>JAVYIG010003006.1:0-215509 GCA_035222895.1 Strongylocentrotus droebachiensis
GGTTGAAACTGTCGACCTCCGGAGCGGAAGTCGTCATGATTGAGTGTTAGGGGTGGCGGGAAAATCAAATCCCGCCGTGCGTGTGTGTTAGAGGGTGCGTAAAGAAAGCCCAGATTTTGTTTGCCTACCTTATTCTGTATAATCCAATTCACCACGCTTATGGATCCAATATCCTGAACATATATGCAATGAAACCAACTTCCAGAAGAAAAGTATATTTTTCCAGTGAAGATATGAAATTTTTCTCGAAAAGTTGACCGGATTGAAAGAGCCTGTAAAAAAACACGCGCGCGCTCGTGCAAGTCTCTTCCGACTGCCCTTTAAGTATCTGAACACCCTCCTAAAAAAAAATCATATTAATTATGGCGAGTGTGGATTGAATAGTAGCATGTGCAACTAATTTATAGTATGTGTTCCAGGCACAAAACTGTGAAGTGCAGATAAAAGAAACACAAATGTGGTAAACCGCTGCAGTGTACCCCCAGTATATGTGAACAAGTCTTCATTCATTAAGCTTTGTGAGTAATCTATTAAAACTCACCTATTGAAGGAGTTGGGGAGGGTGGGAAGGTCTTCCTCTCCGGCTTGAAATGCATCCTCGTACCCTGCTCAGAGTCTTCATGTGATGCCTGACTTCTATGTTCAACTGTGACCTTTACATTAGGATACATCTCTAAAAGTTTGTGTGTGTCACTTTGAGACAACGGGAATTCCACAATTAAGAACTTGACTTCTCGAAGCGAACTCTCTTCCACTGTGCCATGTGGTGGATGACTGATACTCTGAGGAAACTCAACCTTGCACCTGTCAAATCTTAGGACAGTAACTCCTTTGAGTTCATTTGACACAAGATGCATTAGGTCAGCCATGGGAACAACTGCTGATGCACCTTCAAATTGTAGCTCCCAACCTGAAGATGTGTCACAGTGGGACCACCTAACAGAGGCAAGTAATGCATCTCCTAGCTGCACTTTCTTTGCCTCAACAAACTTCAAACTTGGACTTATCACATGAAATACATGTAATACATGCATTAATGTTTCAAATCTGTAGCAATCATGCTTCCCAAATGGTTCAAGATGGATGTTGGTCAGATGTGGCATCTTGCATGATGTAACGTCTTTGGCTGACTTGTTCAATAGCCATTCTCTAAAGCCTGAAAATACCAGTGTTACGATATTTGGACAGAACGTAGAAATATCCATTAACAAGCTGTCTGTAGTTATATCATATGAATGCATGTCCTCATATCTTAATTTAAGCTCCCGTAAGGATGATGATGAATTGACCTCGGGAAAGTATGCTTGATCGGATGGAGAATGTAGATCGTCCATTTGCACATCTAGACTCTCTGCATTTGGAAACAATTTACTGGCAGACAATAGTGCATCATGGAGTGTTTCATCAATAAACAGGGACTTAAAGCAAACTGTGATGACAGATCTCATAGGCTTAGGCTTAGGCATAGGCATTGGCATGTGGGTTAATAATGAATGTGGATGTATCATGTGGAAATCAATGGAAATATGCTTCACTGTCGGACACAATGGAGCCAGTATGGAGATGACATCTCGGAGGAAATTGGCATCCCATAGTACAAGAAGAGTCTCATCATCGTTGCTCATCCACTCGACTCCATGTAGCTCCAGTCCAGCATCGCCCGTCAAAACAGTGACCCGCCCAGATTTCTCGTCTGAATAAAACAATTAAAAATTAAACAGCCCATTTTTGTGGCCTCTCAATTCGCAGGAAAGCACACTGTCCTAGCTACTGCATACCTGTACCTTTGAGTACACGTTCATCCTCAAGTTAGCCGCCTTTACACGAACTAATTCAACATTTAATTAACATGTACTACTTTATATAATGTCGGACGGAGGAGATGAACGAGGCTAAATTCTTTATAAAATGCTTGAAAAGGCACATAAGATGTTTTCAGGCAAAAAGCTTTTTTGTTTGCGTGTTCTAAGCAGAAATTCCTGTCATTTGTATTTTTTTAAACATTTTTTAAACCTTATTGGGAGAAAAGGGGAATATACCTATACATGGTCATACAGTATGTCTGTTTAATAAAGAAATTGTTATTCATGTTGGTTAGCTTGAAATAAAAACTTGTATTAGATGATTTTCAAGCCATAACAATGCAATAAATTGTACATGTAATGCATTTTAAAGGGTTTCAACACCGTGATTTTCGGGTAATGATTTTGAATCTTATCTGATATCTTTTCAAATACCTTCTCTTTTCAGCCTGAAAGATGTATCGCTATGCAAATCATGCACAATCAGTCTTTGAGTGTGAAGCAGAACTCCTTCTAACTCCTTTGACTATAAAATGTAATAGGAAATCATGTAAAGTTCTCATAAGATATTTGTTTACTTATAAAGAGCCTGTACATCATAAATGTATGTATGTGTATTTCTCACAATTCTGAACCCTGTTTCTTTTTTGGAATTAATAAAACTCGTTTTAATTACGTACCTTTTTTATCGTAGGAATTATGAACCTTCGGAATTACATCCTTTAGACTTAGTGTATCAAACGTTGATAATTATGGACCTTACTTTATATTTACAATTACAAACCATTACCCATGGTAAGGAAACGTAGTATTTTGGAATAATGAACCTTCTGAAAAATGAGTCACTCCCATATAGTCATATATCAAGCAAAGTCGGGTATCCAAGGTAGATCACTGTATTCAATAAGGAAGACTGATTTCTTTGACAAGGCAGATCACCCAGGCTTTTGGAAAAGGCAACTCCTTCATTCTTTTGGATGGCTCTTTGTAACTCAGATTGTTTCTTAACCAGTAGGATGAGAGTTTAGAATAATTTTATCCTTAGACAGTTGACCCTGGCACTACAAGTTATAGACGTAATATTATATATTTTTCACCAACAATTCTGTTCTGAACATGTTGTAGTCCAATTAATCAGTCCAGAGTATTTTCATACGAGACATTTTCTGCAGTTGTATAATTGAATATTTTATGGTACTTGTCCAAAGGCGCGAACATTTCATATTTTCAGTTCAATAACAAGTTACAACAAATTGTGTACGCTACTAACAGCAATGCATTTGATTGGCTGTGACACGATTTGTCATAGTACTATGGTAATTGTTATTCAAAATCAGTATTAAAAAAACAGTGCCCTGGGCCCGTCTTATAAACAGTTGCGATTGATCCTAATCAATCGCAAGTTTGCAGTTTCTTATCTCTCATTTACATACATGTGTAGTTGCGATAGATATCTATCGCAAATAGTTTGCAATTAATATCAGCTCTCTTATAAGACGGGGCCCTGATCTACCTATCATATACGAGATTTATTTAATACAGAACTTTAGGGAATCGTAATAAAGTCTGGAAATGCTGAAGAGCTCGAGTGTTAACAAGTAACATAATTATGTTTTTTGTTTTTTTTTTTTTTTTTTTTTTGGGGGGGGGGGGGGCATTATACCCCCCCCCCCCCTCTTAGATCTCGGCCGCGAAAAATTGCGCGCATGTCAAGTGAAGTGTATAGAATACTATGGTAAATTTATTTTTTTAGAAAAATTCACTCATTTGCATATTTATGGTAATTTATGCAAATAAGGTCATAAAGTTCACATTTTTACCCATTAATCATGTATTCTTTGTATTAAAGAATTATTTTTCACTACATTTATTCGTAAAACCATTTGAAACAATAATACGACAACAAAATTAATTTGGTTATTTCTTATATTATCTCTAGTTTTGATAATAACTTATGTATTTCAATGTTCTTTCAACTTTTGTATTTTATTTGTATTTATATACCTCACTTAAGAAATCCAGCCATCTGATTGGTCGAAATTGCAGTCATGGTTTTAGCCATTCCCGTAAATAAACGAAAAATGCCACGCCCATGTGATAGTTCGAGGGTAAAATTCAAGTTACCGGGAATAGTTCAGTCTTGCTTAAAAACTGGTTTGAGCGATCGCGGATAACATACATTGTGTGTGTGCGAAGAATTGGTCGCTATAGACAGCAAAAACACCAAAAGGGTAAGCCCTACGTTTTATTATTAGCCGTAGATCTAGGTCTAGATAAAGATTGTGATTTTATTGCACGCGATAACGGTGATACAGGTATTGAAGATTGTATAATGCAAGTGTTTTAATTCTTTTGGTGGATGAAAAGTTGAATTCTACGCCGTTTTGTGCGTCATTTGCAGCGCTGAATTTGGTGTGTTTGTCGCTAATTTCTGAAAATTTTAGACTGCTTTCCTGATGGTATTTCATGCAAAATTTCTGTTATATTGATAAGCACTGATTCTTGTCCTTACCTTTGACTTGTTTCTTGCCTGTTATAGTCATTTAATAGATGAATTACTTGAATTCTGAGCACATTTCAGTAACGCAAAAAATCCAGCCCGTTCATGGTCCCACACACGTATTTGTATGTACATTGTGCCCTTACAATGTCTGCTGTCTCGATAGCGTAAACAAACTTGATTACCATGATTGGTAAGTCGCACATGTATTCTATGACCCTTTTCGGTATATAAAAATATTAATGAATGATTAAATTTTAAGCCTCGGGCAATAGTTTGATTGTAACCTTCCCTTGAGCGTATAAAAACAACTATGTTTCTCAAAGCAGTCATTAATACTATATTGTATTTTTTGTTCTAACTACAATTCAACTATGTTGACTCCAAAAACAAACACCTAAACTTCAAACTAGACCCAATACCCAATGTTTTTATCTCTTTTTAGGAAAAATTATATATCCATATGTTTTGTACACAAATCACGAAAATGAGAGATTTTCGGGCTGACATGCAAAGACAAAAGGTCACGTGACCTTGTAACGTGACCCCGATTTTTTCAAAAAGATGCGCAAGACATTGAAATAAAGAAGTCAGCGAGCGGCAGGGCGCCATCCGTATGCGTTTCCGAACAATCAGAAAAATCGCGGAAGGGGGGGGGGGGGGGCATAATAACCCCCGGCCTTATTAGGGTTAACATACTTACATTTCGAAATCTAAGATCAAAGAAGCCTGATCATATGAAAACAAGTTGGGGAAGAATTTATTGGCATGTGATCAAATAGAACGTTTCGACCCCCTCCCCCTCCCAAGGGGATATTGAAGGTATGTGAAATAGGTGTTATGGAATTATGAACCTTCAGAAGAATAAATCTTTGGAAAGACAAGTAACCCCCATATGATCATATATCTAAACATTGTGCCAGGTATCTAGGTACCAAAAGAGGCCCTTGTTTTCCAAGGGAAATACTGATTTTTCTGACAAGGCAGATTCACAAGCAAAACAATCAAATACATGAATTAGGCAGCAATGATAGATGGCTACAATTAATTTGTGCATACAAACCTCGCATTCTGTAGTCGCGTAATCAGACGACTCTTGGTCGGCTGTCTTGCTTGTCTGAAAAGAGTTGAGGAAGAATTTAAGAGCATTTGTAAAGCATGTGATCCCAACAGGACATTGTGACCCAAAAGAGGGTTGTTTTGGAGTTGTTTCCCTAAGGGGAAATTAAAGGTATGGGAAATCTGTTTTGGAATTATGAACCTTCAGAATAATAAATCTTTGGAAAGACAAGTAACCCCCACACGATCATATATCTAAACATTGTACGAGGTATCTAGGTACCAAAAGAGATCCTTGTTTTCCATGGGAAAGACTGACTTTTCTGACAAGGCAGATTCACAAGCAAAACAATCAAATACATGAATTAGGCAGCAATGATATATGGCTACAATTAATGTGTGCATACAAACCTCGCATTCTGTAGTCGCGTAATCAGACGACTCTTGGTCGGCTGTCTTGCTTGTCTGAAAAGAGTTGAGGAAGAATTTAAGAGCATTTGTAAAGCATGTGATCTCAACAGGACATTGTGACCCAAAAGAGGGTTGTTTTGGAGTTGTTTCCCTAAGGGGAAATTAAAGGTATGGGAAATCTGTTTTGGAATTATGAACCTTCAGAATAATAAATCTTTGGAAAGACAAGTAACCCCCACACGATCATATATCTAAACATTGTGCGAGGTATCTAGGTACCAAAAGAGATCCTTGTTTTCCATGGGAAAGACTGACTTTTCTGACAAGGCAGATTCACAAGCAAAACAATCAAATACATGAATTAGGCAGCAATGATATATGGCTACAATTAATGTGTGCATACAAACCTCGCATTCTGTAGTCGCGTAATCAGACGACTCTTGGTCGGCTGTCTTGCTTGTCTGAAAAGAGTTGAGGAAGAATTTAAGAGCATTTGTAAAGCATGTGATCCCAACAGGACATTGTGACTCAAAAGAGGGTTGTTTTGGAGTTGTTTCCCTAAGGGGAAATTAAAGGTATGGGAAATCTGTTTTGGAATTATGAACCTTCAGATTAATAAATCTGTGGAAAGACAAGTAACCCCCACACGATCATATATACAAACATTGTGCGAGGTATCTAGGTACCAAAAGAGATCCTTGTTTTCCATTGGAAAGACTGACCTTTCTGACAAGGCAGATTCACAAGCAAAACAATCAAATACATGAATTAGGCAGCAATGATAGATGGCTACACTTAATTTGTACATACAAACCTCGCATTCTGTAGTCGCGTAATTAGACGACTCTTGGTCGGCTGTCTTGCTTATCTGAAAAGAGTTGAGGAAGAATTTAAGAGCATTTGTAAAGCATGTAATCCTAACAGGACATTGTGACCTATTTTTTAAAACCATGATCATGGCAATGAAAAATCTTGCCTGTTTATATAGTAAAAGATCATGTTGGGTATAAACTTTGGCTCTTAGTAAGAAATAGAATTGAAAGTCTCAAGCACACAAACCTTGGATGGGCCAGCCAGTTTTGTAGTTGAAGCATGAGACATTTCTCCTACTTTATGCTTCATCAACTGAAAAGAAATTTAAGCATATTTATGTTAAATTGTATCTTCCTTCCGACTTTATTTACAATTGCTTTCAATCACTCAGGCTGTTTGAAGAGGCAACTCCAAAATTATTTTCTTTAAAAGAAAATTGAATTCCTTTTCTTTATTTAAGTTGTTCCTCAACCAGTAGGATAGGAGTTGTTGCTATCTTGTTTGACGATCAACAATAAGGGATAGAGCAACGTCGATCTGGCGCTGCTCAGTGGCTGCTGGGCACACGATCAATTGGGAAAAAAATTCCATTTTCGGTTAAATACAATTTGGAGTGGACTTTAACATATCATTATTATTATTATTATTATTTAAAGCATATTTACATTAACATGTAGCTTCCTTTCAACTTTATTTACAATGATCAACGATGCCGCCGAGACTACCTCGAAGAGATGGAAGTATGTTGATGTCGTAACTATTGCTGAAGTTGTCCATAAAGCAGAGCCAAGTCATCTGCAGTCTCATGTGGATACTCTATTTGCATGGAGTGAGTTGAATTCAATGAAACCAAAACCTGAAAAATGTAAGGTGATGCATGTCAGTTTCCTGCGTAATGGTCCATCTTCACCGTTGATTACTATTGAAAATCGAGTTTTGGAGTCTGTAACGTCGCTTCGCCTGCTTGGTGTTATCATTCAGACAAACCTAAAGTGGGATCTACAAGAGAAACAGGTCATCAAACGTGCATCCAGACGTCTATATATTCGGAGCAAATTGAAGAGGAATGGAGTTCCAACCAGTGATCTTGTGCTGATATACACAATGTATATCCGACCGTTGATGGAATATTGTGCACCAGTGTGGAGCAGTAGCCTGACAACACAGCAGTCATATAGCATAGAGCGGGTACAGCGTAGGTCTCTCAGGATGATATCATACCCTGATCAACATCACTATGAGGAACTCCTGAGCAGTTTCGGCATTCCCTTCCTTGCTAGGCGAAGAAATGACTAACTTACCAAATTTGCCAAATCAATCCTTGTCTCCTCGCGACATCGTGGTTTGCTTCTGGCTGAACGACAGCATCTCTCGCGAGGTGGACTAAGGAATTCTAACAACCTACACATTCATTATGCAAGAACTGAACGATACAGAAAATCAAGTGTCCCCACACTTGTCAAACTGGTCAATGCTCAATTGTAGATCATCTATAGTAATGTATCCTATTTGTTTTCTTCTTCTTTTTAATAATATTGTTATTGTTTCGTCACTTTGATGGAGACTGAGATTGAAAAGGTTTTTATTAATTGCACTTCGCAGCCAGATGGCTGAATTATGAACAATTTACATTGGCAATAATACATACAAATGTGGTTTGACATTGTCACAAAGTATAATATACAGTATATAACAAAATTCATAACAAAATTCCAAACCAATATGACTAAGGCAATAACAGGCAAATTAAGTCAGGTTTAAAATATATTTTGTGAGGTGACACAAGAGTGGGTCAAAGGATGAGCATGCAGGCCCTTTTTTCTTTAATACACGCTCTCATTCCTATACATGCTCCTATTCTCTAGTCTCAAAGGTCCGTAACCTCGGTGTGATATTTGACAATAATACGTCAATTATTGAACATGTATCTAGCATATCAAAGTCTGTAAGATATCAACTGCGGAACCTTGGGTTCATACGAAAATCTCTGACTCAAAAAGCATGTGAACAATTAATCCACGCATTAATCTCAGCCCGCTTAGATTTTTGTAATTCTATTTTATTTGGACTCACAACACAGCAGCAAGACAGACTGCAATCCCTTCAAAATTCCAGTGCAAGACTCCTTACTTTCACACCAAGAATGTCCTCTAATACGCCTATATTACGCTCTCTTCACTGACTACCTGTCCAGAACAGGGTCCACTTCAAAATTATGTTACTTGTTTATCGGGCTCTCCGTGGAATTTCGCCAAAATACATTAAAGACTCACTACACCCCTACAATCCAACTCGTACCTTAAGATCTGGAAGTGATAATTTGCTGCAAATTCCCCGTACCCGTCATTCATGGGGAGACCATGCTTTTTCGCATGCAGCAGCCAAATTATGGAATAAGCTTCCCTCATCACTTCGCTGTATTGCAACATACTCCACCTTTAAAACTCGTCTTAAGACTTACCTATTCCATCTGTAACCCAGTATTTCCTTTAGTTGTATAAGTTTATTTTACTAAATCCATAATTGATATGTTATTTGTATATACATCTGAAATTAATTAGTTATCACCCTTTAGGCTCATTGGCTGCCCGTGTGGGGCCTGTTGGCCTCAGATGCTAGAGCTCGTGTAAATAATGTGCTGACTGGGCTAGTCCCTTAAATTTTCAGTGAACGGAGCAACTGGAGGGCACCGGGCCCTATCGGGCAGAGCTGAGGATTGAAATGGGTTATAAAAATATTGCAAAAAATATTGCAAAATTATTTACTTTACTTGTATCAAAGAGAACTGTTGCTGAGCTAGCGCCATGAGCGTCCCTGAACGGTGTGTGCGCTCTATAAGTTTAAACTATTATTATTATTATTATTCGAACTATATGACCGACAGTGTATAATGTGTCAATTATAATGGTTGTCAACATTGTTGCAATTGGAGATCTTGTTTAAAAATGAAATAAAAATGATAAAAAATATACTCTATATGGACTCTTGATCTTGTTGAGGGAATCATTACTGAGTTTAGTTCATGACATATTTAACACTGATATTGTATGTAAATTAATGTAAATTAATATGATTTTTTGCTTTTGGACCCCATGGAAGAACAGGACCATCTTGAAAATGGTTCTGAAATGGGCTATCCAACCGTTTGTCTATACTTTACACATTTACTTACTTTCTTATCGTTTGAAATGTGTTTTATATGTATGTTTTTTTAAAAACTTGTATGTATATATGGATTTCGGAAATAAAAACAAACAAACAAACAAACACCTTGAGGTACTGGTATCATGAATACCAGTGTCCTACAGATTTTATGTCACACCGGCCCACTATATCCATGCGGACTGCACACATAGTCCCGTTTCTTGTGTTTACAGTCTTTTTCACCTACAAATCCAATGCTTATTACATTTCTGCTGGAAAAAGTCACAGATTTTAATTGATATCCTGGCAAAAAGTATACACCAAATTGCACGAATGGAGTTTGACAATTTGATTTTTCTTCATCTTCTCAGGGGGGCATATCCCCCTCAGATTCACCCTGTCAGCGCAAACGCAGAACGATTTTCACACAAATGGCCCCCCTTGCCGCCGGCTGGATCCGCCCCTGTTAGGGGGTGTCTATGAGTCAGACATTTCCCGTAGTTGTAGAATACCTACATGTCTAACTAAATATACGGTTTCATTTTTTCTGATCACTAAATAGATACAACAACTGATGCTACTAAAAGCAATGCACGTTTTATTAGCTGTGAAAAGATTTGTAATAGCATTTCGGTAATTGTTATTCAAAATCAGTTTTATGAAATGGGCTCTGAACTACCCATTTTATGAGATTTAATGAATAAAGAACAAAAGAGTATTGTAATACTCACTTTTAAAAAAAAGAGTGAATTTTCACTATATTTTCACTCTCCAGAGGAGTGACGTCCGTGATTTTAAAAATTCACTCTTTTTTTTTAAGAGAGTAAACTATGAAAATGCTAAAGAGCCCGAGTGTAATATCAAGTAGCATATGTACACTGACATAACACCAGTAGAATATCAAGTTGAAATCTGAAAATAATAATAATGATAATAAGTGGTTCTTGTATAGCGCTGAAAGGGAGAGGGGGAGGGTACATGACATTGATACATAGTTTTCATCCAATTTTGGTTATAACCTATTTTACTGTTAGATGAGGACTAAATACTGTGGAAAGAAGGAAAAAATATTGAATAAAAAAATCTAAATCACATTTGTTCTTCTAGGAAGGTGTTAAAAACTGTTAATAGAAGGATTAAATGAGAACTTCCCGTTTGAATGCTGATTGTAAGTATCGGCTTGCATGGTGATGTAGATATACAGTAGGCTTGCGGGTGCATCATGTGAGAGAGAGAGGGAGGGTTGAGGAGTCCTGAAAAGGAAGCTCGGTAATCTTTCTTGAGGGTGTGTAGTCCTGAAAAGGACTGTTGGTATAGTCTTGAAAAAAAACTGTTGGTTATCTTTCTTAGCTTAAAGGAGAACTATAGCGCTTGGAGAGGATAAGTGGCGGGATGGCTCGACGTTTCGAACATCCTACTGCTAACGTTTTAAGGTAATTTATTTAATTTGTTTGTGCTCTTTGAAGTTCGTCTTCATTCAATCTACCTCCAGTTGGAGACATTAGTTTCTCATCGGGCAGTTCTACTGTCATTATCACTGTGTACAGCTATGGCAACAACTCAGAGCGGCGACCGACCGATTAGTAGCCGGCTCGGTCGCCGCTGGAACTCAGGCATCGCCCACCGATTTTTGGAGAAGTCAAGCAGGCTGTAGAGCCCCAGCAATACCTGCGCGGGCCTCTGTCGATTTCCCGTCGGCCGCCGGTCGATTTTAGGTCAAAAGTGGGCGAAATTTGGGAGCTTCTCCGGGCGGCGTCCCGGCAGTGACTGACTGATGACCCACCGATTCCCCAGCGGTATCCCACCGGCCACCGGCTGATTTTAATGAAATTGACCGGCGGCCGGCCGATGATTGGCGGAGCACCAAAATACGCTCGGTGCCCGGACGTTCGCCGCCCGGCCACCAACCTACTCGAGGGTTCGCCGTCGAGCGATTTATGTCAAAAATCAAAGCCGCTAGGTCAAAGGCTGCTGACCGATTTTAGACTCGCCCCGCGGCTAACAGGCAGCGACTGCTCGGCAGCCTTTGACTTAGCGTCTTCAATTTTTTACCTTTGACGCTCGACGGCGAACGCTCAATTAGATCGGTCCCCGGGCGGTGACCGCCCTGGCACCGAGCGTACTTTGGGCGACGAGTGAAAGTGAGCAGGCGCCGCCGAATTTTAACTCAGCGCTAAAACTTCAGCAGTGACCAAGCGATGTCCTAAAAACAAGCGGTGCCTGGGCGAAATTGGCTCAAAACTCGCCGCCCGGCCGCCTAGCAGGCTATTTTTTGGTGTTGTGATCATAGCTTTAGGTACAAAATCGAAGCCGCTAGGTTAAAGGATCCCTACCGATTTTGGACTCGCCGCCCAGTGACCGACTGATCTCCCAGCTGCGGCCGGTTAGCGACCGGGCAGCGACTGCTCGGCTGCATTTGACGTACCGGCTTCGATTTTTGACCTAAATCGCTCGACGGCGAACGCTCGATTAGGTCGATGCCCGGGCGGCGACCGATCGTACTTTGGGCGGCGAGTGAAAGTGAGCAGGCGCCGCCCGAATTTTAACTCCGCGCTAAAACTTCAGCAGCGGTCGAGCGATGCCCTAAAAACAGGCGGTGCTCAGGCGGCCGCCGCCCGGTCGCGAAATTTTTATTCCCAAACAGGTTTGCAATTTCCGTTATTCTCAATGGTTGATATTTTCTACGTCATTAGCAGCTAGGAAAGAGGTCACAAACAATTAGACTTTGATTTGTTATTGTTTTGCCTCACTATTTATAGAGGCAAAAAAACGGAATAAACTGAGACTTGAACCCACAACTCTATGACTGTATTAAGCTGACCTTACCGATTGAGCCAACGATGGGTTGATGAAAAGTGATTCTGCATGATTTGTATACCCCTATCACTCACCCTAACGGATACGTCATTGCTAATGACGTAACATATCGGCCAATCAGATGACCGGAAATATTAGCATTGGCAAACCTGTTTGGGGAAAAAAATTAGCCGCCCGGCCGCCGAGCAGGCTACTTTTTCGTGTTGTGACCATAGCTTTAAGTTTAAATCCTAGAAAACTAATTTCATGTCTTTCATGTGTGAAAGAGGCTTAAAGAATAACTACCGGAAAAGTTGGATCGTTTTTTTTTTAATGAATGGCAAATAAAGTTCTTGGAGGTTTTAATTTAGAGAGTCTCTATTTATATATTTACACCCTCGCCCCCTCTAGAATCCCGCGGATTTCTGCGGGTCCTGCTAGTTTTGATATATTTTATTACTAACCAGGAAACGATATGTATAATTTTGTATATATATGTATGTACGAACTCTGCAGGTGTAGTTTAAATGATACATAACTGTATTCCACTTCAAATGATCTTTGTTATGAGGTATTTGCAAGAGTTTTTAAATTATGGTCTTGTTGGTGGCCACATCATGGCCACCATCACAATATCAGTTGATTACTGGTCTCAACTGGTCAATCAACTGGTAAATCAACTGGAAATTCCAACTGGTCTCTGATGTCAACTGGTTTTTCAACTGGTTTGTCAACTGGTCCCAGTTAGCGTTGTTCTAATTTTCACATTAAAAACCAATTGAATGTACTGGTTTCAACTGGTACCAGTTGCCTACTGCTTTCAACTGGTTTTTCGACCTTGGAGAGCAAAGCCAAGGCATCCTGTTGCTGATCCGAAATGAGATCTGAGGGTGTTTCATAAAGCTGTGCGTAAAGTTACGCATGACTTTACAAACGACTTGTATATGAAAAGCCAAATGGGATGCTCAAACATAATTATATACATCAACTAAAGTTGAACTGTGCAGATGAAGATTAACATTCTTATGATAACAAACATTTTTAATGCAAAGTATATTTTTTGCAATAATTTAATTGAGGTTATTGAAAATATCAGACAAAACTTTGGGCATCCTATCTGGCACTTCATATACAAGTCGTTCGTGTGTGTGTGTATTTGGGTTTTTACAGACGTGTATCATCAATCAGATATGATTATTTACGTCTGGGGACCGACTTTTAATGTCACCATCCGAAAGACGTGACTCAGTTTCGAACCTGCGTTCTCGGCTGAATCAGTTTGTAACTTCCAATGTTAGCTGGATTACAGGCGCACGCCACAACGCCAAGTCGTTCGTAAAGTCATGCGTAACTTTACAAACAGCTTTATGAAACACCCCCGCCCCTGGTTCTAAAGAGGAAGCGAATGCGTTAATCCCCTTGGTTAAGGCCTTCTGAATCCTCTGTAGTTTGAGATCTTGGCCGCGAGTGGTAGAAGAAAAGTTCTCCCAAATAGTAGGGGCGGTAAATTCGACTTTAACGTGCACTCTAAATTACAGGGATTTAAAATTTAAATCTTAAGCCGGATTTGAATGAAATTAAATCCATAAAGATTGATTTTTAATCTTAAAAGATTGCTAAACTGGTTCTTAATCCGAGTTTCAAATATATTTTTTTCAATCCCAAAAGATTAAAAAAAATTGACCAATCCTGGCGATAAGATTTTGTCACATGACATGTGACATCATGCGAGCGGGAATACGTTCCTTCACGGTTGTTTCATCGCAAAGCATGCCGGGACATAATTCTAGTACATTTTCACCTTCGCCGTGATCAGCTGTCCTGTTGCAAACAACGGGATTCTTATCGAATCAACATCATAATCTTGTACATAGTCCGCTATTCTGCAGTGATTTTCTTCCAATCCGGTATCATTTGTACGGTAAGAAACCAAAGTTTGTGGTTATTCATTTTTATGACTAATAAAGCTGATAATACGACGTAATGAGAGTGGGCCTATATCCAACTTTAGTAAATGTAGGCCTAGATCTAGTTCCGTATGTTCAAATGTGTGTGCATTTTAAGTAGACTGATTGCCTTTTAAGCTGCTTAACACTCGTGTTTTACTTTTAGGTAGAAATGTACAGTAATATGAGATTTATGTCTCATGAAATATGAATAGACTTTTTAGATCCTATAATTGATAATGGAATAGGGTCTACTAGAATGGCTGACATATAGATAGTGATTGCAATTTTTAAAGTGTAAAAAAGTATAAGAGGCCATGAAAATGATAGATTTGTCGATCTGGATCTACGTGTTGAAGAAGTGATAAGGATTCTTTTGTTACAAGCATTCTTGTGGTCATGAACTTAATATGATTGTCTTTTCCCTTTTATTTATCAGCTGCAGCATCATCGAACACGATGGCCGATGAATCAGAAGATAACGTACATGTAGATAGCCTTAAGGAATAAGGGCTCTCTCGAAATGTTTTTTTAATGATATTATGCATAGACCATAACAATATTTCGCACAGGTATATTTATATATGAATGGAATAATATGAGGACATATATGATAACATTCATTCCCATTTACCTTTCACTACCAGAACTAGAATTGAGCTTTAACCCTTGTCTGACTGGGGGAGGGGGGTCATTTTGACCCCCCTGTACAAAATCCACGACTGCCGTATAACGGTAATGTCTCGCATTTTTTGAGACCAAGTTTGCCAAAAAAATGTTGTGCAAATTGTGTATTTTTCATTTTGAAACGTTTTGTTATGTATATATTTGAGATTCAATGATATTAATAAATCAAACTTACCAAACTTTGATTTTGGAGTGTTTAGTATTCAATTTCATTGCTTCAGCATATCTAGAATGGAGATACTATAATTTAAATCCTTATGAGGATTAAAAAAAAAGAAGTCCCAAAAAGGATTGCTTTTAAATCTTTATCAGGGTTAATTTTAATCTAGAAAGATTTATAATATAAATCTTTTGAACTTATTTTTTAATCCTTTACAGATTAAAACTTTTTAATCCTAGCGAAGATTAATTTTAAATCCACATCGATTGGTCCCTACCTACAGTACATGAAAGATTTAAAAATAAATCCTATAGATTTAAATTTAAATCCCTGTAATTTAGAGTGTGTCTACAAGCTCGCAGCTAGACGGGGCATGATATTTCAGCGCTTTATAAGTAACGTTTTTATTATTATTATTATTATTATTATTATTTCCAAGACGTCTCCTCTAGCACTTTCTCTTCTAACAGGTGTGACAAAAGATATGTCACGGACAGCGTGTTCACGGCAAACTTCGCTGCGATAGATGCCTAGACGTCTATGCCACTGACATACGTCTCCACCATCCAAATAATCAAATTCATCCGCCTGAGGCTGAAAGCATGAAGGCGGGGGCTGTGCATGAACGGTCTCAACGAGTTGGGCCAGCATATTTTCAAGTTTCTGCATTCGAGATGCGAGATCCGGATCGCCATCTGCCGTATTATTCGGGGTAGGAATTTTCCCTTCGCCTGTAACTGACTTTTTCGGTGCGGCCCTTGTTTCTGCCGCGTCGTGCGCGCCGCGATACCCGCGCTGTTCTCGTTCGCACATGTCGAAATCGACTGCGAAGAAATCTTGGAAACAAGTTTAGATTTCTCTTCCATTTTAATGTTGGGGGGGGGATTCATGATGTTGTCAGTGATTCCCCTTTTGTTTCCTTCTAAATGTTTAAAATTCATATAACCTTGTAATAGGGTGATCACACAGCCTGTGCAAACAGTCTGCCCCGCGAACATACACACACACAACAGCAGTCAGTTGGTAGAAATAGCAATTTTGGTAAATGTATTAACAAAAAACCGAACAATGTTTTTACATTTTTATTTCACATATATTTCAAGCATACCTTTAACTACAATTCTGTGTAGTTTCATTGTTATAGGCATGTGGGAAAAATGTTAAATATTTAATTAGAATATTGTCTTTTTAGCCATGTGTGACATGGCCCGCTGATCGCCCATTGACTCGCGCTGCTCATTCTGCGTGGTGAAAATGCACCTCAATGTATAAAACTCCCCTACAAAAATGCTATATCTCTATGTGTTTCACTCATTGAATCAATTTGTTCTTTACACTCAATGTAGCCACAACTGTACTAGGGTCACCAAAGTTTTTGCTTCTCTGAAATTCAGTCCCTGTGGAATGTTATAGCCTGTTGAATGGTTTCTCGGAAAATCGTCATAAATCCTTACATCGTTTAAATAGGCAAATATACTGTGATGTAGCTGAAAGTCTACAGATTCTTATCATGTGATCGGTTTTTCTGAGTAATTTGTGAAACATATGAGGAAATAGCTGTGACGGTGATCCAAGTTATTTCCATCGCCATATTGTATTGGCATTGCACAAATATTTGGAATTTTAGGTTAATATTTGGTGTAAATATGATCTATGAATATATGATTTAAAAAATGCCCCAAAAATGAACAGTTTGGCTTTCCCAATTTGCATAATGAGTGCGCGAATATATAACTAGCTGAAATGACCTAATTTGCATATTTGATGAATATTCATGATTTTTATTTTATTTCAAATGAAATATATTTTCATACCTGTCTGATATACATAGGTTTCACTGATGTATCATGTCCGGTTTTGATTTGATTACATATGCGCATATTAATTAGGCGGACTTAGTTATTTTCACAACTTTTTTATATCAGCAGATTCGCAAAAATGGCAAAAATGACTTATTTTGTGCTGTTTTCAAAACGGTAATAGATATATGAATTTTTGTTGTTGTATTTGTTTACCACAAAGATGATATTTTAGTGTCTGATAATTTGATTTATTATTTGTGCCCAAGAAAGTGTTGAATTAAGTTGTCAACTCAGTCGAATTTTGCCATTTTTGCAAATTTGACCATTTCTGGCAGGTTTTTCTGTAATTTTGCGATATCAAAAAAATGGTATAAAATCACAACGCATTGACCGATTTCAATTCTGTTTTCTTTGTTTTTTGAAGCTTTCATAAAGCTTGATCATTTGCAACCATCAAATAACAAGTGTTTGTTTTAATTATTTTTGGTGTGCTATACCTACTTGTAATCAGTTATTGTTAATACATGCTTTTTTCCTTGTAAATATGTTTTTAAAGTTACACAACCTTGCCATTTCCGTGTAATCAGTTTTGTACATTACCATGCTTTTTTTGTTTTTTAAAATGAACTTCTTGATCTCGGTTGGCGGACTCTGGGACCTGCTTGTTTTGGGGGCTCTGCGCGCGTGAGACTGTATCGTATCCATGATCGTATCGTATTATCTTTCATGTTTTGAATTGCGCAGATCCTTGAAACACGCTGGTCTCTTTGCCAATCCACCGGGATTTAGAGGTCCATCCTACACAGGGATTGCTTTTTTGGGGTCTCAATTTGGATCATGTTTGTTCGTCATGATTGCTATGCCATGTTTTTGTTTAATAAACTGAACTGAACTTAGACCTAGTGAATCAATAACTGACCGATTTTGTGAAGACACAATATCAATATCAAGTTCAAAATAATGTATTCAGGCAAAAATATGAAGAATAAGGCGCGAGATTTGAACACTAGTAGGAATATCACCCAAAATATTCCACCTGTTAATGTCTCATATGAATCATTGTTACTTGCAAACAAATCTCCAAACTCTTTATTTTAAAACCTACTTCAGTTTATGAAATATTGAAAATAGTTTCTTAATCAAATGTACCAGATGCTATAGACCCTAAAGTGATTAAGATCTCTATTTTTCATTTTGTTGAACCATTGTGCTACATATTTAATATATCAATTTGTACAGGAACTACCCTAATGGTTTGAAATTAGCTAAGATTGTACCATTCTATGAAAAAGGTAACTCAAATGACTTGACCACTTTTAGGCCTATTTCCCTTCTTTCTTTGTTTTCGAAGATTCTAGAAAAAATTGTTCACGAACGTTTATATATATATATTTTTTTTTTTTACAGTTTAACAATATATTGATTGATGAACAATTTGGTTGTAGGAAAACATTGTCAACTGCTTTGGCTGTTGCAAGTTTGTGTAATCATATACAAAATGAAATTGAAAAGGATAATTTTGACATTGGATTTTTATGGACTTAATAAAAGTATTTGACATTATTGACCACCACATATTGTTGAGAAAGCTTTACTTTTATGGTATTAGAGGCCTTGCATTAAATTGGTTTGAAAACTACTTGTCTGAAAAAAATAGTATGTGATGGTCAATGGTTTCAAGTCTTCTAGTCAACAAAGTTATTGTGGTGTTCCCCAGCGTTCTTTGCTGGGCTCTCTTTTATTTCTTATCTATATTATCGATATAATTATATCTCTTCATTTTTTAAGTTTTCCCTGTTTGCTGATGATCCATGAGCTCTTATGAGTAACAGTTATATACACATACGTGTTTCATCAGTAAACAGGGAAATTTCAAAAGCTTCTTTATGGTTTAAAGTAAAGAAGTTACCTTTGAATGTCACTAAAACTAATTATGTCATATTTCAGTCAAGGAATAGAAAGGTGCCCCGTAATTTAGTACCTGTTGTTATTGATGATATTGTTATATCCAATTTGATGTTACAATTAATGAGTCATTGAATTGGAATGTGCATATATTAGAAATGTCTAAGACACTTGCTAAATATGTTGGTATCCTTTCTAAACTAAAATTTATATTGCCGTGTAATATAGTATTAATGACTGCTTTGAGAGAAATAGTTGTTTTTATACGCTCAAGGGAAGGTTAGAATTGTGCTATTACCCGAGGCGTGCCGAGGGCAATAGTCCAATTGTAACCTTCCCGAGAGCGTATAAAAACAACTATTTCTCGAATATTAAAGCAGTCATTAATACTTTTATATGCCGAAAAAAAAATAGACTAAAAAATAAAAAATAAAAACAACTTTTGTCGAAGATGGGATTTGATCTCTTGCGTACAAAAGGTGATGTAACTAAAATCAGCGCCTTAAACCGCTCGGCCAGCGCGCTCTGTCACCATATATAGCAGTTTTCTCTAATATATACATTAAAATGGATTGAAAACGGCTTCGCGTGGTGGATGCTTCGCCGCTGCTCCATTAAACGGGCCCTTCTTTTACTTTTGCAATGCATATTGGCACGAACTTAGATCAAGATCTATCGGAAGATGTTTTTTTTTGGAAGTTTATTTTCGTCTTCATGCCAACAATGCAAGATAAAATTGTCGATCGAGATTCAATTGTATTGAAATTACCGACCAATTCTTCGCACACGTACGGTATCCTCGATCGCTCAGACCATTTTTTAACATGTAAACCTATGGGGTAACCATGGAGACTGAACTATTTTCCCGGTAACCATGGTTATTGGGATTTTAGAACTGTTTTAACCATGGTTACTGGGAATTTTCGGGAACAGTTAAAGTTTATGAATGCAATTTCGACCAATCAGATTGCTGGATTACTTAAGTGAGGTATATAATGTTTTATATATTCTGTACAGCAGCCTTGTTTTACCTCATCTAAACTATATTTGGGGGGACACTTATAAATCACATCTAAAGAAATTATATATTTTACAGAAAAAGTCTCTTAGAAATATAACAAAGTCACAAATGCAAAGTCCAAATATACCACTCTTTAAACAGATGCTTATCTCGCCTTTATACAATTTGATTATATTCAATACTCAAAGTTTTATTTACTCTGTAAGAAATAAAAATTTTCATGTGATATATAGTAATATGTTCATTCAAAATTCAAATATCCATTCGTATGCCACTAGTCAAAAAGACCATTTTCATCAATCCAAAGTAAGACTTACTTCTTCACTTAAATCACTAAATGTTGCTGGCGTGAAGAAATGGAACCAATTACCCACTTCTATAAAATGAAGTTCAATTTTATCCTATTTTAAAAAGCTTTGTCGAAAATGTATATGTGAAAGTTTGTAACAATACAGTTTTTGTGTAGGTATGTGTGTATGGGTGTGCGTGTGTGCATATGTGGGTATGGTGACTGAATTATATTTAACTTAATTTGTTTTTTGTAGGAGCCCTATTTTTAAGCAATTTGCTTCTTTGTGGTCCTGATCATATATTTGCTTATTATTTTGTATGCTTTATGTATTCTATTTTGTATAGTATGTTTTGCTTTTATATGCATATATGGTCAATAAATTCAATTCAATTCAAATTCAAATTCAAATTCATTTCAAATTAAAATTTGTAATCTCACACTCGATGCAAGCAATGCGAAAAACGAAATTACGAATGTGTAGAACGGGCCCTCACATGTAGTCTCGAACCGAGAATTACGTAATGAAATAAGCCTTATTTCGGACATCGAAATTACAAAGACCCTTCTTTAGCATTACAACAGAACACATGAACTTGGTAACAGTGTTTAATGGCTAGAAGTATTACATACAAACCTTGATGGAACGTAATCTTCTAAGTCTTCGCAAATTCGACTTTGGGTCAGATAACTCGTTTTTCTGAAAAAGACGATAAAGGATTTAAGAGCATTCATAAAGCATGTGAACCAAACTGGACATTCTGACTCCAAATTTCTCTGGCAAGGCAGATTTAACAAGCTATGTGCCTTCTTTATATTTACAGGTAAAGCTTTCACAACATTTCCTGAAACATCACAGAGTATGGAAGTACTCATCTATTGCAAACAGACAAATCAGCACTCCTAATCATTTGAACTGTTGTTATCATTAAATGTGCACTCACAATCAAAATTCTATTTCTGGAAGAAAAACACACACAAAAAGTTATGATTTTTACTTAAAATTGCAATGTTAATTAATCTCAATTCAGTTAAAATTGGTTTCAAAATGTAGATCATTTCTTTTTTTTCTTCATATAACATCATTTTCCTGAGATTTTTTTTTTTTACAAAACACTATTTTTTGTCAAAAGGGCCGCTTTTTGGACGCCCCCTCGGATTGAATGGATTGTACCCCGGTCCCCAACATAAAAAAATCCTCTGTATGGCCATGCATTATTGATAATTGATTGCATTTTTTTTAAATTTATTTGTTGGAACTGCCCCCTACCCTAGCCCCCGCTGCGTACATTCATAGCTCAGTGGCAAAGCAATGGCCTCGTAACTGTGAGGCCCAAGGATCAAAACCGTGTCGATGTGCTATATTAGTGCCCTTTTGGGTGGCATTAATCCTCATTACTGTCATTTTTTACTTAAGGGCGTAGGTCCCCTAGTTAATAAGCATAGTAGCATGCACTGCACATGCTTTAGCAGTCACACAAAACAAACACTGGCAAATTATTATTCAATAACATCTGAGAATGTATACTATTATCTAGATATATTAGGAATAAATCATTGTCAAAACAATTCCATAAATTGGGGTAAAAAAAATATTCCAACTTTATGAGCAACAGCGTATAACTTAATATTTTAATGCTGCTTGTCCAAAAACTAGACAGTTTCATTTTTTCTGATCAACAAAAAGTTACAAATGATGCTACTAAAAGCAATTCACAGTTAATTAGGTGTGAAATACAGAACATGAGGGTATTGTAATAAACTCTGAAAATGCTTAGGAGCTTGAGTGTTATCAAGTAGCATTTTAATACTGACATAACAGCAGTAAAATGTCAAGCTGAAATCTGAAAGAGGTCATTGTTTCCGTGGGAAAGACTGATTTTTCTAACAGAGCCGTTTAGCTAGACAAGTAACCCCAAATATAACTATATATATTTAAGTAGATATTCATTGATTTGAAAAACAAACTTTATTTTCATTATTGCAAAGTTGAAACTTTGATTCGTCAAGGTTATCAAAATTCAATGCTTGGAAATATTCGAAGTAATGATTATTATAAATTACAAAACGCCTAAATACAGCCTTGGCTTAGCACCTGAAGAGCTGTCCGAACGCTGCTGAGATGTGTGAGATCACAGGATGGACATGATTTGCACAAGCAGACGTTGTCCCATGACATCTCACACATTTTCAGTGCCTGTTTTTTCATCTTCCTTTGAGTTCTTTCTCTTACTTCACTACCGTCAGGCTAAACGTATAACCTAATGCCTCACTTTAAACCCCGCGCATGGTTTTATTTTGATGACAAATGCAGCGATACAAAAATAAAGGAATATGTCGCTTGTAAACAAAATAAGACGTCATTTTATATTCAACTGCACACACCGCGGTATGTTCGGGGTTTCAAGTAGTCCAGAATCTGGCCTATTTAATTTTGATCTCCACCACACCAACGCTACATCTCCCTTATACTTACTTGCTACCAGCCGATGATGGCGTGATCATTAAATTAAGATGCCAGGCTGGGCTGGTGAGCATAATTATGAGTTTGTTGATAACGCCATCTTCGACGACTTGAAAGTGTGTAGGGAATTAATAAAGGACCGGGCAGATTCTGGACTAGGTTTCAAGAGGGAACAAATGCCGTCCTTGATATCTTTCCGGGTTTTTTTTTTTAATTTTAAAGTCTGGTTTCTTTGATTGTTAATTAACCCCTATCCTGTGTATTTACAAACAAAAGATTTTAGTTATCAGAATCGGTTTCATATCCCCTTTTAAATGGTTTGAAATGCCATCACATTTATATACACTAAACTCATTATAATTTGAGAAATAATAGCTTTGCAATTATGTTCATTCTTTATGGGATGTCGTCTGCCTGAGCAGTATTGGTCCATTATGTGACGTCATTAAAACATCGATATTTTTCTGGCGAATCTCTCGTATATCCCAGATGCTTTGGAGGTGGTTTTATTTGTACTTTTATAAATTACCCGATATGTAGTTGTCCTAAGACTTGTGCGATGGCCATCTGTTAGCTTTCCAGTTTCTAGTGATACATTAGTTGACATATTTGTGATTTTCTTTGAATTTCCACTTTAAGGTATTGTGCCAGGTATCAAGGTACCAAAGAAGATCATTATTTTCAATGGGGGAAGGCTTAATTCTCTGTCAAGGCAGATCACACAGACTTTTTGTACAGGCATCTCAATCATTCTTTTCTTTAAAAATATAATTGTGAATGATCCTAATTAATCGCAAGTTTGCAGTCTCCTATTTCTCATTTACATACAGGTGTAATTGCTGTCGATATTAATCACAAACAGGTTGCAATTAATATCAGCTCTTTATAAGACAGAGCCCTGATCAACATATCATATATGAGATTTATTGAATGAAGAACATAAGGGAATTGTAATAAAGTCTGGAAATGCTAAAGAGCTTGCGTGTTAAGATGTAACATATGTTCGCTAATACATGGCAGTAAGATATCGAGCTTAGATCTGAAAATGCTGCAAAGTGGTGATGGGGTGCATTCATCTTAATTTGGTTATAAACTATTGTCTATTACACTGTTGATTTAAAGGACTTAAAATATGGAAAGATAGACAAAACATTGAGGGAAAAAAATCAACAGTATTCAATGGCTACAAGTTAAGCATACAAACCTCGTCTTCCATACTTCCATAACCAGACGACCCAGCCGACGCTCGGTTGGGTAGCTCGCTCATCTGAAAAAATGAGAACGGATTTAAGATTATGTTTACAGCATGTGGTCCAAACATGACATGGTGAACCAAAAGAGGGTTGTTTTGGATTTGTTTAATCCCCTAAGGGGATATTGCAGGTATGGGAAATTTGTGTTTTGAAAGATATAAACCTTCATAAAAATAAACCTTGGGAAAGTAACCACTATACAATCATATATCTAAACATTGTGCCTGATATCTACGTACCAAAAGAGATCATTGTTTTCCATGAAACAGACTGATATTTCTGACAAGGTAGACTACGCAAGCTTTTTGCTTTCTTATTATATACTGTAGCTTTCACAGCTTTTTAAGTGAAGGCATTTTTTCTTACTATAATAATGGCAATGAAAAATCTTGCCTGTTTATATAGTAAAAGGTCATGTTGGGTATAAACTTTGCCTCTTAGTAAGAAATAGAATTGAAAGTCTCAAGCACACAAACCTTGGATAGGCCAGCCCGTTTTGTAATTGAAGCATGAGACATTTCTCCTCCTTTCTGCTCTATCAACTGCAAACGAATTAAAGCATATTTGACATAAAATGTAGGTTCCTTCCAACTTTATTTACAAATTCGAATCAGGGTTAAAGCGTGTCAAAAAATAGCTTGTCATAATCTCAGAAAAGCACACATGAAAACTGTATCACAAATTATAATGCTCAGAACTTCAGACACCTTCACAATCTATGACTCTTATTCAACTCGCATTCATACGCATATTTTCAGATGCCTTTCAAACTTGAAAAGTTGTATAATCACTCCTGGGTTACTTCTATGACCCAAACTAAGAGAGTTGAGATAAAACAGCTGGTATTATCTGGTTCCATTCACAAACCTTGGCCTGCTCTATAGGCTTCATAGCTGGATCCGAAGGAAACCCTTCTGCCATCTTTAATGTCTACCAGATGACCTGCGTGGAGGATAGAAATATAATTCAGGTTGACAGATAGTGGTAAAATCTTGGAATATTGCTTCTGGAAGGAAGATGCAGTGAATGTCCTAATCCTATTTTGCCTGATTCGATTAGTTTAAAAAGGAATTCCACTTTGGCATCAAGTCGACTGAAACAGAAGCATACAATGTGTAACGAACAAGAAAAGCAGGTCAGTGTCGTCCAGGAAAATCAAGATCAAAATATAAAAATGTATAAGTTATTAACAATTTTAACGTTGCCATTGATCAAACATAAATTGGCAACTCTGTGACATACAAGTTTAGTTTGCGTTATTTCAAAAATGATTGTAAGTTCATATTGATTTTATGTGTGGTGTCATCATTACAATGTAAAGGCTTATCATTTAAAAATTGAAGTTTTCCTGCAAATAATGTCTTAATCATAGTAATTTACATCAGAGTTCTGGTGCAGGCCTACTGTCATGGCTGTAGTAGGACCGAAACTTACAAGTTAGGATGTTATAAGCCTTTTATTTAATCAGAAAAAAACATACATGTACCCCTCTGTTTTAAACTCGGTGTGTTTGTGTGTGCGCGTGTGTGTGTGCGTGTGTATGTGTGTGTGTATTATGCACAGGCCTCTTATCCAAGGCTATAATCGGTAGAGGCACAGGGCCGATTTTAATAGGAGACGTTCTGCCATTTGACAGCTCGTCTTTCATATGTGAAGACTAACATGTAGCTATATAGAAACAACGTCAACAACAAAGCAATTGTCCCTGCCAAATCTTTACCTTTCTGAGGTACGGAGCCCATTGGTTTGTTGTGTAGATCATAGCAGACATTTTTATGACAACAAAACTAGGCAATAAAAAGTGTAATTTTTCATGAGTAATCTGTTCATCATATTGTCATTTTGAGCTGAGGTAATTTATAGCAAATATAAATAAAGCAAATTGGTATCCCAAATTGGAAAAAGGTCTCTGACATTAGAGATAGTCTCCCGTATTAGCTGTGCACATCTACTGATAATATAACCTCGCATAGTCCGTCAAAATAGGGTTTGACAACAAAAATTGCAACAAAAAGGTCTTTCAACGGTTTCCAGTAGTGTTTGATATCAGGAACAACTTACTAAAAATGTAAGAAAATTGAAACCCGGGAAAGTGGTTATATTAAAAAAGGAACCCAAGATGGCAGCCAATATACCTTATTATAACCACAAATCATGATATATCCGTCTAAGAGATGTGATTTTGGTGTCTATACATAAGATTTGGGGAACAAAGAATCAATTCATACTACTTACAATGGGTTAAGACCACCAGGAAACCTGGAAATCCAAGACGGCATCCAAAACGGCCGCCAGTCTCTGAATATTTACAGTAAAGCTAGAATTAGCAAGTTTACAAATTTGTTTCAGATGTAAGGATAAACACTGGCATGTTTTGAAATAAAAGTCGTGATGTAACTTTAGTGTCTATACCTAGGCTTCAGGGGTCGACAAATCCATATACTGAATAAAATGTGCTAGGATTTGGGTGTGTGTGTGTGTGTGTTTTGTGTGGTTTTTGTAATAGTATGAAGTTGTGAAGATTAAATGTATTTTGAGGTATGGGTTTTCATTGATATACAAAAATAATAATATAGTCTTATAAAAGACAGTTTTGTTAGTTGGTTGCTACTGTGTTCTCCAACTTGGCTGCTGGCACTGGCATGAATGCAAGAAATGTGTGTCATTAAGGTGGACATGGTAGCATTAAAAGAAAAGTGATTAACATTTCCCGTCATTTAGCCGTCAAATATGGCCTGCGGCATTTGGAAACAACATTGGATCATTAGCCCCGGTATGACATTGGTGTCTATCCCCTTTTGTCAGAAAAGGATAATGAATCCAGTTTAATTGACCAGTTGTTTCATGTAGCAGACAGGAATCATGACAGCATAATCCCCAAACCCCCCCCCCCAAAAAAAAAAGTTTCTAATCATGGAACAAATGTCTTTCGTCATTTATTAAAATGTGAGTTTATACATCTAACATGTAATTGATAACTTTGGTAGCCTCACGTTTCGAGAAAGATTCCAAGATTTCCAGCATTGTGGCATTTAACATAATTTACTTTTCCTAATTAAGTGACCGGAAGAAGTTTTGGGTCGTAGTGGCTGTTGTTTGAATTACTGTTTAATTTACCCGTCATGGTTCCTATTATCTGTTAATTATGGACCCGTGTAGTGCATCTACATTGTTATCGTTGTAAAATTCACCCTACCAAACGTTTGTCTTTCTTCAAAAGAGGATGGACCATATGTAAGACCAATTAGACATAATAAGTACCCCTAGGACTTTTAGCACAATTGCATAAGACTGATCCTTAAAAAGCATGGCACAGAAAGGGATCAACATTTTGCAGTAGGACAATTTAATACATATATAACTCTATCCATGTTTAAGAAGTATTATCAAAATGTGACAATGAATGAATGATTGAAAATCCAGAGAAAAACATATCCAGTGGAACATTCAGCATGTAATACGGCTGGTGCGACCATCCTACATAATATGTATAAAATATTTAACTATCTCTTCTCTGTATTATACAGAGAAGAGATAGTTAAATATTTTAAATAAAAACAAATACTTTAGTATCACAGGTCTACAGTGTGCTTTAGATTGCAGGATATTGAATTAATATTTAAAAAAACATTCTTACAGAGTATGCGAAAGCAGATATGAATATATACTGGTAAACACATTTCTGAAATTATGATTTCATAAACCATTATGGATCGGATACCCAAATTCGCATTACCACAGGCACGATGCCCCAAATTTCCTAAGAACGAACTGTGTCCCTTTAAGCATATAATCGTGCTCGTTTTCAAAGATATCCATATTTTGAAGATGATCCTTGATAAAGTATTACTAGAATGTTGGGGGTTAAATGTCTGAAATGTTTTGTTGTTCTTCTTCGTGCTTTGTGTTGACACTTTGAGGTTTTTTTTTATGGAAGGGTCCTTTTGATTTGTTGCCCCTTTCCTAGAAAGATATTCCAGCACCCTTGAGATACATGTACTTCACCAGTGTTTCTAACTTCGTCTCACCACATACACTAACTTCGTCTCACCATAAATACACCCCCATACTACATGAATATATAACCTACCAATTCACATACACTCGTTTCTTCTCTTTTACATTTTAATCTCATTTCGATCCGTGTTTAGAATCCCAATTTTGCCATACTCTATCAAAATGACACACGATATAATCTCACCCAAGCCAGACGTCAGCTGTTATTCTAAGCTTCGTAATATAAATTCCAAAAGAACGTTGACAACATAGAGACTCCTTCGATAATGAAAACTTTGTTGGAAGAAGAAGAATTCATCAATATCTGTGCTTCAGACGCAATCAAGATGGCGCCGACTTGCATATCGTCCAACTTCAAACTATACTGCGCATTTGGTAATGATAATATCATGTATGCCTCTACAGTATATGCATATAACATTATATGCATGCATACTATGCAACAAATGGCAACCTAAAATAAACGAATATAACAATTGATAGGCACCGTTGCACTGTGTAAATAACATGATATGAATGTGAATAACAGCAGGCTTCATTGGGACCCTGTTTCACCAATCGCCTTATTAGTGACAAGGTAGAATATCTGATATATGGTACTGAAATCCTTGTATTTGATTGGGTTTGAACAAATTTGTTAAAGCATCATGACACTTGCCATTCAAGTTTAAGAAAACAGGGCCTACAATTATTCTTTTTAGCATTAGTCATGGGGTACAAATGCTATTTCAATAGACGTGTTAACAAATGTCATGCATACTTTTTTAACCATAAGTTTCACTTGATGACTGAAAAGCTCACCAGAGGGTTGCCCGACATGAAAATGAATCGTCAAACACACAACTACAACGTATGATGTGGAAGCAGTACCTACATCCAGAATTATGTAAAGATAGAAACAATGACGAAGATGGTCCATAGTTGGAATGCGAATTGTATACCGTCGGTGGGGTGACAAAACCTCGTATCTCAAAAGTCATGAATTTTCAGGAGAGCGAAAAAACTTTCCTGTCTCAACAAATTTAGTGCTGTGACACCGTCCTTTCTTTTTAAAACTGGAATATTTATACAATTTTTAATGTCATTGTTGAAATACAGTAAAATAATTGTTTTTATATTTGAAAGTGAGTTTTAGGTTTAAGGGTGTTTGTGTGGATTTGTACAAAACCGAGACAGGAGGCGTTCCATGGATTTATCAGGTGGTGCCGTAGGCCATTAGCTACAAAATTATGCAAACAAATCAAAATCTCAAAAAATTGAGATACGAGATTTGTCACCCCACCGACGATACGCCAGTTGTTGCTCGGTGGGACAAACATGGATTTCTCTACCTAACAGCATGTTATATATGGACAGTTGGATTCTAGCTATTAAAATACAATCAGTCGTAACAGGTGAATGAAGTAATTCGTAAAGAGGCAATTAAGTATCGCCTTGCCTCAATATAATCAAGACATTTCATCTCGAAGGGGATTATATTAGAATCCAAATGTGTCCAAATAAGGGCATAGAAAATTGATCATCAATTTCAAATGAAACCAAAACGAAGCCATGTGATAATGTTACAAGCATTGGTAGATCGTCTACTAGTGAGCTAATTTGCCCTAGTGTTCGAGAGTGTAGCGCGCCATCTCCAACTCACTTGCATCAGTAAACCCCGTCTATTCGATCATACACTATTCGATAACATAGCAGAGCGTCATCTCTTGGCGATATTATTTTGAACTATTACATAATGTTTGGTATGGGTCGAGGGGGAATTTCCATTTTTGTGGCACATTCATATTTATATGCAATATGTCCTAACCTCAGTTGGGCCAAATATGTTGTCTTCACTGTAGAGATTGACTTCAATATTGACTATTTCGTCTTCACCATGTGAACAAGATGTGTTGTTACTATTCGAAGAGTTTGCTAACATGATGTTTAGCAGCTTCGGAAAGGGATATAATTGTATTATTACCATCCAACTTATCGTTGTACCAGATAAATTATGAAACATTTGAAAGAAAAGAAAATTTATATCGCAAGAAGCTAGAAACATAGTCTTTTAGGATTAACCGATCGAATTTCCAAGTGGACTATCAACAACTAAATGTCAACTTAAATTTCATGAGAGCATGGAAGTTGTGTGTATTTGCTTTTGTCTGTGTAGTAGAGAGATGGAATTAAGAAACATTAGTTTAAAAATAAGCCTGGAGAGATTGTCAGGACGGACAGTGTAGATAGTTCAGGAGATAGAGCATCAGGGCGACATTTCTTCCCATCTTTCTTTTTTGTTTACGCGCAAAATGTGAAGTAACATGCGACTTCGAAAAAACAAGTATAGTGTGCAGTGTGAGTTCAATTCCTAGTAAAGGCGTGACATTTTAAACTTCTGATCTGTCACAATACGTTCTCTTACAGAGTATTACGCCTAAGCACAGTCAATATACACCATGCCTTTCTTACTACCCAGTAGTACAGTACATCCCCTAACCACTGCGTCATACCTTTATAGCTTACCCGAGTATTACAACATTCTAACAGGGTGTCAATTCATGTCATGCATGCTTTATGATATGAAGGTCAAAGGTGATCGTTTTCTTTTCATCTATTCAATCTGATAATCTATGCATATAAGAATATGTCATTGTTCGCCTTCAGGTAGGCACGCAATGGGATGTCGTATGAACGGGTTTTTCGCCTTTGCGTAGGCCTACCCCATATGAGTGCACAAATAGAAAGGAAGACAAATACAGATCTGATGTCATCATGACTACTACATGAGAACACCTTTTCTGAGCCTCTGAAACTGTTTACAGAGCAATGAACGTTTAAATGCACGTGATTTGCTAATGTGAAGAGTTATGAGACTATTAAATATATGCGCTCTTAATATCGTTTTACTTACATTATACAAAACAAGTTTTCTAATGCATATAAGGAACACATGTATTCCCAACAAACAAGTTGTGAACTGAATAGACACTGTCTGATGTATGAATGCAAGGATGACTATTAGGTTTATCTTTATACCTCCTTATCACCACTATTTCTTTCGTCTACTCACTCATTCAACGATTTACCCACATTTTTGCTCAAAGTTAGAGCGGGAAGGAGAGAGAGAGAGAAAGAGAGAGAGAGAAAGAGAGAGAAAGAGATAGAGAGATAGAATGTGTGAGTAAGAGGGAGAGGTATACTATAACGAGAGAAAGCTTGAGTTCGGATAGGGCGGGTTGGATTCCCAAAATAATATTCGAATTAGATTCCCCGGACAAATTCATTGCGGGTAATTTTGAAAAAATATTTAACTAGTATATATTTATGTTAAATATTTAATTACGTTTTACAGTGCTCATCAACCTTAACCTTATAGAGAGAGACGAGCCTGTAAGTAAATATCGGTTTATATTTCTAATTATAGTTCCCTTTGTATTATATTACTGCACTTTACAGGTCAGAAGATAATTACAGTTTTTCAACTTGCTCATTCCCCCTTTCTTTCTGTTTCTTTTTCAGTACTTGCCTACTCTCTTATCCACACTCTCCATGTTTCCTTCTCTCATCGCCTGTTCAATTACTGTCAATGATTTAGTCTAGATCAATTTCCCGTTTATAACTCTATTGTATAGCTGATTTATAGCTCCTCATATTACAATTGCTTTTGTTATGCCTTCCCCTCTCACTCTTTTTGTCTTTCTTTCATTCTCTTCCTTTTCTCTCATTCCCCTCCCCTTTTCTCTCCGTGCCTCTCTCTCACTCTATCACATACCAATCTCTAGATCAATTGGTTTAATATGCCGTACATTTTTCTTTCTCTCAGGTATAACTTAAATACGCATCAAAAGACAAATATTGAAGAATGCATGCACTGACTTTTATTTTTTTTATTCACTTAGCTCATTGAAAATGAAAACATAAACACTCATATATCTAATTTGCCAGGATAACATCCAGAATAAAACAAAATAAAAGCAATACAAAACTAAGTTTATGTATCTCATTTAAACCATATTTACATTAAATATATAGAAAATCCTTTAATATCGATTTGGTCTATGAACAAAGATTACAAAAAACAACTTTTTTGTTTAATAATTGACATTTATAACTGAGTAAACAGGTTTTGTGTTCACTAAATTCATGTATTTGCAAAATTGTATTTACAGGCACAGTGTTATTCTCTTTCATAACTCACACTTAAAAGTCCGTGATAAATTATTTCAATGACTAACATGACTAGCAAAAGATGAAAACCAGAAAGAAAATGAATATATAAGTCTACAAGATTTACTGTATAGATACAATGCCATTACTAAAATAAGTAAATATAAATGAGTAAAATTAATTTACTACATATTCAACCTAGAAAATGTATATTCATGATTTGTGACGGATTTCTGGATAATTATAAAAATATGACAATAATGTATCACTTCTTGACAGAAATGCCATCAGTTTGACTCAAAATGTTGATGCATTTTGTAATATGTTAGATACCATTGATTATAGATTCACGGCTACTGGTGCATCAGAAAAATGTCTTCAATCAAAAACAGCCCCCTCAAGAACATTATCCCCATTGAAAATTACCCCCAAGAACAACCACCCCCTAAGGACAATTGTCCCCTTCTCGAGGACAATTAACCCCCACCCCTGAAATTCACTTCCCCCCCCTCGGAAAACCAAGAACAACCAACCCCCGAGGAAAATTACCCTTTGTTTATTAAAGTGGAAGTCCTCACTAATAGTAAGTTGGTTATAACTTTGTCGGGAGGGGTGTGATTGTTCGAGGGGGTAATTTTCACGGAGGTACGTAATGGTGTCGCAAGTACATAGATGATCAATATGATTATACAATATGGTCTGACTTATCTTGTAATATGCAAGAATATGACGTTTGATTTATTGAATTAAGGAAAAGTAATTGAAAACCTCTTCCAATTTTTTTTTTTTATAGAGTCCCAAATACAAACATTGATTATTTTCTGTATAAATTGAATTAATACTTGAACGTTAGAAATAAATCACTGCACCAATATTTGTACTTTGGGTGATTAAACGTAAATTTGTTACAAGAGACGAATTAGAAACGTTTTCTCATAATTTGTACCCTTTGACCAACAAGAATATCATTATCATCGGTAACGTTGATTGATAGTATATTTTGCAATTATTCTGATATTGAAATTGATTGTTTGATCATTTTTAGTTAATTTTTCTGTATTTTCTGATCATTTTCCTACATTTTGTATTAAAAAGAGAGGAAAAGCTCTTCGTTTGAAGTCACTCCCGATTCCATAAAAGACGAATTAACGATGAACACTTACTTAGATTTAAAAGTAAAATAAGTGAAGTTTATTGGTGTTGTGATGATGCATGCAATGGCGTCAATAATTGTTATATCATTTTTATGTCAATATTTCATTTAAATTTATTATGATAAATATTTTCCGGAAATACAATAAAAGTCAAAAATATAACTTTTAAAAACCTTCGTTAACAAGAGGTTCTTTAAAGTATATATGCAGAAAAAATAGCGAATCTATGAGGCTGTTCACACCGGCAGAGATAGCGCGCGCTAGACCGGACTATCTATGCGGTTGGGAAGGTACAACGTCGTTTTGTTCCGCCCAACAGCGAGCCACGGCGAGCCAAAACGGCGTGCCACTGGAGCACCTCTTGGGGGTGGTCCACGAGAGATAGCGCGGCCTATCCCGCGCTAGAAAAAAGGGGGTGCTACGATAGACCGCGCTATCTCATTGCGGTGTGAACAATCAGACCGAATGATAATAGTCCCTAAAGTGAGTAAGATTTCCACTTTAAAAAAAACCTATTATGCCTCATAGTTAATACACTAAATTGTACAGGAACTATCCCTATGGTTTGAAATTAGCTACAATTGTACCAGTTTATACAAAAAGCAACTCAAATGACTTGACTAAGTATTGTCGAATCTTTATTCTTTCTTTCTTTTCAAAAATGGTCAAAAAAATATTCAAGAACTTGTATTTATTTGTTTACGGTTAAATAAAATGTTGATTGTTGGACAAATTGGATTAAGGAAATAAATGTCAACTTCTGCATGTGGCTGTTTCGTGTTCTTATCGTATACAAAATAAAGTCGAAAAGGATAACTTTTGCATTGGACTTGGTATGGACTCTAAAGCATTTGACTCCATTGACCACCACATATCTTTGAGAAAGATTTACTTTTATGATATTACAGGTCTTGCATTGTAGTGTTTCACAACTACTTGTCTGAAGAAAAAAAAAACAGTATTTGACGGTCAATGGTGTCAAATATTCTATACAGCAGAAATATTGTGGTGTTCCCCAAGGGTATGTTTATATAAAATTCAAATATCCATTCATATGCCACTCGTCGAAAAAGAACATTTTCATCAACCCAAGAACTCAATTCTTCACTTAATTCATTAAATGTTGCCGGCGTGAAGAAATATAACCAATTACCCGCTTGTATAAAAGTATGTTCAACTGTATCCGTTTTGTTGGGCCCTATTTATAACCAATTTGGTTCTTTTGGTCCTGACCATATATTTGCTTTGTATGCTTTATGTATTTTATTTTCTATTGTATGTTTTGCTTTTATATGTATGTATGGTTTAATATATTCGATGTATGTTCTTTGTGAACTTGGACCACTGTTGTGGATGCAACAAGCTCGTTTATATAATACATTCAGTCAATAAGGGACTCAGAATACAGATTCTTTTCATAGATGCTACTAATAGCATTTACGCTTACGACATGTGGTCTCCTGCTTTTTCCTTTTGTAACAGTATGAAACTTTTATTTAAACTAGAAACAAACTTTGTCAAACTTACATGTTATTCATTGTATTCATTTGTATGTTTCTTTGTATTGATATGAAAAAGTGGAAATAAAACAAACAAACAAACAAACAAACAATATAATGATTTTAAATTATATTTTCCTATTTTATTCTAGTACACACAGTGCATACGCATGTAATATTGTAGCAATAGCAGTTTATATGAATTATGTTATGTTTCAACTTAAATGATTAAAGGGATCCGGTAACTTTGTCTCAGATTCTGAAACAAAATTCTGGATTTAGCTCATGCTGCAATGATAATTATAAACCTTTAGGTCTGTCAGAAACCCCATGACTTTTACAAGCCGATCGCCTGTATTATTATAAAGATATTTATGATTGAAATTACACATTTTGAAAACCGTTTGCCAAACGGTTTTTCATCAGACTACAGTCGACTGGGGGAAACGAGCATGGTCAAACCGGTCACTCAAAGATTTTTACTTTTTGGAGGCACTTCTTGATCGTTTTGAAGCGCATTTTGTTTATGGCTTCAATATTACACCATATCACAGACACTGATAACACGCGAGACCGTTTATCTCAGATTCCTTTAAGCACAATTACCTTTAACCGATGTGTCATAAATGTTGTTGTTAAATAATGGAATAATAAGATGAAAGAAAAAAAATCGTAACCTAACTAGACTTGCCCTGTTTTCCTGTCTTTTGCAGAACAATACAAAACTTTCTTCGTGCTAGGACCACGCACGACATCCCTCATTATCCTTAGACACATCTCCGTTGTATAGCACTAGACAGCCTTTTTTTTTTAATTCCCTATTCTTATTCTCCCAAATCAATTTATGCTGATATTGGCCAAGGCACAACATTAACCTGTTTCATGGAGCAGCTTTCTATGACAGAGTAATCCTCTTATTTATCCTCTTCTTCCTCCTCCTCCTATCCTTCTTCCTCCACCTTTCCCTCTTCCTCGGTGTTCTGGGTGTACGCTGTCCATCATGAACTTGGACCCTTGCTGTTGCTCCAACAAGCTCATCTGTAAGATATTATCATTCAATAACGGGCTCAGAATAAAGATCCTTTTCATTGAGGCTGCTAATATAATAATTATATTTTGTTATAAAAACAAAAATCAACTTAAAAAGTACACACAATGCATATCCATGTAACATTGTGATATACAGATTGTGACCTCTGTATTTAACAACCATCTTGAGATTTTATGAATGAATCATGGTTTATTACTACTAATATTTCAAAATTATTTTGAACAAAATTATCTGCATGTATATCCCAACAAAAGGCTCATTTACATTTGCCACGATTTATTTCAGTGGCTTTTTATATCAACAAATATTTGTTTTGTTAATGTTGTAATCATTAAAGTTATAGGCTCTTGAAATTGACTGAATCAGTAAAGTCTCTGTGATGTTGTGGCAGAAAATCTCCTATAAAGAGTTATTTGCGACTGCGTCAGGGTTTATATTGCTGTTTGGTCTACAACAAGTTCATGTACCACCCAATAAGTCCATTCCCATATGGTCCATTCCCAGCCAAACTACTATCCACATGGTCTACAAATAATTTCGTCTACTTTCCATAAGGTATAACAATCATTTGACGATTATCATTATCTATGATCAAATGATTATTAGACCATATCAAAAGTAGACGAAATAGGCATTAGACATATTGAGAATAAGACTTGCTGGATATAAGACTAAATAAAAAATAGACCAAATTGGTAGTGGACGTATAAGAGATTAGACCAAATGGAAATTCGACCATGTGGAGGGTAGACGGGCTGGGTGTAAACCATATGGGAACAAAGTAGTTGGGTAGTAAGCGAACGGGTTGTAAACCAAACGGCAATTCACCCTACTTCACAATCCACTGACCGAACTGCTAATTTGAAATTAGCATAGAATTAGTGATCTCATATTTAAAACATTTATAATTCTGGTATTTTTGGTCTGATTAATTTCAAACTTTCTCCATTCTTTTTTTTTTTTTATTTGTCCACATTCATACAAATGAAAAAGGGTTGGATTAACCTTTGTATTGACTGTACACCCCCCCTTGATGCTACTAATTATAACAAGTGTGGATGAAACAATAGCAGGGTGCAACTAGGGTCCAATGGGCACTAATTTATCAATGTGTTTAAGGCACAGAACTATGAAGCGCAGATAAAATGGGGAAAATATGGTAAACCGCTGCAGTACCCTGTATATGTGAACGAGCCTTTATTCATTAGGCTCTCTTAGTACAAACATACATCCATGTATACTCCAAATAAACTCACCTATTGAAGAAGTTGGAGGAGGGTGGAAATGGTGGGGAGGTCTTCCAGTAGTCTCTGCTCAGAGTCTTCGTGTGATGCCTGACGTTCATGTTCAACTGTGACTTTTACATTAGGATACATCTCTGAAAGCTTGTGGACGTCAGTTTGAGACAACGGGCATTTCACATTTAAGAACTTGAGTTCTCGAAGCGAACTCTCTTCCCCTGTGCTCTGCGGTAGCTGACTGATACTCTGAGGAAAGATAACCTTGCATCTGTCAAATGTCAGGACAGTAACACCTTCGAGTTCATTGGACACAAGGTGCATTAGGTCAGCCATGGGTACAGCTACTAATGCACCCTCAAGCTGTAGCTCACAACCTGAAGATGTTCGGGACCACTTAACAGAGGCAAGTTCTGTACCTCCGAGCTGCACTTTCTTTGCCTCAACAAGCTTCAAACGTGGACTTGTCACATGAAATACATGTAGTACATTCGTTAATGTTTCAAATTGGCAGCAATCATCCGTCCCAAATGGTTCAAGATTGATGTAGGTCAGATATGGCAATTTGCATGATGTAATGTCTTTTCCTGACTTGTTTGATGGAAATCTTCCAATGCCTGATAACACCAATGATATAATATTTGGACAGGAGGTACAAATATCCTTAAACGGACCATTTTTAGTTACAGCATCTGAATACCAGTCATCATATCTTAATTTAAGTTCCCTCAAGGATGATGATGAATCAACTTCAGGGTTATACGCTGGATTGGATATATAACATCGATCACCCACTTGCAGATCTAGAATCTCTGCATTTGGAAAAGATTTACTGATCTCCAATAGTGCCTCATAAAGTGTTTCATTACAATTATGGGGCTTAATGCAAACTGTGATGACAGATCGCATAGGCACAGGCATTACGGTAAATGGATAAACATGCAGCCAGAGTAAATCAATGGAGATATGCTCGACTGCCGGACACAATGTAGCCAGTATGGAAATGAGATCTGGGAAGAAATCGACATCGCTTAGTTCAAGTTCAAGATGAGTCTCATCATCGGTGCTCATCCACTCGACTACATGTAACTTAAGTCCAGCATCACCCTTCAAAACAGTGTCCTGCCCAGACTTCTCGGCTAAATAAAAAAAAACACAATTAAACAATTCGTTTTGTGTGGCTTCCAAATTTACAGAAACATACACAATATAGCATTATATAATAACTGATATAAATATTGCGGTGGGATATTGATATAAAGATGAATAACACAATCACATAATATAACTAGCTTATATTTCTAGTTGATAAACACCCTGCATTTCACATGAAAATTTTAACAAAAATGGTAACCTTCATCTTTTAAGACAATTTTGAATGACAATAGTGATTTAAATAATGATAATAATGATAACAGTCATCATCATTATAAAAGCTATAACTATGTGTACATATGTCTATCCATTCCAAGTGATGCTCAAGATGCCTAGAAAGTAATGTTAGTACACTGGCCTTAGCCCAGATTCCCAAAGGCGGTGGAGCTAAGAATAACTTCCAGTAGGGGTTCCATTAACTACAAATAGAGAGATGCAAATTCAGATTATTGTCTTTGAAAAAGGACATTAGGGCCTTTTAGATTTACACGACGAGAGCGTGGACTGCCGCGTGTGACATTGTGTTAAGGCACTAGGCCGTGCCCGGCAGTGCCTTAAAAGGACGTCACATTACCTTAAAAGGATGTCACACGTGGCGGTCCACGTTCTCGTCGTGTAAATCTAAAAGTCTCTACTAGTGCCGCGATAGGACCTGAACCCCAAACCATGCATACCGTATTTACTAGACCACAACACCTCTACTATGAGGATCATGCAAACATGTACAGGTGTTTGTCTTTATATTGAACATACCTAATAGATACAGATACACAAAAGCTGTCATATTTTCATTCCAAATGTCCTAGCTACTGCGTACCTTTACCCTCTGAGTACACATCCATCCTCAAAAGTAATACAAAGTTTATGTATGGGGTCATGAATTTGGTTCAAATGAACATATTGGAAGCTATGCGATTTAACAATATGCAATGATCGTTGTCGCGGTTGATATCGAGTCTAAAGTTATAAAATTGTAAACCAAAAAATATCTTTATGTTTTATAGCTCCCTCTCAAGACCGATATTACTTTTATAGCTTTAAAACAATATTTCTTGACTACAATTGACAGATGTGCTATTCCCATTTGGAAACTATACAGTGCGTCCCAGAAAAAACGAAACCGAGAAGTATCGATGTTCTATCATAACTTAATCACAACTATAATTAATGAATGATACATATTTGGAAAGCTTAGAGTCTCCTCTTTCATGTGATGCTACTCAGATAATGCATATTTCACGCATGAGTGATTAAAAGCAATTTGAAGGAAGGAAACCAAAAAGACATTTGGCGGGCGGTATCTGAATTTCGAAGAAAAATTCACATTTCTAGAAAGTTGAGTTTCTGCCCTTTCATATGACACCTCAATCAGGAAAAATGGTCGAGGAATGACAAAGTTCTGTTAGTTTAAAGTAGTGCTTGCATTTCCATAATTTTATTAAACGAATTCGTTTTCACTGGCTGCCTGCCGTATCAATAAACGAAATTAACAAGAGACTTAACTCCGTTTCGTTGACAATCAGCCGTAGACGAGAGTCTTCATGCATGGCTGATTGTCAACGAAACGGAGCTAAGTCTTTTGTCAAATCTGCTTTTTGCTATGGCAGGCACCCAGTGAAAACGAATTCGTTTGTTAAAATTATGAAAATGTAAGGGCTACTTTAAACAAACAGAACTTTGTTATTCCTGGCTCATTTCTCTTGATTGAGGTATCATTATGAAAGAGCAGAAAATGAACTTTCTAGAAATATGAATTTTTCTTTGAAATTCAGATACCGACCGCCAAATTACTTTTTGGTTTCCTTCCTTCAAATTGCTTTTAATCACTCATGCGTGAAATATGCATCACGTGAGTAGCATCAACTGAAAGAGGAGACTCTAAGCTTTCCAAATATGTATCATTCATTCGATACTTCTCGGTTTCGTTTTTTCTGGGACGCACTGTATATCAGAACTGCATATTCTGGGTCGTAGCTACCATGGAATGACCTTATAGGCACTATTTGAAATATTTTTAATTTACCGGGAGCACCAGGGTTAGATTTTTGTAGTAATACACCAAGGGAATATATCATTATTTAAAGAATTACTATCCATCCAATTTTCAAAATTTCCCAAAACTTTGTGTCATCTTAAAGTTAGTCACCTTTACATGTCTGAACTAATTCAACATTCAATTCACATGTACTCCTTTACTTGATGTCTGACGGAAGATAACAGTGGTCGAATGCTATATTAAGTGCTTGCAAAATATACATTAGATAGATTCACACGAAATACAATATTTGTTGCGTATTGTAAGAAAATATCCTGCCATTTGTATTTTTTTCTTTTTTTTAAAGAACATTTGTATAAACCTAATTGGAGGAAAAGGGAAACAGATTTACGTGGCCATACAGTATGTCTGTTTGATCGGCATTTTATTGCATTTTGAAAGTTACATTTACGTCCAAAATTCTTACTAGGCTTTTGTTATATTAGGCCATAACAATTCTATGCATAGTAATTGTATCGATTTTTACAGGGTTTCAGCACATTTTTTTTTACAAGTCTAACACCATGATTTTCGCATAATGATATCTTTCACAAACCTTCTCTTCTAAGCCCGATACCTCCAGAGCTCATTTCATCACACACAGTCAGTCTTCGACTGTGAAGTAGAATTCCTTCTAACTTCTTTGACTATGAAATTTAATAGAAAAACAGGAAATGATCTCATAATATATGTTTTACTCTAAAAAGAGCCTACACCTAGAATTGATTAACACCATTTGACAAAAGACTCAACTCCGATTCGTTGAAGATCAGCCATGCATCAAGTCTTTCGTCTTCTTTGTGCTGCTATACGGCAGGCAGCGGATGAAAAAGAACTCATTTAATCAAATTATGGAAATGCGAGCATTACTTTAAACAAACAGAACTTTGTTAGTCCTGGCTCATTTTTCTGATTGAGGTGTCATATAAAACGGCAGACATTTAACTTTCTAGATAATGTGATTTCTCTTTGAAATTCAATACCGCCAGCCAAATGACTTTTTGATTTCATCTCTTCAAATTGTTTCAATCACTCAGGCGTGAAATATGCATCATATGAGTTGCATCAAATGCAAGAAGAGGATCTAACCTTTACACATATGTGTCACTTATTATCGTAATTATGATTAAGTTATGATAAAACATCTCTAATTCTAGGTTTCGTTTTTTCTGGGACGCACTGTACAGTATTGCATCGTTAAATGATTTAAACGACTGCAAATACGGAAAGATAGACAAAACGTTGAGAGACAAAACAAATCAAAATCAAATTAAAATAATGTGGACTCGACAAGATACAAAGAATAAAATCTTATTGAGCATAACAACATACTTCATGGACTTGGCAACAATGATCAATGGCTACAAGTTATTCATAAAACCCTTGAGTGATTGTAATGTTTTTTCTTCTTGACCTAAGACTAAGCTTCATCATATGAAATGAGTTGAGGAGAGATATAAAGGCATGGAACGTTTTGCCCGGAAAGGTGTTCTTTTTTATATCCCCCAGGGGACATTCAAGGTATTGGAAATGTATGTTAGGGGATTATGATCTTTCAGAAGAATAAATCTCTGGACAGACAAGTAGCCCCCATGCAATCATATATATCTAAACATTGTGCCGGGTATCTAGGTACCAACAGAGATAATTATTTTGTATTGGAAAGACTATTTATCTGACGAGGCAGATAACACAAGCCTTTTGCCTTCGTATTAATAGCTTTCACAACTATTTAAGTGAAGGTGATATGCATTTATTTTACCATACTTATGGCAATGCAAAACCTTGCCTGTTCATATAGTAAAAGGTTATGTTTGGTATAAACTTGAAAATAAGGTAATCAGAAATGGAATTGAAAATCTCAAGCACACAAAACTTGATATAGGATGAGACAGTTCCCATTTTGTTGGTGAATCATCAGACCTCTTTCTTCTTTTTGCTCTATCAACTGAAGAAAAGAAAAACATTACAATGTATCTTCTTTTTCGTTTAAAATTTTTGTTATGATCAGAATGGGTAGATAAATAAGAGCTAATCGCAGACATTGTTCAAGTATCCTCCGCCCATCGTGGCCTCAATACATACATCGATGCACTATTTGCGTTGTTGATATAGTACCACAACAAAGAAGAGCTTCTGAAAAAGCCTGATTTCATGTTGCCAATTTAAAGGTTAGTGACATCCATATAAGTCGATTCATGTTGACACGCAGGGCTGCATATAACTCATTTATTGTTATTCAAACATCTTAATATTGTTTATAGATTTTTAAACATTTTTAAAAGTAATTTTCTCAGACCTGCTAAGCTCCACCCTATAAATGCTCCAGATCTCATATACTTGTGACATCATCTGTAAATCATTGGTGAGCTAACGAGAGAATGGTATCAACGTTGCCAGAACTGGCATAATTTTGACTCTTTCAGCATGAGGCATTAAGCCTGGCATAATTTGGCTGTTTTTAGCAGACTTCTGGCATAATTTGAGCTTTTTTTTCAGCATAATTTGTTTATATTTTCAATGACAAACTATGCAGCAGTACCTACATCCAGATTCATGTAAATATAGAAACAATTTTGAAGATGATCCTTGATAATGTATTAAGTAGAATGCTGGGGGTTCGATGTCTGAAACGTTTTTTGCCCCTCTTGCTTTGTGTTTACACTTTTCCTGTTTTCTTCTATGTTGAAAATCCCAAATTGTTCATACTCACATCAAATTAGCTACACACAATATAATCTCACCCAAACTAGACGTAAACTGCTATTCTAACCTTCGGAATATAATTTACATTCCAAACGAAATGTTGACAACGTAGAGACTCCTTCGATAATGAAAATTTTGTCGGAAGAAGAATAATTCATCAAAATCCACTCCTAATTTGTGATACAGACGCAATCAAGATGGCGCCGAGTTATCAGTCTCAAACTACTGCGCATTTGATACGCCTCTATAGTTGCAAAGCAACTCACATTATATGCGTGACTGCATATAATGCAAACGAATGTAGGCACGAAGGCACGAATAATTGATAGGCACCGTTACACTGTGTAAACAAACTTATATGAATGTGAATAACAGCAGGCTTCGATTGGGACCCAGTTTCATCAACCGCCTCATCAGTGACAAGGTAGCATTTCTGATATTGACCGTAATAACACGAATATTGGTTGGGTTGTTTTCCTAGGTGCGTCATAAGTAATTATACTCTTCTCCCTGAGGGCAGTGCAATGATATATCATCTGGCTTTGGCATGACCTCGGATCGAGCATGCATATTTAATTTGTTAACTTGTTATACGAAAACAGACGCTTTTAAAATTCCATTTCTACCAATATTCGAACACAAACACAGACAACGACAAAGTCAATAATGAGAACGACAAACAATTACCTTAAATTTGACTTGTTATAATTATAGTCCACCATGACTTCAGATAGTTAGATCCATCAAGCTTGCTCTAGACTTCATTGAGCCATTTTTAAATGTATTTAAATTTACAAAAGATACTTAGTAATGAGCTATTACATTAGTTGTTGCTAGGTAGGACAAACATGGCTTGCTCTACCTAGAAGCATGTTTTGTATGGAAATTTGCATTCTAACTATTTAACTACAATTAGTCGTAAGAGGTTAATGACGTAAATTGTAAAGAGGCAAGTTAACAATGATCTGTAGGCCCAATATAATTACAGTTACGGAAATGGCGTATTCATTGTTGTAATATTCATCTGAATCTTCTTGTGTTTCGTATTGAAATAAATGCTATATTCTATCTTCCAATTGCAATAAACTAGAATTGTCTCTGTACTCAAGAAATCAAACAATAGCATATCCCAGCCCTATACACTATACTGTATATCTTTATAAAACGGATACGTTATGCACATCATACAGCGGGTAATAAATTAATGCAAAAATGATAGAGTAGATCCTCCTCGAACAAACTCTCAAACTCCTTGGAAAATAGCACCAGCGAAAAAAATACATGGAGAGGTGATCGATCTGCCCTTAGGGAAGCTCCAAAAGACCTCTGGTCAGCTGAAAAGAGCACTGGTAAAAAAGTACGACAAAAAAGTACATCATTGCGAGAAAAACCAACTCCTTCGCGGTAAGTAGAAAGACCACCATGAAGAAATGATATACAGTAGTTAGAACAAGCAATAATACTAATAATATTATGTTCTCATAAACTGCAAATCACATAATGATGCAACGTCGGTATCGTTTCTAAAAGACTTTTGGACAGTATTATAACCTCTGGCTGACCTTTGGTAACCATAGCGCTCAGTGCATTCAAGAAATAAATCCCACCATGTACTGGGTCGAGTGTGTCAATGGAACATTAATGTCCTGCCAAATGACATCAATAGGGCGTTTTAGTAACGAGACGGAAGGCAAAGAGGACGGGAGAATTCACTCAACCGAGATCAAATAATGTATGCAGTTCGGATTCTGTCTATTGAAATACTATTATTCTTTTCAGGTCAAAATAATTTGTATTGAGGCCCTTCACAAAGACTTATGCATTACATTTGGTTACATTATGAAAATGGTCTATTGTGCGGCGATACAACTCTTTCTTTTTTTCGAGCAAAATTTGAAGTGACATGCGACTTCGAAAAAACAAGTATAGTTTGCAATGTGAGTTCGAATTCGAGTAAAGGCGTTACAATTATAAATTCTTATCTGTCACAATACATGCTCGTACAGAGTATTAAACCTAATCACTGTCAATATACATCATGATTGTCTAACTACCCAGTACTACAGCACATCCCCTAACCACTGCGTCATACCTTCATAGCTTACCCGAGTATTACAACGTCCTGACGTGTGCAATCATGTCATGCATGCTTTATGATATGGAGGTCAATTAAAGGTGATCATATTCTTTTCATCTACTCAACCTGATAATCTATGCATAAACGAATATGTCATTGTTCGCTTTCAGGTAGGCACACAATAGAATGTCATATGAACGGGTTTTCCGCCTTTGCGTAGGCCTAATCCATATGAGTGCACAAATAGAAAGGAAGACAGATACAGATCTGATGTCATCATGACTACTACATGAGAACACCTTTTCTGAGCCTCTGAAACTGTTTACAGAGCAATGAACGTTTAAATGCACGGGATTTGCTAATGTGAAGAGTTATTTGACGTATTAAATCTATGCCCTCTTAATATCGTTTTGCTTACATTATACTGAAAAAGTACTCTGATGCATATAAGGAACACATGGATGCCACACAAACAAGTTGTGAACTGAATAGACACTGTCTGATGTATGAATGCAAGGATGACTATTAGCTTTATCTTTAAACCTCCTTATCACCACTATTTCTTACGTCTACTCACTCATTCAACGGTTTACCCACATTTTTGCTCAAAGAGTTAGAGAGAGAGAGAGAGAGAATGTGTGAGTAGGAGGGAGAGTTAGAGAGAGAGAAAGTTTTAGTTTAGATAGAGCGGGTTCCATTCCCCAAATAATATTCAAATTAGATTCCCCGAACAAGTTCATGGTGGGTATTTAAACAAAACAAAACATTATTAGTATTTTCTTTTAATATTTAAATTACTTTCTTTTTATAGTTCTGATCAACTTCAATCTTACAGCGAGGGAGGAGCCTGGTAATTATCGGTTCATGTTTCTAATTCTAGGTCCCTTTGCATTTTATTACTGCACTTTATATATAGGTCAGAAGATAATTACAAGTTTTCAGCTTGCTCATTCCTACTTATCTACTGTTTCTTTTTCAATACTTGCCTACTCTCTTAATCACTCTCTCTCTCTCTCTCTGTTTTCATCTCTTTCCACCTGCTTAATTGTTGTCCCTTATGCTACGTTTACACTATGTTCCCGGCGGCCACGGCAGCCCCGTTTGCCCGAAACGTAGTGCGCCGTGGGATTTAGACCAATTTTATCTCTGGATTCAAGTTTTGTTACGTCTTGCCAAGTTCTCTCACGGTCTACCACGGTATCCGTGACGGGCCGTGGGGGGAAGGGGATTCCGAGTCCCGGCGGCTCCATGTCGCACTACGGTTCGGCCCGCGTTCTACCACGGATGCCAGAACGTTCCCTCCCGGCCCGTCACGTTCTGATGGGGTCCCTCACGTTTCCCACGTTCTGATCAAGGTCTGACACGTTTTTCACGTTTTGTCAAGGCTTTGTACGGATGAAACGTGGACGCAGGGCAGCTTTGGAGCACGTTTGTGCCGGCGGTATAAAAAGAAGGTCTCCCAAGCAATAGCAAACATGGTATTCTGAGACCTCGCGTTGTGTCAGACCGTAGTAGAACGCAACGCGCCGTAGCGTGCCGGGCGCTTAAACCGTCCCACTACGGACCACCCCCAAGTTTTGTTACGGCCTATTTGGGACTGTCACGTTTTGTTACGTTCACCCCGGTTTATTACGGCCTACTAGGTTTCTCATCCGCACCGTGACTGCCGTGGCAATTTTTTTGACAGTTTATGCTACGTTTACACTATGTTCCCGGCGGCCACGGCAGCCCCGTTTGCCCGAAACGTAGTGCGCCGTGGGATTTAGACCAATTTTATCTCTGGATTCAAGTTTTGTTACGTCTTGCCAAGTTTTCTCACGGTCTACCACGGTATCCGTGACGGGCCGTGGAGGTAAGGGGATGCTGAGTCCCGGAGGCTCCAAGGCGCACTACGGTTCGGCCCGCGTTCTACCACGGATGCCAGAACGTTCCCTCCCGGTCCGTCACGTTCTGATGGGGTCCCTCACGTTTATCACGTTCTGATCAAGGTCTGACACGTTTTTCACGTTTCGTCAAGGCTTTGTACGGATGAAACGTGGACGAAGGGCAGCTTTGGAGCACGTTTGTGCCGGCGGTATAAAAATAAGGTCTCCCAAGCAATAGCAATCATGGTATCCTGAGACCTCGCGTTGTGTCAGACCGTAGTAGAACGCAACGCGCCGTAGCGTGCCGGGCGCTTAAACCGTCCCACTACGGACCACCCCCAAGTTTTGTTACGGCCTATTACGTACTGTCACGTTTTGTTACGTTCACCCCGGTTTATTACGGCCTACTAGGTTCCTCATCCGCACCGTGACTGCCGTGGCAAATTTTTTGACAGTTTAAAAATCTGACACGGTATCCACGGCAGTCACGGCCTGTCACGTTTGCCCATACGGTCCCCCGCGTTGTGTCACGTCAATCCCGTTTCGTCCACGGTGGCCTGAAACGTGGTTGCCGTGGCCGCCGGGAACATAGTGTAATGCTACGTTTACACTATGTTCCCGGCGGCCACGGCAGCCCCGTTTGCCCGAAACGTAGTGCGCCGTGGGATTTAGACCAATTTTATCTCTGGATTCAAGTTTTGTTACGTCTTGCCAAGTTTTCTCACGGTCGACCACGGTATCCGTGACGGGCCGTGGGGGAAAGGGGATGCTGAGTCCCGGAGGCTCCAAGGCGCACTACGGTTTGGCCCGCGTTCTACCACGGATGCCAGAACGTTCCCTCCCGGCCCGTCACGTTCTGATGGGGTCCCTAACGTTTCCCATGTTCTGATCAAGGTCTGACACGTTTTTCACGTTCTGTCAAGGCTTTGTACGGATGAAACGTGGACGCATGGCAGCTTTGGAGCACGTTTGTGCCGGCGGTATAAAAAGAAGGTCTCCCAAGCAATAGCAATCATGGTATTCTGAGACCTCGCGTTGTGTCAGACCGTAGTAGTACGCAACGCGCCGTAGCGTGCCGGGCGCTTAAACCGTCCCACTACGGACCTCCCCCACGTTTTGTTACGGCCTATTACGGACTGTCACGCTTTGTTACGTTCACCCCGGTTTATTACGGCCTACTAGGTTTCTCATCCGCACCGTGACTGCCGTGGCAAATTTTTTGACAGTTTAAAAATCTGACACGGTATCCACGGCAATCACGGCCTGTCACGTTTGCCCATACGGTCCCCCGCGTTGTGTCACGTCAATCCCGTTTCGTCCACGGTGGCCTGAAACGGGGTTGCCGTGGCCGCCGGGAACATAGTGTAAACGTAGCATAAACGTAGCATTAAAAATCTGACACGGTATCCACGGCAATCACGGCCTGTCACGTTTGCCCATACGGTCCCCCGCGTTGTGTCACGTCAATCCCGTTTCGTCCACGGTGGCCTGAAACGGGGTTGCCGTGGCCGCCGGGAACATAGTGTAAACGTAGCATTAGATAATCTAGATCAATTTCCCAATTATAACTCTACTTCATAGCCGATTTATAGCTCAAAACATCACGATTGGTCTATTCATGTCACCCCTCCCCAGTCCTCTCTCCTTCTTCTATTACTACCTTCTCTCTCTAACCCCCCCCCTCTCTCTCTCTCTTCCTCTATCACATACCAATCTCTCGACCAATTGGTTATGCCATACTGCTTTCGTTCTCTCATTTACAACATGGGGAGAGGAGGTGTTTTAGGGCGAGGGCGGTGGGGGGGGGGGGGGGGGGTGTTTTAGGCGGAGAGGGCGTTTGAGGTATTTTAAGTTATATTGTTTCCGTTCTGTCATTATTTGTCATATTATTCGAAACGTATGAGCTTGTTTTGGTATTATCTATAAAATGTAATTTTGCTTTCCATGAATGTGTTGAATAGAAGCACTATAAATGATTTTTTTTTTTTTTTAATGTGAGGGATTTAGGTAAGGGTGTTCTTTCGTATGTTATTGTGGTGTGTTTACGTATGTGGGTGTGCATGTGTACGTGTGAGGAAGAGTGGGTTGCTTAGTTGGGTTTGGGTAGTAAGGATGGGGTTATGATTTGTTGTATATTTTAACCGATTTCAGACAATGTTGTTTTTGTTTTTTTCGTAATGTATTAAGTGTACATGTATTAAGTTCATTGAATCGTTATTACGATGAGAAAGAATCGCATTTTGAAGAATTATTTGTATTGTTTTGATATTTGAAATCAAAATAAATAATTACGGGGGAAAAAGTATGTGCGTGCGTGTGTGTGTGTGTGTTAATTTTTGTTTTCTTTTTTTTTCAAACGTGTATCCATATTTTGACATGACTCAGGTGTGGGACGGACCTTTAACGTCACCATCCGAAAGACATGACTCAGTTTCGCAAACCTGGATACTATCAGAGTCAGTTTGTAGACGAAGACAAAGAGCACAGACATTACCGTTAGACCAACTCACATCACTAATACTGATGACACTTAACAATATGCCTATACAGTTGACAGGTATTCATCTTATATTTAATTAATACAAAACCTAATAACAGTACTACTTCGATGTATTTCAGGCGTAGGTATATTCATAATAAAAATTCCATTCACATCTCATCACGAGAAAACCAAATACACGTAGTACTTAAAGGAATTCTTACAATACTTATAATCCATCTTGGGAGTATAAAAATACAAACGCATATGAAGCTCATATTTTTAGAAGACAAAAATATCTGATATAATTATTGTCTACTAGTTATAGACACTGTGCAAGATATTTTTTAGAAATGTGCAATCACATTTCACATATATATATTTCAGTATTTTATGTTTAAAGAAGAACTTACTACTTATAGGGTCTATATGTTTTCCATCTAAGGTAGGATATTTTGTTGTGATATCCTGACGATTAACAATAATAATGACATGTTTGGGATTCTGTTTTATCAAACGTATAGACATTGTGCAAGATATCAATCATATTTGGTGTTGACATGAAATTAAAATTCACTTGGCATAGAGTGAATGACTCAATGAGGATGATTGAAAGAGCTCCAGAAATATCATTCTCGTGTGCAGTGATACCTGGTAGTAATATACAATTTCGTAAACATTTTCTTTGTATCACTTAAACTTAAAGGCTCGGTCAGATATAACGCAGCAAAATCATGTGTTTTTAATTTCTATTATGGTGACGTAAAGTGTCAATACGCGTTCAATTTCTGTATTGCGTAGCACTATGGACCTATTACGGAATAAGTCCATAGTAGCACAGAGCTCAATAAACACGCGCAAGCCCTTTAATTGTCGGCAAAGTTGCTATTTTTTAATATTTTATACGTTTAAAAAACGCGGCTGCTTTATTTCCCCAGGGGGTTTGACGCGCTATTTACCCGAACAAGCCTTTACCTGTTGAATAGCTGGAATGCACATGCATCGCACATTTTATATATTGGCATACATGTATAAAGATAGTATTTGTGACGAACGGACGAGTACACTATGAACAGGATGAAATAATTTCAGCATACACACTCTTGAAAGCCTGCCGGAATATCAAATGAAATGAAAATGGAAAGTCGTTATTTACAAAGTTAAATAATTTCGGCACAGTAATCTTTGAGGGAATTCTCACAAGTATATATCAACAACAGATATTGGAGCATTCTTTGTTTCATAACGAACACTGAAAAGATCTCTTAATGTGTGTATTTCACTGTTTGACATGATATATGAATAATACGACATGGTAATTTACACGTTTGAAATACACAGATCACAATCTACATAGAAAATACTTTGATATATTTCTCCAAACATGTACAAACAAAAAATATTTTCATGGAATATATAAAAATATATGTAAAACAAAGCTTGTTCCCTTATTTGTTTATATCCGAACGCTCAACATTATATCTGCATACATAGCCGGTAGCAATTTCAGTACCTTATTTTCAATGTCTGACTGTAATCATGCTATGTACAGAAGAGGGCAATCACAATTTGGGGAAGTCCACATACATGTAGTACTGACAACAATTCTTACAATACTTATAAAAACAGCTCAGAAGTATCAAAATACAAATGCATATGAAGCTCATATCTTTAGAAGACAAAAATATATGTTATAATTGTCGTCTACTTATAGACGCTGTGCAAGATATCTTGTAGCAATATGCAATCATATTTCACATTTGACATATACATTTCAGTATTTTATGTTTACAACATTTTTATTACCGGTACTTAGGTACGATATTTCGTTTTGATATCCTGATAAATGACATGTTTGGGATTCTGTTTTATCAAAAGTCAGAATGACAGAATCCTTGGTGAATTCTTGTTGAAATAGTAATTTTTCTTACTTCGCCAATGATGAGAGTATCAGGAGGGTCGATTCACATCGGTTCCTCTGGAGAACGCCTTGAATTCTATGTCTTTAATTTACATTTCTGTATTTTCCTAAAATTTTAAATATGATTTACCATGTCTCCTTTTTATCAAAATTCTGTGGTTTACAATGTAAACATTACAATGCAAACTTTGTATTTCTTTGTGATTAGATCTTAGCAATGAGTAGAAATGTTTCAAATAAGAGAGCATGTTTATTTCATTTCATGATATTTAATTTCTCTTTATTTTACAAACCACGATATCAATAATGTAGAGGGCATGTTTATTTTATTTCTTCTTTATTTTACAAACCACGATAAAAAAATAATGTATAAGTATAACATAAATAAATCTGATGCTATACAAATGAACAAAATTGCGAAATGCAATTACTAAAGACTTCATCGTACGACTCTGGGGCAGCAGGGGTGTCGATTTGTATCCGTGGTTGAGGGGGGGAGGGAAGGAGGGATGATAGTTGCCAAAATATTTTCGGCAATGGATCAAGGCAACCAAGAGGTAGAAGCGTGTGGCAGGTTGCACCCCTCCCTTCCAAGTTATTAACTTTTTTCAAGTCACCCTCAATGAAGATAACATTTAAGAGAATATGGGACCCGCCATGTGGGTCCCACATGGGCCTGCTACCTGGGTTACTTTCCTCTCAAGCGCGTAGCCAGGATTTTATTTAAGGGGGAGGGGCGGTAGTGAGCACGCGAAGCGCGCTCCCTAGGGTGGTGGGTGCAGGGAGGGGGAGTTTTCGGATTTCGGCCCCCGGCCCCCGGCCCCCAGCCCCCCCCCCCATCCCTCCCTTCGCGCGGAAGCTTTGATGTTTCATTAAATTATTAGAGAAAGAAGACGATTCGTTGTACCATTCTCGACTCCTAATCCTTGTCTGAATTCAGTGTCCCCCCTCCCGCGCGAAGCACGGAAGCTTTGATGTTTCATTCAATTATTAGAGAAAGAAGACGATTCGTTGTACCGTTCTCGACTCTTCAAGGTAAAGACCAGTTGTGGTCATGCGATTGCATTGTGAAAGAAACGTTGTGGAATCGATCAGAAAAGGTTAATCATCTAGCATCTAGCATCTGCAAGGTTCTGGAATCATCAAAATGATAAGAAATTTGGCCCATTCTTCGTAAAGTTACAAGCACTATACACAGAAAGATGTATATGGGACTACCCTTTATCTCTCACAGTCAAATAGATAAACTAATTTACCAAATATATCAATTAGTAGGCGGTTTCCCGGCAAATTTTGTATTATCATGTATTAGTCAAAACATTTTCTTTCACATGATTGGTAATGAGAGCTTCCGTTTCATTTTTTGAAATTGGGGCGTTTCCAATACTGGTCTTTACCTTTAATCCTTGTCTAAATCCTTTTGACGTTTCAGTTAAGTATTAAAGAAAGAAACGATTAGTTGTACCGTTCTCGACTAAGTCCTCTTTCTTTTTTCTTTCTCTCTCTCGTTTTTTTATTGGCCGGCGTTTATTATTTTTTTTTTTTTTTAATGTTTTATTTTGTTTTATTTTTATTTTATTTTTTTGGGGGGAGGGGGGCGATCGCCCCTGCCCCCTGGCTACGCGCCTGTATCCTCTCTGTCTCTCATTATCTCTCTCTTCCATTTTCTACTTTTTTGGGGGCACTTTTTCGCATCGAGCTTAACATTTAGCTCGTTGCTTTTTAACGCTGCGGCTTTGCATTTGGCGCACTGCATTTCTATGATGCTGTTGATTGAATAAATTGAATAAATTTATCAATTCCTGATGAAACCGTATGAGCGAGTATTATCAAAATGAAATAGCAAAATGTGTATATAAGTCAGGTCAATATACGGTAAAAAAACACCCCAACCCCAACAAAATTGCAACAAAAGGTTTCAGTTTTCAACGGTTTCTAGTAGTATTTTACCTCAGGAATAACATACTAAAAGTAGACCAAAATCGAAGGTTCAGAAAGCTGTTATTTTCAAGATGGCGTCCAAGATGGCCGCCGATACCTAGAACTAGCCATAAATCACTTATTATCCATCCTAGATACATAATTTTGGTATCTATCCCATGGTTTCAGGGGTCAGATAATCCATTGAGACAAGTAAGAATGGTTTGTAATGGTCTAGGGAACCCCAAAAACAAGATGGCGTCCAAAATGGCCACCATAACATAAAAATGGCCATAAGTCACTTATTATCCATCCGGAGACATAATTGGGGTGTCTATGCTATGGTTTTCGGGGTCATAGAATTCATTAGGATAAGTTAGAACGTTAAGCAGTGGTTCAGGAAACCACGAAATCCAATATGGCGTCCAAAGGGCCACAAAACCACTAAGATTTTCTCAATAGAGGGCGCACTTTATAAACAGGAAATTAACTTATAATGTTTCTCTCTCACCCTTATGGTGTCACCGACGTATTTGACATTAGTGGAACCAGAGGATTGTCCTCTAATTTCCAGCCCCAGTCTGTGACGTACATGTCTTCTCAGTCTTCATCCATGCCATGACTTGGTAGACCGGGAGGGGGAGAGGGTATTCACATATAAAGACGGGTGTTTGCATTGTGAAAAATGTGAAAATTGTGAAAATTGGGCTTTACTTCGAGAAAAATGACCCCTAAAAATAGATAGGGGTTTCTAATTTAATCCCCCCCACCCGGGTTTGGTAGTATGTTCTGAGGGAGTGCATTATTTTGATGGAGGCTGACGTAGGAGGGAGTTGCATTGGCAATTTTCTTGACGAACAAGTTGTATTGTAATGATGCAACTGAGTCATTATAGCGGACACCAAACATGTCAGACATTGCTTTGATTCCAAGTTCCTCTAAGTTAGTTACTTTGACTAACTTGGTAGAAGGAAAGTACTAGCACAGGATTCCAAAGTGAGGTTGCATTTCACAAGCTTCTGGAAGACTGCTTTCTTTCCATTTTCGAATATCCAGGAAGTCGAATCGTAAGCGGTGTAGGCATCCAGACAAAGTGGTTGTGAGCACAGATCCCGTACCCAGGTCCACTTTCAACTGCTTACAGCTCTACACCTTCGGAGCCTTGGCTGCATTGTAAGAGTGGAAGTATAGTTCCCTGCTATCTGTTCTAAGGATTTTGCGAAGTCCAGTTCCTTTCATCTGGGTACCGATTGCTTCCAGCAAATTCATGAAGGTCTGGAAGCAACCTACTTGCAATTCAACCCCTTTCAATGGGCTATTCTGGGGTACATCGGTGATTATAGCTCAGTGGCCTTCCAATATGCTGTTTTATTAGTCTCGTTCGAAAGGAAAGACCGTAAGCTACGACTATGGGAGAGATTTCGAAAGTACAAATTGTACCTGAACAAACCATAAATGCTGCTTTGCTTTGCTGTTTCAACAGTTCCTGGTAGTTTAAAAAACAAGGGAACTTGAGGTAGCAGAGGTGATGAGCTTTGAGCTCAGTCTCTTCCTACCTGCACTTTTTGAGGCTAGGAATGTCTTTCGGAAGGCTGAGAAGCCTCAGCTAGCTCAGGTTATATATCCGATCATGCAAGTAAAGTGTCCGGTGAAGCCATAAAAGAACACAGACCAGTATGTCCTTGATGGTGATTCCTTGGTGCATCGGATACCATGGAAGACAGGAGACAGCTATGGCAGAATAGCACGATCATACCGTGATTGCACACCTCCCTCCCCCCACCCCCCCCCACATGGTTCTGCAAATGTAGTTTTTGACGGCTATTGTAGAGGGCCGTCAATTAATTATTATACACACCAGCGACAAAGGCAGAATGCCCATCCAGTTGTCAGATTCAACGCAGACACAGTATTCTCAGGCAAGGAGGATGAGCTTTTATCAAGAGACTGCAATAAGCAGGGACTCATGAATCTCATTAGTGAAGAACTGAGGAAGAGTAATTGAACCGTATCCGGTGATGCAGATGTACATATTGCTAAAGCTGCAGTGAATTATTCTCGTCGTCAGGCTACTACTCTGATTTTAGAAGGCACTGATCTATCGGTGTTACTCTTGCATAACGCGGATGTAGATAGCAGGGAACTATACTTAAACTCTTACAATGCGGCCAAGGCTCCGAAGGTGTATAACATTAAGCAGTTGAAAGTGGACCTGGGTAAAGATCTATGCTCACAACTACTTTTTCGACATGCCTACACTGGTTGCGATTTGACTTCCAGGATATTAAAGAGAGCAGTCTTCCAGAAGCTTGTGAAATGCAGCCCCACTTAAGAATCCAGTGCTAGTACTTTCCTTCTACCAAGTCAGCCACAGGTACTAATAGAGGATTTTGGTATCAAAGCAATGTCTTTCCTGTTTGGTTGCTGCTGTAATGACTCAGTTGCATCATTACGATACAACTTGTTTGCCAAGAAAATTGCCAATGAGACTCCCTTCTACGCCAGCCTTCACCAAATTCCACTCCCTCAGAACATACTACCAAGTCATGGCATGGATGGAGAGTGAATTATAAGACATGGACGTCACAGACTCGGGCTGGAAATTAGAGGACAATGATGTTGAATACGGTACCTAGTAATCTTCTTAAGTTGATTAATTGCAACTCCTGTACTGCTCGTAGCACACCTTGCTATACCTGCATATGTAACAGACTACCATGTAACAGTGTATGTGTGGACCTTGCCAACTTGATGTATGCCACAATCCATAGAACGATTCACTTGATATAGTGAAGCAGAAGATGATTTTCCTTACTAAAGTACATTCCTCATCAAAATGAAGGAACATGAAGATCTGCATGTGTATTCGCTATAAGATGACATGAACAACACGAGGTTTTAAACATTTTTAATTGTATGGTAGGTATTACGACTGTGTGTCTAAATATTATTATTAAGTTGTTATTTTGTCTTTGTCACTTCCCCTCTTCCTCGGCCACCCCCTCAGTGTTGAAAATGACCTGTCAATAGTTCAATTCGGTGACACCATAAGGGTTAGAGAGAAACATTATAAGTTCATTTCCTGTTTATAAAGTGCGCCCTCTACTGAGAAATCTTAGTGGTGTTGTGGCCCTGTGGACGCCATATTGGATTTCGTGGTTTCCTGAACCACTGCTTAACGTTCTAACGTATCCTAATGGGTTCTATGACCCCGAAAACCATAGCATAGACACCCCAATTATGTCTCTTGGATGGATAATAAGTGACTTTATGGCCATTTTTATGTTATGGCGGCCATTTTGGACGCCATCTTGGATTTGGGGGTTTCCTAGACCATTACAAACCATTCTTACTTGTCTCAATGGATTCTCTGACCCCCGAAACCATGGGATAGACACCAAAATTATGTCTCTAGGGTGGATAATAAGTGATTTATGGCAATTTTTAGGCAACGGCGGCCATCTTAGACGCCATCTGGAAAAAACAGCTTTCCGAACCTTCGATTTTGGTCTACTTTTAGTATGTTATTCCTGAGGTCAAATACTACTAGAAACTGTTGAAAAACCTTTTGTTGCAATATTTTTGGGGTCAAACCATATCTTGACCTGACTATATTGATGGTCATCTTGCGGGTAAAAGCCATTAACTACTCTCATCGGGCTCTCATCATTAATTTTTCTCTTCATTTTTGTTTAGTGATGGTGAATTATTGGGGGGGGGGGATGATTGTACAGGCCATCCCCCACCTGGGATCGACTCCCATGCTGGGCAATATGGTTCTGTTGCGGGCAATATATCTTGATACCCCCCTCAAGGCCATCCAACAATGGGGAACTTTGATTAAGCTACACAAGCATTATACTCTTCAATCTCTTTATATATAATTGGAACAATGTAGTCGTCGATAAAGAAGCATATAATTTCGCAACTCATGAGGTACCAAATAGCTCAAATACAAGACGAATTTGACCAGCCTTCCTTAGAGCACCCTTCAGGGCTTTACACTCTGTCATATCGGTTTGCTTCTTTCTCCACTTTCGGAGCATTGATAGTGTACCCATGTATGAAACTTCTGAAGTCTTCATGTTTGTGTCGACATAACGTTGGATATCTTCCGGATCGAAGCCGAGAGACTTCCCTAGATTATCTATCTCATAACGCCCTTCGACCTTTCGAGCAACAGTGGTCAGCTTATCGTCAAAGTCTTCCTGTCTACCTGAAATGTTCCTGAAATAAATCATATTAAAAAAAAAAGAATTTTAGTATGTTTCTTATTAAAGGGAGGCTTTACTACTGCAGCTAGAAGGGATTAGACCACCCAGAGAGCCATCGAGGTCACTGTGACAGGTGGCTATCTCATTAACTCAGCTCTCATTTAACATAAGAAAAAGAGGATCATGGGGGACCAACAGGCACCGATTTGGGAAGTTTTCTATATAGAGGGAGCAAGTAGCTACAAGTAGGACAGTGTGCCTTTAACATTCATTTCAATTCCATTCAAATGTTATTGATTAACATCCAAACAAATATGATCATTCTTAAATGTTTAGTTATAACATTGGATAACAGATTTCAAAATTATAGTGTAAAATAGATAATTGAGTGTTAGAGTAAAAATGACAATAACCAGGAATGACAAAAATGAACGTACTACTGCATGTCTCTTCTGGAATATAATACAGGGATGAAAATAAATTAAATTACTTGTAATGCTTTTAACAACTTTTTTTTTTTCTATTCAAATAAAAAGGAAAAAGAAAAACAGAAAAACACAACATGAAAATAAAACAATATACATAAATGTGTTTTATGTTTACTAAACCCTTCCCACGAGATGACCCCGACAATATGGCCCTAGTCCAAATCCGACCTCGTGGGAGACAGTGAGCATGGGATGATAACAAATAATGCTTTTTTACAATACTACATTCAGCTAAATCAATATTGTAAAAAACAAAAACAATAAAACAATCAATGATCTACAAATCTCGCATATGGTCAATCTCTAACATATAAACGACTTAATATCGCAAAGTCAAAATAAATTCATTGTTTTAAGATAAACAGCAATCTTAATGAAAAATGAAAGAAATTACGAGGTTAATTAACAGCAAGACCTGGACTCTATAAATATATATATAAATATACATATTTGTAATTGATATATATAGACAAATATAACAGGGGGGTTTGAACAAAATATCCTAGGGCCAATAGCTACATGTATATTAAACAAAAACAAAAAATCGCTATCGCTTGCATGGACCCTAATTCACCTGGACGGGTATTGTGCGACAGACATTCCTTTTCCCCCATCTCCTCTAAATTTAAAATGTTTATGGTTTTCATTTTGATATATGTACCATGATCGAGTAACAGTGATATTAAATTAGTATTTATTTGTGAGTCAGCCTCAAACTGGTTTCAATTCACAGCATAATAACATCATTTAATTATATATATTGGACTTTAATTATAAGATATTTGAGCCCAGTTTCCACTTCTCTTCATTTAAATTTGTTTTTAGTTGTAAACTTACATGGCAACCAAGCAGAAATAGTGTCCACACGAATCATACAAGTTATGCAGAAATTTGAATGTCATTTACCAGGCAATAATTTCTATAGGTAATAAAGTTGGTTAATAAAGATATTAGTGATTTCAGGTTTATACCTGCACATGCTCTGATCTCAGTCTGCATCTACTAACTATGCTGACAGTATTAATGGTGAAAGAAATGATCATAACTTACTCCACAGTTTTACCTGTACTTCGATGTGATGTTTGCGGTGTCTGTGAACTTGATGCACTAGCTTGCAGTTCTTCTGCAATTTCGAGAACCACGAAAGAGTAACGTTGAACTACATGTATTACTTATTATCCTATAATTCTGAGTGCTGCATAAAGTAAACTTAATATTCATCTTTATTGTAATTGTTGAATCTCACTCAATGTAGGAAATGTGTAATTTCATCTAAAAACAAAGCTACAAAATAAAGAACAAGCGAGACTTTATAGTCTTAAATGACGGACAGTAACACTTTAAAAAAATTATGGACCATTCATTAAATTAAGATCAGAAGTCTATTGGAGGAAATTATGAAAATTACCCCAACAAGAGTCTGTCATCTCCTTAGTTCAGCCAGAAACAGAAACAATACATGTAGGAACGTATTTATGGTGGAATTTCACATCCCTCTAATTAAATAATCATTATGCAGTGGGAATGACTGTGAAAGGAAATACAAAGATCCACAAATGATAAAAATAAAATAAAATTAACATCTGAATTCCAAACTTTGTAGCGTATTTTATATATGCACAACACGTACTGGGACATGGATATCATATTGTGTCTATAGACAATATAGGCAAACATGTGCCTGATTTTTGATGGTCACAGCAACAAATTTGCCATATTAATTGATTTAAGATAAAGCTAAGTTCTGGTTATGCAATAAAATTGAGAAAGAATCTATCTGGAATGAAAGGTTTATTGCGTAGTACATACAAATCGTCAGCTTGTTATTTACTTGATCCAACTTGATAGAAAGCACATGCGCTGCACACAGAAACTTAAATGGGACTACACAAACATAATTATATTGAATGTCTGTTTGGTCCATCCAAATCATACTTTGAAAATGAGGGCATTGGAATGTTCACCTTTAACAGAACTCCACCTTCTCTTTACACCAAAATACCTTGATCTTGTGGTGAAGTTCTCTTTCTTCTGTGAGGAGTTGAGAAATCCAATGGAAATAAGAGTCTGTCCTCTAGCCTCTCAATTTGTCCTACTCTCAGTGACACTGCAACAATGTCTGGCTGGTCGGTGAAGTCCAATTCAAAGGGCTCACATATCCTGGCTCCACTCATTAATTTATCAAAGGGGACAACCTTTAAAAAAATGATTTAATGAAGATCATCAAAAGAGAAGGTAAACAAAACTTCCCTTTTATTTTTCTGATATCAATCATCTGCCCTAGAAGTGTGTACATGAATAAGACATCCGGAAACAAGACTCAACTACTGTATATCTACATCACCATGCAAGCAGATATTTACAAGCAGCATCTAACCCATCTCTACGGGGAGCCGACCCAAGTATCATCCCGGCAACTGCACCGTAACTACGTTAAAGAAGCCAAACTCCAGAATCACCTAACCTTCCTCAAGCGTTGCCGTGACTCAAGCACCACCCCAACCGGACTACAACTCAAGTCTTCAATCATCACTCCACGAGCAAAACTGATCATACACAAGGCAAGGCAAGCCCTTGTCAGAGAGCGCATCGCCAACACCCGCCATCAACTCCATACCATGGAGCAAGACATCCACACATCAGAAGTAAACCTCTCCCAACTACTGGAACCAGCTGATCTTCGGAAATGCCAGGCCTTCAACACCTCTACAGCTGGGAAAACTTTCCAGTCAACCCTACAGAAGCGGATCGTCAAATTCAACAAACCTCTAGCTAACAGCAAGAAATCAACCAACCAGACTACACCAACCGGCACCAAGGACACCGTTATCAACCTCAGCAGCCATCCACTCACGGAAACCGAACACAAAGTCCTATCATTAGGTCTCAACTTCGCTGTGTCACCCAAGAAGATCCCGTTCTCAGAAGTCATCCAACAAGTAGAACCAACACTGAGATTCCTGAGCCGAACCGCAGCGGACAAAATCCGTTTCCAAGTCACCCAAGCCCTATCCACAGCTAAGCCACCACAACCCAACATTATCAAAACAGAGCGAGCCGCTATCAAAGATCTACGCAGCAACCCGTCAATACACATTATACAGGCAGAGAAGGTCAACACTACAGTAGTTCTGAACAAAGGGGACTAAAACAATAACATCAGTGCGCTCCTCGTGACTCCGACTTACAAACATCTAAAGAAAGATCCCACACTAGCAACGGAAAGGAAACTCAACCAGCGACTCCTCTTTCTTCACAGAACAGAAGTCATATCCATGCCACTCTACTTTAAATTTCGTTTATCGTCAGCTACCTGCCCCATCCTGTTTGGCCAGCCGAAGATACACAAACCTACCATTCCACTTCGCCCCATCATTTCAACCCGAGGATCGCCTTGCTATGACACAGCCAAACACCTGACCTCGATTCTCCAACCACTCGTAGGACAATCGCAGCACCACATCAATAACTCTAAGCATTTCTAAACATTCTCTCCAAGACCACCATACACGATGCAGACATCATGGTCAGTTTCGATGTTGTATCTCTCTTCACCAACGTTCCTGTCACCGAATCCTGCCGAATCGTCAAATAACGCCTCGAAGCTGACGACACCCTCCCCGACAGAACTCCCCTGACATCGGATGAAATACATGACCTCATGTACTTCTGCCTCAATTCAACTTCCCTCAAATGGCGAGACAATTACTACCAGCAAGTTCAAGGCGCAGCCATGGGATCGCCCCTTTCACCGGTTATATCCAACATCTTCATGGAGCACTTCGAAACTACGGCACTCCAGACTCTCTCACAACGCCCTTCTCTCTGGCTCCGATGTGTCGACGATACATCCGTCCCCTGGCCGAATAGCAGACGTGACGTACACCCCTTTCTCCCCCACATCAACCAGCATCACCGAGCATCAAATTCATCATGGAGACCGAGCAAAACAACAGCACCCCTTTGTACACGTCCTCGTTATCAAATCGCCACCCGGCAAGCCCGCTCACCAAATCTACAGGAAACCCACGTACACCGATAGATATCTTCACTACAGATCCTTCCACCATACATCCGTACTACAATCAGTCCCCAACGCCCTCATCCGCCGAGTCCATCAACACAGCGATGCCGTTCATCTAGACCAGAAAATCCAGCATGTCACCACAGCCCTAACCACCATCAACAAATACCCAAGACATAAGATCAAGTCCAGGACTTCCACCAGCAAGCCCGCAGCCAACACCATCACTGAAGATAACCAACCCGCAGCTACACCTCCGAAACAAACTGTTGTTCTGACCTATATCGGTCAAGCCTCTCATAAGATTCAACGTTTCCTTCAAGCAGCAGACATCCAAGTTCGGCACAGTTCCTCCAACAAACTTCATTCGATACTCCACTCCCACAAAGACAAGCATCCAAACCACAATAAAGCTGGAGTCTACAAGATACCATGCGAATGTGGAAAAGTCTACATTGGTGAAACGGGGAGAAATCTGGAAACAAGACTCAAGGAGCACAGAACCAGCTTCAAACTTCAGTACTCGGTCACTCCTCCACCACCGCCTCCACCACTGCCTTCACCTCCCCCTCAGACACACGTACATCAACCACCGCCACCCGCCGAACCCACAAAGCAGCCGCCAGCCTCACAGCTACAATGCACAGCAGACGACAACAGACTACAACGCCGCCTACGGCGCGGACACACACAGCGTCTCGCCGACAGCACTCCCCACTCATGGATTCAAAGCTCCCCAAGTCCGCAACCCGGAGACTCCAGCCCAGACGGACAAGCAGACGGACAAGCAAACGGACAAGCAGACCACCCAACTCCACACCCCGATGACTCAAGCCCCACACGGTCATTTATAGTACCCCCACGTCCGGACCGCGGTGACTTAAGCTCACGCTAGGGAACGGGGGCGCCCCCACAAATACCAAAACACAAAGAAAATGCAATAAATTATCAATAATTCATTGCATTTCCCCCCGGTCCCCAACAGGTAAAATTCCTCTGTAGGACCATGTTTAAGGCATGGCCACACAGAAGATTTTTCTTAAGTTTTGTCACTTACAGTGAACCTAGGCACTAGGGAAAAAATGTTGACATAACATAGATAATGTACCACACTATTAGATTCTTTGTACCCATCAACCCTATTTTTACCGGGATAAAATATTTTATTATTCTAGCCCTTCGTTTTGCAAATTACAATAAGACTTTGAGATCATATGGTGGCTATATACTGGTAGGATTTTACCACAATGATGGTCCCAGGTGCGCATCTCTTGACATCAAATTAATGAAATAACATCAGTAACACAATTCTTTTTCTGAGAAGCCCAAAGCTAAAGAAAATCTTATCATTCTAGTCTAGTCCTTCTTGTGTTGAAATCTAAATTGATTTGAAGTTCACATGGCGACTATATTTGATTTTGGGATTGGGGGGTTCCTTCAGCCTTCTTGATATCAAACTGATGGACCGACATCAGAAATGGATTCCCTGAAATTATAGAAATCTTATTATTTTTGGTCGAATCCAAAGGAGTCCGTCAAAAATCAAATTGGTATGATACGGTCGACATCTGGGCCAAATTTAGTGCTATTAGAACAATTTGCACCAAACTGTCATTATCTCTCCGTAACATCCCCAACTAATTCAGTATCCGAGTTATAACCAGAACAAATTTTTGAACAAATTAATAAACTTACAGCAGGTCTTCCAATTACTGTCTCCTTTACATAACAGGTCATTTTGAGATCACTTTCTGCTGCCTGAATTACGATCTCTTGTTCTGGATGGGCAGGTACGAATTCTTGTTCCTCTTCTTGTCTTTTTATCAACTGTTACCGAAGAAAATAAAATAAATTATACAGGCTGTATACATATACAAGGAAAAAGAACAACTAATGTCCCAGCAACAAAACTTGTTTATGAACCAGTTTTTATAAAATAAAGTTTAAATCAAACAACATACTTGTAACTTAAATCTTTCTTAAAAGATGAACAACACCTCAGATTGGCAGAATTTTGGGTAAAAAATGCTTTGTCGGTGGTGTTGTTTGTTTTACTCTTTTGTTCTTAAAGGTAATACAAAGTTTTGGTATGGGGTCATGAATTTGGTTCAAATGAACATATTGGACGCATATACGGTCCTACAATATTCAGTGATCGTTGTCGCGGTTGAAATCGAGTCTAAAGTTATGAAATTGTAAAAAATAAACTCTTTATGTTGTATAGCTCCCTCTCGAGGTCACGATATAAATTAAGCCATAAAACAATGTTTCTTGACTAAAATCTACCAATTAGTTGTTCCCGTTCGGAAATTATATATCACAACTACATATTCTGAGATTTTCATGGTCGCAGCTACCATTGGCGCTATTTGAAATTCATCAAAATTTACCGGGAGCACCGGTAATTTTTTATATTCAATGTTTCTCGAAAGCATAAGCAGTTGAGGAGCTACATTTTCTAGTGCTTATAATACATCCACAGGGGCATCCAAATATATCAAAATTGTAAAGAATCACTATTCACCCAATTTTCAAAATTTCCCAAAACTTTGTATTACCTTTAAGCTCTTAAGAGCCTCTATATTGTACATCAAATGCAATGTATTGTGAACATTTAAAAACATATTACTTTAGCTGTAGATTTAATGGTGATTCTTCCAATAAATGATTTTTTTTTTCCTGAAAAGTATGAACCAAAAACTGTGGATCTTTGCCACGATACAGATTCCTTAACTGCTGCAACAAAAATGTACCTCGCAGTTCCCTTTTATGGCATCATAGAGGTGTGCACGTAAGATGACAGGTGTCTTCTGTAGGGGTAGGTTCTTTTCTTTAAATGGCCGACAGCGCATCTTCTTTCCTTTGAAGAAGAAATTCTTGATCATCAACTTAATCTTCGCCCATGAAAAGTGGTTCATCTTCAGTTCGAGTACATCTTTTTTGATGGTGCAGCTAGGTGTTCCAGACCTCGACAACACAATTCGTTCTTTAACAACTGCATCTATAATCAACAATTTGGCGATACAAATCAGGAAAACTGTGGACACATTAAATCGAGGGATAAACATAGTTCTTAAAGTAATTCAATAACAAGCAAAGGCAAAGACCTCTGCATAGATTCATTGTGGGGTTCATTCATATTAGCAAAGTTAACCTTAGACATTTTTTAGGCCAACATTTCGGCACCTGACCCTTCAGACCAATCTCTCAAGAAATAGGTCATCTTTATAACCTGTCTAAACACAGAAATCGGTCAGGGACAGTATTCTGAAAACTTATATTTAGTCCCAGAAATTTACATACCATACCTCTGAATTGGTAATCTGAAAACTATGTTAAGGGTATATTATCTTAACACTGACACTTCAATTTAAATAAATTCTCTAATGATAATGTCTCTTAAAAAGTACTCAGCAAATTGTGTTTCATGTTAAATTGTGCCTTTACAGCTGCAGGAACTATAGCGCATATTTATCGAGCATCGTCAATTGATACGCCCTACCTTTGTCCTAGTCATTGTCACGGAGGCACTCATGGACAGCTACTTTATTCCTTCCTTTTCTACGTTTCCTATGTTTGTTTTTGTTAAAAATGTGTAGATTTGCAGAGTCATATTGCAGTTTTCAAAGAAACTACGAAGGAAAAAGGCAAGAAAGAAAACCCTCAACTGCATTTCACGTAATACCCCTAGACCAACGTTATTTTCTACATTAACTTAAGCCTCGGTCACAAATGCCATTACGAACTGCTACGAATGCCGTACGAACGGTTTTCAGACAATGGAAATTCGGGAAGACAATGGAAAAACAGGGAGATACCTACGAAATTATCATTCATACGAACCTTTGTGACCGTAGCATATGTATTATGTTTTTTTCTAAAAGAGTTTTCAGAATGCCAGAACTATAAACCTCGGTCACAAATGCCATTACGAACTGCTACGAACGCCGTACGAACGATTTTCAGACGATGGAAACTCGGGAAGGCAATGGAAAAACAGGCAGATTCGTACGAACCTTTGTGACCGTAGCGTAACCTATCACGTTTAGTCCGCCGCCAGGTATGAGGTTTGCCTAAAGCCTCGGTCACAAATACCCTTACGGGCTGCTACGAACGCCGTACGAACGATTTTTCAGGACATTTCGTAAGATCTTCTTAAGAAGGCCGTACGAAACCAGCGTTCGTAGACCGTTCGTAAGATCGCAGATTGGTCGATGGTCTTGTCCAAGATTTTTGTTAACGTCGTACGAAACCCTCGCTTCGTAAGGCGGCCGTACGAACGCCGTAATTACATCGTAAGAACCACACAAGATCTTCGTACATTTCGTAGGGTCGAGGAACAATTCTAGAAGCTTCAGATGATTACGATGACCGTAAGAACGCCTCGAGTTGTTCATAGAGGGCTCATACGGCGTTCGTAAGAACGCCTTACGAGTGGAGATTCTTATGGTCTTCGTACGAACGACTCCTGGTGTTCGTAATGCGTACGTAAGGTGCTCGTAAGGTGTACGTACACAATTTATGCATATTTTGAGTTTTAGCGGTTATAAAGCCAAGAGCTCGAAGTTCAAATCCTCACTCTGTTCATAGTGTTCGTCGAGGGTGCATCTCCTGTCGTAGAAATATGGGACCAAAAGGGAAATCTGATTGAGGGAAGATAGGGAAGGGAAACAAACGTAAGGAAAGAGATGAGGAGGAAGGAGAAAGAGGAGGAGAGCAGCAACAAAATGATGGCCATCGAAAGATCGGGAGGAAGCGTTAGAAAATGACGACGAGGAGGGAGAACCCAGGCGCGGATCCAGGATTTCTTAGGGGGGCCAAAATTTGAAATTATGCGAGCAAATATTGGTACGTAACGGTGACCAGCAGTGGCGTAATGAGCAAAACTGTTTGGGGGGGTAGAACAAAAATCCGCATCACCCCCACTTTTACATGCAGGCCCCTCTGAACGTTTTTCAAAGTGGGTGGGAGAGGCTAAAGTATTTACGATCAGGTAGAGCGTAGCATTAATTTGCGTAGGGTCTAGGGGCGAAGCCCCCTTAAGCTCAAGTGGTATTGGCATTTAATTATGTTCAGATGAGCATATTTTGATACCTCATTATTTTGTGACACTGACAGGTCACTATTCTTTCTTTCCTTCTCTCTTTCTTTCGATTTCCCTTTAATATACTTTTTCCAAAAAAGTGGGGGGGGGGGGGGGGGGGGGGGGTTGTTACACTCACAAATGTAATAACGCCCACAAATGTAATAACACTTTACCCATAAATGTAATAACACCCACAAATGTAATAACACTTTACCCACAAATGTCATAATTTCACCCACAAATGTAATAATTTTGAATCGCCCACAAATGTAAGAATGACTTTACCCACAAATGTAATAATGACTTTACCCACAATTGTAATAATGACTTTACCCACAAATGTAATAAATTTGAAGTGATATTTTGTCGAATTTGTTCAAAACTAAAACCCTGTAATAAAGCATGGGTATAGCGCAGTCTTTACTCCAGACCCGATTATTTCAAAAAATTAAAAAATCTTCAAAACTAAGACCCCATAATCCTTTTCTTGTGGAATAACATGAGAATCGAGCGTAGTCTTTCCTCCTGACACGGTTATTCAAAAGTTTAAAAAAAAAAAAAAACTTTTAAACTAAGACCCCACTATCTTCCAAACTAAGACCCGGTAATAAAGCATGGGGTTAGAGCGTAGTCTTTACTTCAGACTCGGTTATTTAAAAAAAAAAAAAAAAATCTTCAAACTAAGACCTCACCATCTCATTCCTGTGTAATAACATGGGTATAGAGCGTAGTCTTTCCTCCAGACCCGGTTATTTCAAAAGAAATAGAAATTTAAACAGTCTGAAGTAAAGACTACACTCTAATTCCATGCTTTATTACCGGAAGATGGAGGGGTCTTAGTTTAAAAGGTTTTTTTTTTTTTTTTTTTTTTTTGATTAAAAAAAAAACAACTTTTGAATAACCGGGTCTGGAGGAAAGACTACGCTCGATTCTCATGTTATTCCACAAGAAAAGGATTATGGGGTGTTAGATTTGAAGATTTTTTAATTTTTTGAAATAACCGGGTCTGGAGTAAAGACTGCGCGCTATACCCATGCTTTATTACAGGGTTTTAGTTTTGAAAAAATTCGACAAAATATCACTTCAAATTTATTACATTTGTGGGTAAAGTCATTGTTACATTTGTGGGTGATTCAAAATTATTACATTTGTGGGTAAAGTGGTTATTACATTTGTGGGTGAAATTATTACATTTGTGGGTAAAGTGTTATTACATTTGTGGGCGTTATTACATTTGTGGGCGTTAATACATTTGTGGGTGTAACACCCCCATTTGTGGTTGATTCAAAATTATTACATTTGTGGGTAAAGTGGTTATTACATTTGTGGGTTAAATTATTACATTTGTGGGTAAAGTGTTATTACATTTGTGGGTGTTATTACATTTTTGGGTAAAGTGTTATTACAGTTGTGGGCGTTATTACATTTGTGGGTGTAACAGGGGGTTCGAGGCCCCTGAGCCCCGCCGTTCCGCGGGCCCTGACATGTAGGCCTCTAAATAAGCATATTTCTTGCCTGACTGCGAATTTAGGAATTTGTCATTTTCCAACAAACGCATCCAAAAGTATAATTTACTGAAAGGTAAGGAAAAATCTCGGAAAATTACGTCATTTCAGCAACATTTATAAATCACCGGTATCGAATTATTCCCCCCTCCCCAGATCTACACCTTGTTGGCGGGAAAATCGCAATGGATCTCCCCTACCTTTCTTCTTTATCTTTTGTGTTCTTTCCATTTCCCTTCCCTTCCTTCTCTCTCTTTTAGGTTTGCTGGGGGGAGGGAGGAGGCAAAGGCCTTTCGCCCCCCCCCCCCGATCCACACGTTGCTGGCGGGATTAATCGCTACTGATCTCCCCTTCTTTTCACCCCAGTTTTCTTTACTTTCAACAGTCATAGAATTTTCGACAGTATACGGCAGCGTTTTTTTGCAACCCGACCAAATATACAAACAAAATCGTAAGATCTTCTTACGAATGACTTGTGAATGCCGTTAGTTACACGTACGACCACCTTGGATGCACTTCAAGAGAAAGACGTCTTAAGATTTTCATATCAAGTTTGGTCCAATCAATTTTGTGCTACCCAGTGTCATTATTGTTTCGTGACCCTCAGAATCTCGGTTTAAAAAGGTGCTCTGAAATTTCAGCTGCCATGCACGATGGCAATTGCTTTGTTCTGAAGTGATTGTTGATACACACATAATTTTGGTGGACTTCATTTTACAAAAAGTGAAATTTAAAGGAATTATTGTGAGCAACATTTTCGAACCAATATTCAAAGAAATGTCTTAACTATCTCCAGTTAGATATAACATCCTTCAACTTTACAATGTAAAGATGTCAATGACTTTTTGAGTCACTCACGATCAAAAGTGTAGAACGTTCTTATAATACACCTAGTACTTTTAATGGAAAATGTGAGTTACATTTGTTTATTTACCTATCACAAAGTGTTTCATTTAATTACAAAAAGGTTTTGAAATTAATGACATTCATCAAATGCCATTGCTACATGATGTCTATACATGTTGAGATGTACTTACCGGGTGAGTATTCTCCCTCTCCCGTGTACAAGACTGCCTTCACACTGGAGTATCGTGTATTCACAGCACAGTGGGGTATTGTGTAAGTCACCGGTAACTTAAGGACTAAGTCATCAGGGGCTAAACACTGTACACCAAAGCAGACTGACATCTCTTCTTTGCTGTTGCCAAGATTTTGAGTATCTGTCAGGACACGAAGAAAAATGTCCTGTGGCGCTTCGCTGTCAATTGCACCAGGAGGGATCTCAAGTTCAATTCCGAAGGAATCTAGCTGAAGTTTGCCACCTTTAACTCCAACTCTCTTACAACATTCCATCTTGATTGGTACGACATTGACTTCATCTGGTAATATAATTGTAATTTTTTAAAACGTGAAATCCTCATAGATACCGGTAGGCTCTTCAAATTGGCTGAATCAGTAAAGTCTCTGGGATAGAGTGATTGACATTCCCATAAAGACTTATCTGCGACTATGTTACGGTTTATTAATAATAATATAATAATAATAATAAAGTCCACTCCAAATTGTTTTGCTTTTCGCATTACAACCAATTCGTCCACCACCCAATAAGTCTATTACCATATGGTCTACACCTAGTAGCCCGTCTACAATCCACATGCTCTAATAATCATTTTTGTTTGTCTACTCATCATTTGGTCTAATGACCATTAAAGATAAAGACCAGTTATAGTCATGCGATTGCACTGCGAAAGATACGTTGTGTAATAGATCAGAACAGGTTGATCATCTAGCATATAAGTATTGGTGTGTACTGCAAGTTCTGGAATTATCAAAATGATAAGAAATTTGGCCCAATCATGGTAAAGTTACGCACTGTAAACAGAAAGATGTATATGGGATTACTCAACACGTGCACGATATCTATCAGGTCCAAATAGATATAACAATTTACCAAATATATCAGTAGGCGGTTTCTCAGAAAAATTTGTATCATCACGTATCAGTTAAAACATATTCTTTCACACGATTGGTAATAAGAGCTTCCATTTCATTTTTTGAGAGGGGGGCGTTTTCAAAACTGATCTTTACCTTTAAAGATAGTATGTCCCTTTTGCAGCCAACATCAAATTCTGTATAACTTTGCAGGAATTATGAATATGTCATGTATGTCCTATCTGTGAAATTTAAACGTTAGCAGTGTCCTAATATTCAAATTATGCAAGGAAATCCATTTACTTGCTAGACTTCACTGTCAGACACTATTGAGTGACTGACTCGCTTTTTCTCTTCATTGGTAATTACATACATAAAATGAGCTGTAGAAGGTACATGGGCATTTTTCTACATCAATAACCCACTTCTTGCAATGACCAAAATTTAACTGATCGAATCTATGCGCAACATAAAACAAACGACCATTCGGTACAATGGTCTGAAAAATCAGACTATTACTTACTGGCTCTATAGCTCCTAAGTCGATTCGACAACTAATAGTTGTTATTTTCAAACCCCTTTTTTAGTACCTTTAAGGCTAATAGCCAATCGGTCTAATCTCAAATAAGTCTACAACCCATTTGGTCTATTGCTCATTTAGTCTAATGTCCAGTAGGTATAGTTCCCAATTTGTCTAATGACCATTTTGGCTACTATCCATAAGGTATAGTAATCATTTGATGATTATCATTGTGTATCATTACATAATTATAATACCATATGAAAAGTATAATTTGAGAAATAATAGTATTGAAATTAAGCTCATTCTTTTTGTGATGTCGTCTGTTTGGACAAGATTGGTTCATATTGTGACGTCATTGAAACATCAATATCTTTCTGGTGAATCTCTTGTTTATCCCAGATGCTATGGAGGTGGTTTTATTTGTATTTGTATAAATCACCCACTGTGTAATCAACCTAAAACGTGTACGATGGCCATCTGTCAGCTTACTACTTTCTAGTGAAACGTTATTTGCCATATTTGTGATTTTCTTCGAATGGGCACTTTAAGGCACAAAACTGTACATCGCAGATAAAAAGGAAAACATGTGGTAAACTACTGCTGTATACCCCTGTATATGTGAACAAGCCTTTATGTATTAGGCTCTGTGAGTACAAACATACATAATGCATATATGTATAATCTAAATAAACTTACCTATTGAAGAAGTTGGGGAGGCTGGGGAGGTCTTCCTCTTTAGCTTAAAAGGCATCGACGTACCCTGCTTAGAGTCTTCATGTGATGCCTGACTTTCATGTTGAACTGTGACCTTTACATTAGGAAACATCTCTGAAAGTTTGTTGATGCCAGTTTGAGACAACGGGCATTCCACATTTAAGAACTTGAGTTCTTGAAGCGAACTCTCTTCCCCTGTGCTCTGCGGTGGGTGACTGGTACTCTGAGGAATGTCAACCTTGCACCTGTCAAACGTCAGGACAGTTACTCCTTCGAGTTCATTTGACACAAGATGCATTAGGTCAGCCATTGGTACAGCTGCTGATGCACCTTCAAGTTGTACCTCATAACCTGAAGATGTTCGGGACCACTTAGCAGAGGCAAACTCTGCACCTCCTAGCTGCACCTTCTTTGCCTCAACAAACCTCAAACGTGGACTTATCACATGAAATACATAAAATATACTCGTTAATGTTTCAAATCTGTTGCGATTTTCCGTTCCAAATGGTTCAAGACGGATTTTGGTCAGATGTGGCATCTTGCATGATGTAATTTCTTTGCCTGACTTGTTCGATGGACATCTTCCAAAGCCTGATAACACCAGTGATACGATATTTGGACAGGAGGTAGAAATATCCATTAACAGGCTGTCTGTAGTTATATCATACCTCCCCTCAAATCTTAATTTAAGCTCCCTTAAGGATGATGATGAATAGACCTCATGAGAGTATGCTTGATCGGATGGAGAATTTAGAATCCCTATTTGCATATCTAGAATCTGTGCATCTGGAAACAAATTACCGACCTCCGATATTGTCTCCTGGAGTTTTCCAAGACAATACAGGGACTGTATGCAAACTGTGATGACAGATCTCATAGGCACACGCACATACATATACATGAGGGTAAATGGAAGTAGACGTATCATGTGGAAATTAATGGAGAAATGCTTCACTGTCGGACACAATGGAGCCAGTATGGATATGTCATCTCCGAGGAAATAGGCATCCCTTAGTACAAGATGAGTCTCATCATCGGTGCTCATCCACTTGATTACATGTAGCTCCAGTCCAGCATCACCCCTAATAACAGTGTTCCGTCCAGATTTCTTGCCTGAATAAAAAAAGACAATTAAAACAACCCATTTCTGTGGCCTCCCAAATCTCAGTAAAGTACACTAGACAGCATTCTTTAATAAATGTTTAAAATATTGCGGTGAGCCTGAGGTAATTGATATGAAGAAAAAAATAACACAATCATATAATCTATCTAGCATATCTTTCTAATTGATAAATACCCTTCATTCCACATAAGATGTTTACCAAAATGATATTTTGTAAAGACTATTTCAACAAGCACTATGATAAATTTAATCTAAAATGGGGTTGTCCAGATCAGTACTGTAAGAGTTAAAAGACCCCTCAAAATATTTTCTTTCTCTTTTTATCCTGATCTCAGTTATGGCTCCATCAAGCACATGTTGTAAATTAAAAGACTTTATAAAAATCTATCCATATTTTACTGAATTACTGAATGTTGTAGATTGACACTACATGTACTTTGTATGATGTAGACACCACATATTAAAGGAACAATAGGAATTAAGTAACTTCGTGACTTGATGGCATCATGATAGCTTTATGTTGTACAGTTTAATAAATTTAACTATAACAATATATAATAATAATAATGATAATAATAACGATAATAATAATAAAAATCATTATCATACAAATAGCAATAACCATATGTATATGCCAGCGGATGCTCAAGGTGCCTAGAAAGTCCTATTATAAAGTACCCTGGCTTTAGCCAAGCTGCCCTAAAGCACTTGTGCAAAGAATAACTTCCAGTAGGGTTTCCATTTACCACAAGTGAAGAGTGGCAAATTTTAGATTAATGTATTTCCAAAGCATATTAGTGCTGCTACTGGACTTGATCCCTAAACCATGCAAACCATATCCACTAGACCACAACATCTCTTCTATGATGATGATCATGCAAACATGGACAGGTATATGTCTTCAAATTGAACATTCGTAATTGCTACAGGTACACACAGGCTGGCATATTTTATTCCAAATGTCCTAGATACTGCATACCTGTATCTTTGAGAACACGTTCATCCCCAAGTTAGCCGCCTTTACATGAACTAATTCAACATTTAACTCACATGTACTCCTTTATTTAGTGTATGCCGGAAGATGAAAGAGAATAAATTCTTTATAAAATGCTTGAAAAGGCACATAATATATTTTCAGGCAAAATATATTATTTTGTGCGTGTTCTAAGAAGAAATTCCTGTCATTTGTATTTCTTTTTTTTAGAACGTTTTGTTAACCAAATTGGGAGAAAAGGAAAAAAGACCTACATGGTCATACAGTATGCCTGTTTAATAAAGAAGTTTTTATTCATTTCGTTAGCTTGAAATATTGTTTTTGTTTAGATGATTTTAAAGCCATAACAATGCAATACATGTTACATGACTGTAATGCTTTTAAAGGGTTTCAACACCATGATTTTCGCGTAATGATATTGAATCTTATCTGATATTTGTTCACGTACCTCCTCGCCTCGGCCTGAAAGATGATACGCTACGCACATCTTGCAGAAACAGTCTTCGAGTGTGACGTAGAACTCCTGTTAACTATGAAATGTAATAGGAAAACATGAAAAGGTCTCATAAGATATTTCTTACTCTACAAAGAGCCTAATTGATGTGAATTTACATTATAAACAGCATTATTTTGTCAACTTTCTCTTGGATTATTCCAAGGCAGATGGGTTAGAACAGGGTTCTTCAACCAAAAGAAAAGCAAAATGGAGAAAAAGGACTTCAATCATTTTAATGTATTAGGCGTAGATGCCTGCCGTGTACAATTTATTATCCATGACTTTCCTCGATGGGTTCATCACATCATATAGCATATTGTTTTAGTAATGAGTAGGTAAAATACATAATTTTTAACATAAATGCATTTCCTATTTCCAAAGAAGATGCATTTCCTATTGAGCTGTTGCGAATAACCTCAGGGCGCCTGGGGGGGGGGGGGGGGGGGTTAAGGTGCCCCTACTATGATTTCATATTGGTTGGCATGACAAGTATTTTTAGTATAGCACACTTCTAAATGCCTTTAGAAATAAAATCATCTCACTATAGTCTGATGCTTTTAAAATGTTAGGTTAAATTTGGTCCTTTAAATCAAATTTTGGGTACCTGATACATATTTGGTCATCACAACATCATACCTACAATGTACCGTTGCATTTTGATAAGGAAACAGATTTTCTGTGCTCCGACTACCTCAGAAATTAGTTTCAAGCAGTCCTTTATTTTTGTGAGTAGCCGTATCAGGACAATCAACCCCTGGAAAATTACCCCCGGAAAACAATTACCCCTTCCCCCTGAAAAATTAATTTGCTTTTCTTTGGAGGTGTTTAGATATGCCTACATATGGACATAGGAAGATACAAAGAATCAAATTTTCTTTAGCATACCAACAGAATAAATGGACTTGGGCAACAATGATCGATGGCTACAAGTTATGCATACAACCCTTGAGTGATTGTAATGTTTCTTTTGTAGATCTGTATCATCATATGAAAAAAGTTCGGGAAGGATTTAAAGGTATTTATAAAGCATGTGATCAAAATATAATGTTTTGACCCTAAATCCCCCCCCCCACAAAGGGGATATTGAAGGTATGGGGAATTAGTGTTTTGGAAATATGAAACTTCAGAAGAATATATCTTTGGAAGTAACCCCCATACGATCATATATCTAAACATTGTGCCGGGTATCTAGGTACCAAAAGAGATCTTTGTTTTCTACGGGGAAGACTGATTTTTCTGACAAGGTAGATTACACAAGCTTAACAACCAAATACATGGATTAGGCAGCAATGATAGATGGCTACAATTAATTTTTGCATACAAACCCCGAATTCTTTAGTTGCGGATCCAGACGACTCTTGGTCGGCTGTCTTGCTTATCTGAAAAGAGTTAAGGTAGAATTTAAGAGCATTTATAAAGCATGTGATCCCAACAAGACATTGTGACCCAAAAGGTATGGGAAATCTGTTTTGAAAAATATGAACCTTCAGAAAAATAAACATTTGGAAAGCCAAGTAACCACTATATGATCATATAGCTAAATATTGTGTTTGGTTTCTAAGTACCAAAAGAGATCAATGTTTTCCATGGGAAAGACTAATATTTCTGACAAGGCAGACTACACAAGCTTTTTTCCTTCTTATTATTTACTGTAGCTTTCAAAGCTTTTTAAGTGAAGGCATTTTTTAAAACCATAATCATGGCAATGAAAAATCTTGTCTGTTTATAAAGTAAAAGGTCATGTTGGGTATAAACTTGGACCCAAAGTAAGAAATGGAATTGAAAATTTCAAGCACACAAACCTTGGATGGGTCAGCCAGTTTTGTAGTTGAATCACCAGACCTCTTTCCTCCTTTCTGCTTGATCGACTTAAAATAAATTAAAGCATATTTACATTAAAATGTAGCTTATTTCCACGTACGAGTGACAATTTAAGCATTTCAATGTCCACTGGTAAGGGGTCAAAAGTTTGCTTGTCATAATCTCAGGAAGGTACACATGAAACTGTAGGTTTTAATAGTGTAACATAAATTGCATTGCCTCGCAAATATAATGTTCAGAACTTCAGACATCTCCAAAATCTACAAATTTAATTCAATTCGCACTACATGGGTATGGATATTTTCAGATGCTTCTCCAACTTGAAAAGTTGTATAATCAATGAAGCCTTTCTTCTATGAACCAAACATAGAACGTTGAAATAAAAACAGTTGGTGTTATCTGGTTCCATTAACATACCTTGCCCTTGGCCTGCTCTTTAGGCCTCCTAGCTGGATCGTCGGCCATCTTCAAAGTGTACGAGATGACCTGCAGGGAGGATAGAAATATAATTCAGGTCGACAGATAATGGTAAAATCTTGGACTATTGTTTCTACCAGGAACAGCACTTGTCAAGCAAGAAGATGCAGTGACTGTCCTAATGTTATTTTTGCCTTATTTCCAGTAGTTTAAAGGTCCTATGTCCCATGTGCAGGCCCCCAAAATAAAAAGGTTAAATTCCAGCGGCATTTGAAAGATAATACTAATTTAGAACTTCCCAAAAAAAAATTGCATTGAAAATTCTTTAAGTGGAAAAATAACGACTATTAGTATGTTGAATCGACTTAAGTGCTACCAAGTCAGGAAGTAATAGTCAGATTTTCAGACCATTGTACCGAATGGTCGTACGTTTTGTGCTGCGCAAAGATTCAAACATTTTAATTTTGGCCATTACAAGAAGTGGGTTATTGATGTAGACAAATGCTCATGTACCCTTTACAGCTCATTTTATGTATGTTATTACCAAAGAAGCCAATCAGTTACTCAATAGTGTCTGACAGTGAAGCCTAGCAAGTAAATAGATTTCCTTGCATAATTTGAATACTAGGACACTACTAACATTTAAAATTCACAGATAGGACATACATGACATATTCATAATTTCTGCAAAGTTCTACATAATTTTATGTTGGCTGCAAAAGGGACATAGTATCTTTAAAGGGAAATTCCACTTTGGAATCAACTTTGGAATCAAGTCGACGAAAACAGAAGCATGCAATGTATAACAATAAGAGAAGCAGGGCAGTGACATCCAGTTTGAGAAAAATCAAAAAAATGTACTCACTTCTTAACAATGTTCTGGGTTTCAGAGTTGCCATTGATCAAACACATATTGGCATTATATATCATTATGGCTCAATGCATGGGCACACAGAGGATTTGTTTATGTTGGGGACCGGGGTAAAATGCAATAAATTGTTGACAATTTATTGCATTTTCTGTTTTTGTTAATATTTATGGAAACTGCCCCCTACCCTAGCCCCCTCAGTGACAAAGCAATATCCTCGTAACTGTGAGGCCCCAGGATCAATTCCGTGTCGATGTGCTATAGTAGTGCCCTTTTTGGGGGCATTAATCCTCATTACTGTCATTTATGACTTAATGGCGTAGGTCCCCTAGTTGATAAGCATAGTAGCATACACATGCTTTAGCAGTCACGCAAAACACACATTGGCAAATTATTATTCAATAAAATCGGAGAATGTATACTATTATCTAGATCTATTATTTTTAAATTATTTTTAAAATAATTCCATAAATTGGGGTGAAACAAAAATATTCGAACTATATGAGCGACAGTGTATTTGTATAAATCACCCGATATGTAGTTGACCTAAAGATATGTAGTTGACTTGTACGATGGCCATTTGTTAGCTTACCACTTTTGAGTGATACGTTATTTGCCATATTTATGATTTTCTCATATAGCTCCGTTTAGTCTCATTTGAGAACGCCCCCTATCGTCAGAGTCCAGCAACCTAACAACAAGTCGAACTTTGGACTCAATTTACCACGCGATTGTAAGGTTATAAGTCAAGCACACGAAGGTGAGAAACATGAATTATCATAGATCAGTTCTGATTTGTTCATTATGTCTATTTCATCGAACCCCCCATCGTAATCTTTTCCATTTAGTATAAGCAAGCAATTTGCCGAGGTAAACAAAAACATGAATAGTCATGAACACCATGGACTATTGGATTATTAACAAAGGGGTGCAATTGTGCACCACATCAAATTCCCCTACTTTCAATCAAGTATTTCATTGTATTATGTAGTTTGGTAGGATTATTTTACTAACTGTTTAATTATCAGATATCAATGATAGTTTAAAGGTGTGGAAAAGGTTCTTGTATTTTATATTTAGCAAAGCAATCTCACATATAACATCACTATCAAGTGTCGTCTGATCCGCCGATTGCCGTCTGCTATATACGCGCACTAGCTACGTTTGTGCTGGCGAAAATGAGACAACCGGAGCAATGTGTTGAACGGGCACTTTAAGTCTTTTCAATTAAATTAAATTTCGGTTTATTATATAGTATCAACAAATACAATGTACAATGCAGTAGTCCAGGGACCAATGATGCAATGTATACATAAAATGTGCATAAAAACAGGAATGATCATATAAATGTACAATAAAAATGATAAAAAATAAAGTTAACATAATTGTTCATACATCAAGTTATATACATATTATGCTAAATGATAATAGATGGATGAACAACCTATAACAGTAACTTAAAATATTGAACGAAATATTGCAAGTAAACATAATCTTTTAAAACAATATAGAGAGGAAATTAATACACTGCAATTGTTAAAATGAGATCCATAGACTGAAAAGTATGCACGCAGGTGTGTCTGTTATGTTAGGTCAAATTATATATTAATTGGAATTATTACATTGAAAATATATCATTAAAGCATTTCATTAAAAGTGATGTATAATGCCTATGCGCATACACACATTCTTATAAATGTTGAGTTTCCACATTACATTTTATATTGAAGTTGAGTTACAATTATGTTATTGCACCAAAATTATACACGGTGGTTTAACGAACAACTTTCTACAAAAATAAATAAATATATATAATCAAAACAGGAAACCGGTCCCAAAAGGCATTCCCTATCCACACGTCGAGTAGACGGGAGAGGGGGGGAGAAGGAGGAAGGGGGTGTGGTGTAAGTCCAAGGAGTTAGAGAGGAGGGAAAGAAGGGGTAAGGTTTTGAGGGAGAATGTGTGTTTTAATAAAGGAAAAAATCAAAACTGCATTTTTGTACAATAATATGTTAAGAAAAATATGAAACTAAATTTGTTTGTAAGTATTCTGTTTTATTGTAAAAAAAGTAAACACTTTTTTTTTTGGTGGATGAAATAACTGTGTAGTACTGCAATATTTCCTGTTATGTAATTGTGATATACTTTAGTCATATACATTGTGAAATTTATGAAAAATGAATTATGTTGCTATTATGTTCGTTTATTAAATGATTAGCAAAACCTTTGTTATAATTATGTTTCAGTTTGGATAAACTAGGACTTTGGAAAATGCTTTGGTTCTATGTTATGTACAAAAGAAATTGGAGTTTTGAGAAATAAATTGACCGACTACAAAAAGAATGTTGGCTATGTCATTAATATTTAAAAACATTGAAATCTAGACAATCAGAGATACATGGATACACACGAGGGGGAAGGAGAAAAACAAGGAGAGGTATAAAGCAGAGGGGGAGAGAAAAAGGGAATCTACTTCATACTTACCTTTGAGCCTCAGTTTATATAGAATAAAATAGAAGTAAAATATGCTGCTTCATTCTGCTTCATTCACATCAGACAATTATATCACCCTCTTTTCTCCTCCTGTTTGCCTCAAACAATTCCTCTCACAAACTTAGTAATACAGCCCAGACTACATAGTCTACACACATACGCTCGTTTCTTCTCTTTTACATTTTTTATATCACTGTTTAACCTTCTTAATTTGTCATACTCCATCAAAGCGACACAGTATAATCTTACTCAAGCTAGACGTCAGCTGCTCTTCTAACCTTCGTAATATAAATTCCAAAAGAACGTAGAGATTCCTTTGATAATGGACACTTTGTCGAAAGAAGAAGAATTCATCGATATCTAGTCCTACCTTGTGCTTTAGACGCAATCAAGATGGCGCCGAGTCTGAATATATAGTCCAACTTGAAACTACTGCGCAACTGACAGTGACATGCCTGTACACTTCTAAAGCAACTCACATTATATATGTATGCAAACAATGCAAAAGAACGGCAAACAAAAAGGAAATCATATGACAATTGATAGGCACCGTGTACTTCAACTGAGTCCCTGCTTCATAACACGTCTAAATATCAGTGACAAAGTACAGTATCTGATAATATTTATATGATACTGAAATCCTCGCAAATGTCAATTGGCTGTGAATAATTTTTTTTTGCACTCGTAATTCATAACAAGTCGAATGACGATAAAGCCTACTTATAAGAACAGAAAAAAGAGCACATGTCGAATCAAAAAGGAATTTTTATCAGCGGTTAAAATGAGGCACCTCTTGCATCTGATAAGGGGCAAACACCAGAGAGGAAGAAAATCCACTAATGAGAACAAAAAATAGGCACGTATTACAAAGAAAATGATGCAACAGAGGAGGGGGCGTTAACTAGTCTACTCATGACATTTTACTCTTCACTTGGAATGTACTCAAGTTGCCATTTCTCTTTCCAGAAGTAACACTTGAAGCTCTTAATTTTAATACAGTATATAGCCACGTGAAACACCTTACATCAAGTCTTTAGAGCAGCGCATGTTTTGGTGATTGGTATATTTCAAAATTACTGCAAGGAATCATGACAAAACAAGGCTTCATGACTTCCCAACAGGGTTAACAGAAAATGAACAAAACAAACATGACTGTAGTGATAGCTACATGTAGTTTAACAGAGTCTGCAAATACAGACTAGCTTGTAGAACTAAATATAGAATGACCTGCAACCCATGACTCATGCCAGGTCATGTTATGGAAGAATGAGTACTTGTAAAGAGATGACTACAAAGATGTCTGACTGACATAGAGCCTCAATAAAGCCATACAACTTATTAGTTCAATCAAAGCTCTCCAACTGGTCTTTTATAAGAACATAATATGGTGTCAGAACTTGGCAGCCAGTGTTTGTGCTGAGCAACCCAGCCTACAGTATATATATGGAGGAATCATTGAAATCAGGCCAGTTCAATCCAATTCTTTGTGATGTGAGAGATGATGAGAGGGCTTAGAGTCTAAGTGTATGTCCAGTGAATGTAGTTATGTCCATATATAGTTAGCGCTGTCGTTGTATGGATTTGAGTGCATATTTTTGTGCCGGGCCAGTTCCAGTATAACGGGCAGTATAAGCGTGACATATATGGGACATGAACATACAGAATAACTCAGTGAAAGTTAATAGTTGAGCTTAAAGTAATTGTTGTAAAGATACAAAAAGAAAAAGCTAATTGTTATGCTGTTCATGTGAGTGACTACACTAGGCTAAGAAACAAAAAGAAACAAAATGGCAAATCTCAGTCAACCTCCTCCACTCGACTCAAAGGGAAATATTTCGGAGAACTGGAGAAGATTTAAACAGAAATTCACTCCAAACAATGTTGCCTCAGGAATGTCTGAAAAGATGAAAAGTTACAAACATCAATGCTTCTACACGTGATTGGAGATGCTGCCTTGGAATTGTATAATACGTTTGTATTTGTTGAGGGTGAGAGCATGAAGCTTGAGAAAGTGTTGAACAAATATGAGGAATATTGCATGCCGAAACGTAATCTAACGTATGAGAGACATAGATTTTTCACAAGATCTCAGTTAGTGCATGAGAGTGTTGATCAGTACGCAACAGAATTGCGGAGTCGTGCTCAGTCATGTGAGTTTTCCATGTTGAAAGAGAGTCTTATCCAGGACAGATTTATCTGTGGTATTTTAGACGATGGTCTAAGAGAACGTTTGTTGAGGCAAGATGATCTTACATTGGTTAAAACGTTGCAAGTATGTCGTGCGGCTGAACAAACTCGAACGCAGGCACAAGCGTTGAGTTCCGCAGGGGAAAACGCCTCAATTCCGGTAGATTCTTTCCGCAAGACTAAGAAGAAATTTCCTGGTTCAAAGTCAAAACAGTCCGAACCTCAAGGTCGTACTAAAAGTGATGCATGTAGCAGGTGCGGAAGCCGACATAGCAAAGACAAATGTCCCGCACAAGGTCAAACATTCAAGAAGTGCAGTAAGCAAAATCATTTTGCTAAATGTTGTAAAACCCCAGTAGCCAAGGTCAATGAACTGCAGCACTTGGAGGTAGATTCAGAAGGTTTCATGATTTGCTCTGTTGAATCAAAAGAATCCAAGGATGAATGGATAGTTAATCTACTAGTCAATAACCAGCCGGTTGACTTCAAGGTTGATACTGGTGCTCAGGCGAATCTTCTTCCTGAGACAGTATTTCACAAATTGAAACCAAAACCAAAGCTACAAAAAGCCAAAGTGATGTTGACAGGTTATTATGAGACAGATATCCCGGTCAAAGGTCGTTGTTGTGTACAAGTTGAGTACAAAGGGATCAAACGCAATGTGCCGTGTCTAGTCATTCCTGGAAATCGTCAGCCTTTGTTAGGATTACGGACAAGTGAAGACTTGTATCTGGTGAAACGGGTGTATCATGTTAAGAAACAAACTGAACACGGAACGGGTAAAAGTGTAGTTCAAGACTATCAAGATGTGTTTGTAGGTCTAGGTTGTCTTCCTGGTAAACACCACATCACATTGAGAGAGGACGCACATCCTGTTCAGCATGCATGTCGCAAAGTTCCATTTCCACTTCAAGATAAACTCAAAGACGAGTTAGATAAGATGGAACGAATGGACGTAATCCCACGAGTTGATGAGCCAACTGATTGGGTTTCTTCTCTCGTGGTGGTGATGAAAAAGAATGGTCAGCTCAGGGTCTGTCTAGATCCAAGAGACCTGAACCGAGCTATCAAAAGAGAACACTATCAATTGCCATCAAGAGCTGAAATAACTGCACATTTTGCAGGAGCCAAATACTTCAGCAAGTTAGATGCATCTAGTGGTTTTTGGCAGATCCAACTAGATGACGAAAGCTGCAAACTTTGTACGTTTATCACGCCATACGGAAGGTACTAGTTCTTGAGACTACCTTTTGGTATTTGTAGTGCTCCGGAAGTCTATCACAAGATAGTGCACCAACTGTTTGCACACATTCCGGGAGTTAACACAATGATGGATGATGTGATTGTATGGGGAACTACCCAACAGGAGCATGATGACAGATTGAGAGAGGTTCTCAGCATTGTGAGAAAAATGAATCTCAAGTTGAACAAAGACAAATGCGAGTTCGATGTCAAGAAGCTCACATTCATTGGTGACTTGATCAGTGATCAAGGAGTTCAACCTGATCCAAAGAAAGTGTCTGCTATCTTGAACATTGAGAGACCGAAATGTCGGAAAGATGTCCAACGGTTCTTTGGTATAATCAATTACCAAGGGAAGTTCATTCCAGATCTGTCGACCAAGTCAGCAGCGCTGAGACATATACTAGACAAAAAGAATGTATGGACATGGGATCATGCACAAGAGGATGCATGGAATCAGCTGAAACAAGCTCTGATACAAGAGCCAGTCCTACATTTCTATGACTGCAAGAAACCAACCAAGCTGTCAGCAGACGCATCAAAGGATGGTATTGGTGCAGTGCTACTACAGCAATATGATCAAGATTGGGTTCCGATCGCAAATGCATCTAGATCAATGACTGATGCGGAGACTAGATATGCACAGATCGAGAAAGAATTGCTGGCAATCACATACGCATGTGAAAGATTCCATCAATACATCTATGGACAACAAGTAGAAGTGGAGACTGATCACAAGCCACTTATTCCACTGTTTGTAAAGTCACTGGGTGACTTCCCCTACGGATTCAAAGGTTACTCATCAGGGTACAGAGATATGATCTCAAGGTCTTGTACACGCCTGGAAAGTACATGTATACTGCTGATACATTGTCCAGAGCAGTAGATCCAAAGGCTGAGTTGAATGCTGAAACTGAGGAAGATATCAGAGTCTACGTAGATGCTATTGTCAAGAGCATGCCAGTTACATCGAACAAACGAAATCAGATTGTCGAAGATACAAAGAAAGATGGTCAACTGGAAGAGCTGCTAGGCATCATCAGAGATGGTTGGCCAGAAACGAAGCAGCAATGTCCAGTTCGAGTCAGGGAATACTGGAACATCAGGAGTGAACTCTCTGAAGCAGATGGCATCATCTTCGAAGGCAGCAAAATAGTGGTTCCCACTACTATGAGAAGGTTCATGCTTAACAAAATCCATGAAGGACACTTCGGCATCGAGAAGTGTAAAAAAAGTGCTAGAGAAGTCATCTATTGGCCCAGAATCAACACAGACATCACTGAAATGGTCCAAAGTTGTACTTCATGCCTAATGTACATACCAAAACAGCAAGCTGAAAGTCTACATCCTCATGACGTGCCGAACCGCCCGTGGGAAAAAGATGCTGTTGATTTGCTCACGCTGAACAATAGAGAGTACATGGTCATCGTCGACTACTATTCACAGTTCATTGAAGTATGTACTATGACTTCTACTAGTAGCAAGGCCGTGATCAACCACATGAAAGCAGTATTTGCTCGCCATGGAACGCCATGTGGACTGATGTCGGATAATGGGCCTCAATTTGCAAGCCAAGAGTTCCAGAGCTTTGCAAAAGAATGGGATTTTCACCATACTACATCGATCCCATATTATCCGCAATCCAATGGCCTCGCAGAGAATGCTGTGAAGATTGTAAAAAAACTCATATTAAAGTCACAGCACAGTGGACAGGATATCCACAGAGCTCTACAAGTCTATCGCAGTTCACCACTAGCATGCGGAAAGTCTCCGGCAGAACTCCTCTACAATCGTCGACTTCGATCGAATTTCCCCATGCTTGACAGTTTACTCGACAACGAACAGGTCAATACTCGATCAATGAGGGGAAGAAAGGAGGATCATAAGGTGAAGCAAAAAGAGCGATTCGACAAACATGCTCGAGACTTGTCAAAGCTAAAGCCTGGAGATCATGTCATACTCCAAGACATGAAAACCAACACCTGGTCGAAACGTGGTATTGTCAGGTCTGTCCAGGATCGAAACAGATCATACCAGATCGAGACAGAAACAGGAGAGATACGTCGCAGGAACAGACGTCACCTCAGGCCAGTCCCACGTCAACAACAAGCCGAGTCTATTCCACTACCAACACAGGATGACTTCGAGCTAGGTGACACTGCAGAAGCTACAGAGCAACCAGCATCTGAAAAAAGCTCAACTACGTCATCAACCAGAACCAGAAGCGGACGAGTTATTAAACCGCCAGATCGCTTGAACTTGTAAATAAATGAAAGCGAACTACAGAGAAAGACTTTCGCGTTTTGTAAATAGTTTATAGTTACAGAGTTCAACTTGGATTTTAAAACATAACTGTTGGATTGCATGAGCATGATATATATATTTGCATGTTATAGTTTAAAAATATAACCGGATTTAATCAGTCACTTTGATTACAAAAATCAACAGATATCACTCAACCTCAACGGAGAATTCCAGTTTCGCGAATCGCAACCTTGAAAGATATGGACTGGCGCGTAATAAGTTATATATTTGAAAGCGACAGTACTCCAGCTTTAAGGGACAAAATAATGCCCAAGTACAGTCGAGAGTGTACAGATAGTCCACCCTGTCACTCTGTACAGTTTAAGAAGTTTTACATATGTATATGTAAACCTCTTTTAAAGAAGGGAGGTGTAGTGATAGCTACATGTAGTTTAACTAACAGAGTCTGCAAATACAGACTAGCTTGTAGAACTAAATATAGAATGACCTGCAACCCATGACTCATGCCAGGTCATGTTATGAAAGAATGAGTACTTGTAAAGAGATGACTACAAAGATGTCTGACTGATATAGAGCCTCAATAAAGCTATACAACTTATTAGTTCAATCAAAGCTCTCCAACTGGTCTTTTATAAGAACATAATAATGACTACCAAACTACTCTTCATAAACGAGAATGAAAATTATAAAATAAACATGACTAACAAACTAATCTTCAGATACTTAGATGAAAGTTAACAAAATAAACATGACTACCAAACTCCTCTTTAGATACCATAATGAAAATCAACAAAACCAATATGACTACCAAATTACTCATCATGGTAAGGAGTGTATTGTCAACGCTTAGGAACTACTCTTTAAACTTTTGAGAAGCGACATTTTTCACTAAATAAAGATGTATTTTGAATAATATGAAACAATTCCTTTACCTGACAAAGCATTACAATTGAAATTGTCAGCTAGAATGGATATCAACAGTTTGCAAACTTTATTTACAATAATATAATTCAAAGATAAGGCAATATAATCAATTCAGTATCTCGGTTCATAAAAATTGTCCACACCACTTCAAAAGATTGGGTCATAACCCTCCACGTTCTAGCTACCTTTGCACGTTATTGATGAAACCCGTTTTGAACCTGAAACGATTTGGGGCAAAATATGCCCCTCCAAAACCCGTCTTGAAATGTGTTGATAACTATGAAAATTGAAACAAATTCGCCAAAATAACCCACATCTGATCAATGTCAAGCTTCTCTTTTTTTTTAAATATATAAAACATAACGTTACCTCACTGTTTCACTGTTGTGATAAGGACCTCTCTACTATCAGCTAACGGTATGGTATTACAGCGTACATGTTGAGTGTATGCAACTGACAAGAGAGGTGCAGTGCGTAGTGTAGCTCCGCATTACAAATGGATCGGTGCACAATTTAAAAAGGAAGGAATTATATGAATGACCACCCCACATGTTCAAAGTTCAAGCTTTGTATTCAGGTGTTTTTTTAGTTCGGTGGTTGGTGTACAAAACTTAGCTTTGGTAAATAATATTTCAAGGAAACCTTGAACTACCATGACTTTCGCAAAAATCACAAATAATCATGTTTTGACTTAAATTTGCGATGTTAATTAGTCCCGATTTCGTTGAAATTGGTATCATAATGTAGATATATCAATGTTCTTTCATGTGAGATATTACACGAAACTCATAGTGCGTCAAAGTTTCCTCAAATTATTATTCACCTATTACTATTTTTATTCAAAAGTGCTGTTATTTTGGACGCCCCCTCCGATTAATGGATGTTCGCTAAAAATATTTAAAAAACACCTCTAAAATATTGTGTAATATGATCGTTCAAATAATCAAGAAGTGCTTAGTTCGTGTTGTAGTGGCAAGCAACAAAAACAATAAGCATGATATTTGACTTTGGCCCTCCGCTTATCGTCTATATTTAGCATTACGTTAAATATGATGAAATACAGGATTTCGGCTTTATTAACAGTGAAACATCCCAATGTTTATACTCACATATATGTCTATTAATTTGATTAGAAACATATTTAGAAGCAGTAGTTTTACTTTTAAATGTACTTTTAAATGGAAAAGTTTGCATTTTAAATCCAACAGAATGATGCAAAATGAAAAAAAGATGAATGATTGCTATGATATGAGCATGGAAGTTGTATGTGTATAAAGTAGAGAGTTGGAAATAAGAAGCATTAGTTTGAAAAATAGGAGAAATTGTCAGGATGGCCAGGACGTGCAGAGAGTTCAAGAGATCGATAATCAGAGCGACATTGTCTTTCTTTCCTTCTTTCTTTTTTTTGGCGCACAAAATTTGAATTAGGCCTTACATGCGACTTCGAAAAAACAAGTATAGTGTGCAGGGTGAGTGCAAGTCCTAGTAAAGACGTTAAACTTTAAACTTCTTATCTGTCACAATATATTCTCGTACAGAGTAGTGGAAATTCAAAGAAAGTCGCAAATATGTCAACTAATGTATCACTACAAACTGGTAAGCTAACATATTGTAGGTCAACTACATATCGGGTGATTTATAAAAATACAAATACAACCATCTCCATAGCATCTGGGATAAACGAGAGATTCGCCAGAAAAGTAACGATGTTTTAATGACGTCACATAATTGACCAATACTGCCAAAGCAGACGACATCCCATAAAGAATGAAGATAATTGCAAAGCTATTATTTCTCAAATTATAATGAGTTTTGTGTATATAAATGTGATAGAATTTCAAACCATTCAAAAGGGGATATGAAACCGATTCTGATAGCTAAAATCTGTTGTTTGTAAATACACAGGATAGGGGTTAATTACACAATCAAAGAAATCAGACTTTCAAATTGAACCCCCCCCCCCGTATGATATTAAGGACGGCATTTGTTCCCTCTTGAATTGAAACGCCGAACATACCGCGGTGTGTGCAGCCGAACATACAATGGCGTCTTTTTTTTTTTTTACAAGCGACAGATTACTTTGTTTTTGTATCGCTGCATTTGTCATCACAATGACCATGCGCGGGGTTTAGAGTGAGGCAATAGATTATACATTTAGCCTGACGGTAGTGAAGTAAGAGAAAGAACTCAAGACAATATGAAAAAAACAGGCACTGAAAATGTGTGAGATGTCATGGGACATCGTCTGATTGTGCAAATCATGTCCATCCTGTGATCTCACACATCTCAGCAGCGTTCGGAGAGCTCTTCAGGTGCTATGCCGGGGCTGTTCTTAAGCATTTTGTAATTTATAATAATCGTTACTTCGAATGTTTCCAAGCATTGCATTTTGATAACCTTGTCGAATCAAAGTTTCAACTTTGCAATAATGAAAATAAAGTTAGTATTTAAAATCAATCAATATCTACTTTAAACCTTACCACTGCCAATATACACCAATGCTTTCTAACAACCCATTACTACAGCTCATCTCCTAACCGCTGCATCATACCTTCATAGCCTACCCGAGTATTACAATATTCCAACAAAGTATGAAATCATGTCGAGCGTTATGATAAGGGGGTCAAGTGTGAAGATTCTTTTCATCTATTCAATTTGATAATCTATGCATATAATAATATGTCATTGATCGCTTTCGGGTAGGCACGAAATGGAATATAATATGAACGGGTTTCCCACCTATACATTAAAGGGATATACGTAGGCCTACCCCATATTTAAACAAAATGAGGGCACAAATAGAAAGGAAGCAAATAAAAATCCCCTATTATGACTACTACATGAGAACACCTTTAAAACTGTTAACAGAGCATTGAACATGAAATAAAATGCAAGCGATTGGCTTAATATGTGAAGAGTTATGTGATGTATTAGAATGCGCTCTTTATTATTTTTGCTTATATCATACTATAACAATAAACATTCTGCTCCGTATAAGGAACACGTGTATTCTCAACAAACAAGGTGTGTACTTACAAGTCACTGTCTGATGTCTATATGCAAGGTTGACTTGAAGGTTTACCTTTATACGTCCTTATAATTATGATCACTGTTTCTTTCGTCTACCCACGCATCCAACGGTACGCCCACTTGTAGTACAGCGGATAAGCTCCCCATATAATGAAAATTGTGCACTTTTTGAGAAAAGCATGAAACTTCTAGCATAGTTAGTTTAGACCATAAGATTTATTTTCAGATGTGGAGGGAAGTCAGATTTGACCTCTGATGACCCTGAGAGGTCAAATCCAAAATGGCCGCCAGTTCGCATGGTCTAATTGTACAAACACGCCTTACTTATAAACCAAATAGTCAAGTAAAATGTTTAAGGTGTCATTTTCAACTAACTTGGGGATGCCAATTCATTTGGTAATACTTTTGACATCGCCAGAACTCAGGGTTTTGCATTTAGGTCAAGGTCAAGGTCAAAATTGACTAAAAAATAGCAAGTTTTGAATGGTAACAAAACAATTCCCATTCATTTGTCATTTATTCTCCCCTATGTTCTCAAATTTCTTAAGGAGTGGTTCCTCTGTATAGTCCCCCACCTTAATCCCTTTCAGTTAGTTTATTTCACAATTTGATTTGACCTCTGATGACCCTGAGAGGTCAAATCCAAAATGGCCGCCAGTCCGCATGGTCTAATTGTACAAACACGCTTAACTTATGAACCAAATAGTCAAGAAAAACGTTTTAGGTGTCATTTTCAACTAACTTGGGGATGCCAATTCATTTGGTAATACTTTTGAGATCGCCAGAACTCAGGGTTTTGCATTTAGGTCAAGGTCAAGGTCAAAATTGACTAAAAAATAGCAAGTTTTGAATGGTTACAAAACAATTCCTATTCATTTGTCATTTATTCTCCCCTATGTTCTCAAATTTCTTAAGGAATGGTTCCCCTGTATAGTCCCCCACCTTAATCCCTTTCAGTTAGTTTATTTCACAATTTGATTTGACCTCTGATGACCCTCAGAGGTCAAATCCAAAATGGCCGGCAGTCCGCATGGTCTAATTGTACAAACACGCTTAATTTATGAACCAAATAGTCAAGAAAAACGTTTAAGGTGTCATTTTCAACTAACTTGGGGAAGCCAATTCATTTGGTAATACTTTTGAGATCGTCGGAACTCAGGGCTTTGTATTTAGGTTAAGGTCAAGGTCAAAATTGACTAAAAAATAGCAAGTTTTGAATGGTTACAAAAAAGATTCCCATTCATTTGTCATTTGTTTTCCCCTATGTCCCCAAATTTCTTTAGGAGTGGTTCCCTGCATAGTCCCCATCTTCATCCCTTTCAGTTAGTTTATTTCACTAATTATAGCACCACACCATTATTTGTCTTGTAACTGATCATATGCATAGCATGGTCAGTGGGCAGCTAACAAAACCTCAATTCAAGTCAGGAAAACTGCCCATTTCCATTACTCCTCAATAATACTGGTAAGTTTTTTTTTTTAAAGTTACTTGGTGTTTTATTTGGTTCTAAGTAATTTAAAGGATAGCATAGAGTATACAGTAAATAATTCAGATACGGAAGGAGGCGAAAACCCGGAAAGCATAGCTTGAGTTGGGAACGCCCATAATAAATTAACACAGTTACCGAGAGAACATTATAGATATTATTATGAAAATTACATTTTATATAACAGAAGGTTGATAGGAAAGAACGAATATAGTAAATGGAACAGAGAGAAGAAGAAAGACAAAAAATGAGTAGAGAATTAAGTATAGGAAGGCATTTTCACTTATGAAGAGAAAGTTACCTCAATTGGGCTGTGCATGTGTCTGTGATTACATCATAGAAATAACGAAGTACTACAATTTTAAAATAGACAGCGGGTACATATCATTAAAAACAAGCAAAATCATCATACAGACAACAGCTTTATCCGACAACATTGTCCTGGATAACTACATAGTTTGAGGAACAGGCGATAAAGCAAAATAACGGTTCTGCTAACACTAGACAACATCACCATGACCAGCAGCCTGAAGTGCAGAAAGCATTCCTGAGGGATGTTAAGGAACTTCTGACATTACTAACAGAGATGGGGAATCCATTTCTAGAACAAAGTCAAGACCTACTATAGTCATTGGCACAAGCGACATATCATGGACACCCGAGTGGCTGAAACGGGGAGAAGGATTGAGACCCTAGGTGAGGAGCAGTACATAAAGTTTGTGACAGAAAGGCTAGAGCAGTGTACGACACCTGTCACACAAAAACTTCATACGAACAAGTTGCCACTTTTTAGTCGGCAGCCAGCCAAAGTTATCTTTTCGAGGACGTACATCTCGTGTCAGACACGGGATGGTGATATGGACAATTTCTTCTCCCATGAATACCATGCAGCCCCGCCAGCTTTGTTAACTGGATGAAAATACTGTTTGGAGTTAAAGCAGATCTACTTCGCTGCCTGGTATCGAAAACAATAGTGCACCTGTGGCCCAAGCAATAATTATTGATGGTGAAGCTGTGGTTCAAATGCTCAATCCTGTAACATCAAGAACATTTCAAGAGTATGGAGAAAGAGTGTTTGCCCCGTACATCTTTGCTCAACTCGGGAAAAGCATCCGCATTGACCTTGGTTAGGGTGTATACTTCTCAATAAGGCTTGAAAGTGGAAAGGGCACCAGGAAAAAGGTGACTCCTTCTACTGTGCTGCCAAAAAGCTGGAAGGACTTCCTTCGAGTCAATGTAAACAAAATCTAATTGTTAGCTTTCCTGTCACGCGAAGAAGTTCATCTTCCTCTACCACAAGGCAAGGAACTGTTTGCAACAGATGGAAGTGGAGTACTCTGCTATCCTGCTGAGTCACACTTGGCAGCAGAGGCGGCCCTCCCGGGGGGCAAGGGGGGCACAGTGCCCCCCACTTTTTCAAGCACCCGAAAAGTGCCCCTTTTTATATAGGAAAAGTGCCCCTTTAACTTTGTAGGAAGTGCCCCTTTTTACATAGAAATAGTACCCTTTTTACTTTGACAATTGCCCCTATTAATTTGTAAAATTACCCCTTCCCCTTTTCACCTCTTATAAGTGCCTTTTTATTTCCACACGTGCCCCTTTTCCTTCGACAAGTTCCCATTTTCCTTTGCAAAAAGTGTCCATTTTCCATTCTCATATTAAATGCCCTTCTTAATCTCTATAGTAAGTGCTCCTTTTCAGGTAGGTACGAGAAGTGCCCTTTTTCACTTTTGATAAGTGCCCCCTTCACCTTTGACAATTGCCCTTTTTAAATCTGAGAGGTGCCTCTTTTACTTTGAAAAGTGCCTCTTTTTCTTTGTAAGAAGTGCCCCTTCCCCTTTAATGACTACCCCCATTTTAACTCGGATAAGCGCACCATATATTTTCACATGTGCCCCTTTGCCTTTCTAATAAGTGCCCCGTTTCCTAATGAAAAGTGCCCCCATTACAAAAAGAGCCCCTTCCCCTTCTCATAAATGCCCCTTTTCATCTCCGGTAAATGACCCTTTTCAAGTATGAGAAGTTACTCCTTTTCACTTCAGATAAGTGCCCGCTTCACCTCCGATAAATGCCCCTTTAAAATCTGCTCGGTGCCCATTTTCTTTCTACAAATGCACATTTTCCTTTATTATAAGTCCCCCTTTTTCATTCACATAAGTGCCCCTTTTCATATCTGGTCATTGCCCATTTTCAGGTGCAATATTAAGTGCCTCTTTTCACCTCTGATAATTTCCCTTTTAACAATGATACGTGCCCCTTTTCCTTTCTAATAAGGGACCTATCTTCTTTTCATAAATGCCCTTTTCACCTCTTATAAATGCCCCTATTAAAATCGGATGGGGCCCCTTTTCCGTCGACAAATGCCCATTTCTATTCTCATGACTGACTTTTTTCATCCCTGGTGAGTGCCTCTTTTTGAAGTTGTAAGAAATGCCCCATTTTCACCTCTGATAATTACTCTTTGCACTTTGACACATGCTCTTTTTCTTTTTTGATGAGTGTCCCCTTTTCCTCTCATCATTAAATGCGCCCCTAATTTCAAGCGACTAAGAGCAATTCCCCCAAAGCTCGCTCGCTACGCTCGCACGCATTTATAGATGATATACTTATGTTACTTATCAAAGGTCTTTTCTTTGCTTATAACCCCATCAGGATTGGTTTTTTCCTCTTTATAAGTTTTTTATAAACTTTTTCCTCGCTCGCTTCGCTCGCTCGCAAATTATTTTTCAAACCATCACACCCAGCTGCAAAGTATGATGCTTAAGCAATATCTTGTATGGTGTATAAAGTGAAACAAATACTGAAATCATCCCTGATAATGTAATCACAATGTAGGGGTATATACCAATGTCTAAACAAATTGTATATTTTCGCTTTGAGATTTCCCTTTGTAGGTGCCCTTTTTTCTTGGTGCCCCCCCCCCAACTTTGGAAGTCGCTCGGCCGCCCCTGCTTGGCAGGCCCCCATGCTCGCAAGGGGATAGGCTGACACTCGTCTACTTCTGCATGTGGCAGATGCTGGGCAAAAAGGGTAAAAGGGTAACCATACGTACTGTTGGTACTGATGCGGTTGTACTGGCCGGCTTTATTCAGCAAGACAGCTCCTGATGCTGTGGATCGCTTTTGGTGTCAGATCAAGCTTTCGATACATAGCTTTGCACAAAATAGTTGCCACCATGAGTCCGACACAATGTATGGCTGCCTGGAAAACTTAGAAGTCTTTCCCAGAGGTGAATGATTCCTTCAGTGAACTCCTTGCCTAGTGAGCCTCAATGAAGGATCAATGTTACTGCCAGAGCGATTTGTGGTGTTGATACGACCGAACCAGGGAGATCATGATAGTGAATGATGCCAGGAAACAGCTCTTCGCAAAGAAGTCTAGAAACCTGGAGAACTTTTCTCCAACCCAGGCAGCACTCAAGCAGCCTCTTTGGACCACTCTCCCGTACACTGAACTTTGCTCTTGTTCTGGAGACTGTTAGATTTTGATCGTTACCATTAGGATATTCATAAGTTGTGGACAGTGCTAAATTCATGTTGATATCTATAGCTTTGTTGGTCTTCTGGGCCCAATTTCAGAAAGCTGCTTACCGGTAAGCAAATGTTCGTGCTATAACTGTAGCAGAAAAAATTGCTTAGGCAGGTTAGCAAGAAAACAAGGCATCCACCTTGCGCGTTCACAATGGATTTGCATTGTTACAAAATTCATTTTCGCCAAGTCAGCAGCGTAAGGTTAATGTTTTTTCGTGTGCTTACGGTTAGCAGTGCTATAAAGAAGAAACTCATACGTAAGCAGAGAACCGGCCGATAAGCAGCGCTATAAAATGTGGCCCTGGATAGTCAAAGTGGTGGTACATGGGCCTTTTTATTATTTTTAAAAATAATGAAAAACAAAACACTTTTTTGGCCTAATATGACCTTGACCTGGACCTTATTGCAAATCCCTGAGTTCTGGCGATCCTAAAGTTTTACTTAATGAATTGGCATCTCCAAGTTAGTTGAAAATGACACCTTAAATGTTTTTCTGGACTATTTGGTTCAAAAGTTACAGCGTTTGTACATTAGACCATGCGGACTGGCGGCCATTTTGGATTTGACCTCTCAGGGTCATCAGAGGTCAAATCAAACTGTGAAATAAACTAACTGAAAGGGATTAAGGTGGGGTACTATACAAGGGAACCATTCCTAAATAAATTTGAGAACATAGGAGAGAACAAATGACAAATAAATGAGATTTAACCTTTTTAACCATTCAAAACTTGCTATTTTTAGTCAATTTTGACCTCGACCTTGACCTAAATGCAACACCCTGAGTTCTGGTGATCTCAACAGTATTACCAAATGAATTGGCATCCCCAAGTTAGTTGGAAATGACACCTTAAACATTTTTTCTGGACTATTTGGTTCAAAAGTTCCGCGTTGTACCTTAGACCTTGCAGACTGACGGCCATTTTGGATTTGACCTCTCAGGGTCATCAGAGGTCAAATCAAACTGTGAAATAAACTAACTGAATGGGATTAAGGTGGGGGACTATGCCGGGGAACCATTCCTAAATAAAATTGAAAACATAGAGGAGAACAAATGACAAATAAATGAGATTTAACCTTTTTTAACCATTCAAAACTTGCTATTTTTAGTCAATTTTGACTTTGATCTTGACCTAAATGCAACACCCTGAGTTCTGGCGATCTCAAAAGTATTACCAAATGAATTGGCATCCCTATTTAGTTGGAAATGACACCTTAAACGTTTTCTCTGGACTATTTGGTTCAAAAGTTAAGCGTTTTTGTACATTAGACCATATGGACTGACGGCCATTTTGGATTTGACCTCTCAGGGTCATCAGAGGTCAAATCTGACTTCCCTCCACATCTGAAAATAAATCTTCTGGTGAAAGCAAACTATGCTAGAAGTTTCATGCTTTTCTCAAAAAGTGCACAATTTTCTTGCTAAGCCGCTGCACTATTGTGTTTGTTCAGGGAGTAAGAGAGAGAGAGAGAGAGAGAGGGAGAGGAGAGATTGTGTGAATCATACGCAGAGGAAGATAGAGAGAAAGCTTGAGCTTGGATAGGGCGGATTAGATTTCCCAAATAATATTCAAATTACATGTCCCGGACAAATTTAGGGCTGGTATTTTTGAAAATATATTTTATTTGTATATTTTTAAATATTTAACTACTTCTTAGAGAGTTGATTAACCTCATCCTCACAGCGAGGGAGGAGCCTAGTAATTATCGGCTCATATTTCCTATTCTAGTTCCCATTGCATTTTATTACTATTTTGTTTAGGTCAGAAGATACATTTTGTAAAGATGATCATTCCCACTTTTTTCCTGTTTTTTTTTCATTACTTGCCTTTTGTCTTATCAACCCTCTCTTCGTTTCTTTTTCTTTTCGCTTGTCGCTTAGTTAATCTAGATCAATAATCAAATTATATCTCTACTTTATAGCCGATCTTAAAGCTCAACACACTATAATTGCTCGAATTATGCCCCCTCCTCCTCTCTAACTCTTTCTCTCCCCGCCTCTATATATATCTATATCACATACCAATATCTCGATTAATTGGGTATGCCATACAACTTTCTTTCTGCTGCTTGTAAGTATCGGTTTGCATGGTGATGTAGATATACAGTAGGATTGCGGGTGCACCATGTGTGAGAGAGAGAGAGGGAGGATTGAGAGTCCCGGAGGATTGAGGGGTTCTGGAGTCTCCGGCAACCCGGAGACTCCAGCCCAGACGGTCAGGCAGACAGACGGGCAGACCTAGCCCAATAAACAAAATCACGTGAAAATCACGTCAATATCAAGGTATCGACTTGAGGAGAGTTACGTTCTACAAACACCGGACATTTACGTAAATGTGTTAATACGTTTATTGCACTAGGTAACTTGAAACACACGTACACTAAATCACGCAATTGTCACTGCAATATCACCATTATAATAACTTGATTATCCCTACCTTGGAGACCATGGTTTGTAAACCTAATACTCCCGTGTTTGTTTGGTTATGAAATTACATCTTCATAAACGAAATTATCGCGTCACAGAAACACGTGAAGCGTTAGTGATAGTTTTAGTCAAAATATCTGCGTGAAATTCACGTGAATATTACGAGGCTGACTTGAGATGAATCATGTTCTTCATTCACGTGAAATTTACGTCGAAGAGGAAATATGTTACCGTAACCCGCGTTCAACCCAATAATAACGCAAATGTTACACAATAAATGAACCAAAATAATGACGTTCTCATCCCATTTCTGAACATCGTGTCTTGGATCTTCCATAATTACGTCCAGGCGCACCGGAAGCAGTTTGGGATTATAGGGGATGGGGGGGGGGGGGGGGGGATGCAAACATGCAAGAAGAGAAAGCTAGTTGCAACTGGTCCAGTTGATGAACCAGTTAATGCCAACTGGTAACCCTGGAAATTGAAATGGGCTAAATGATCCAGTTGATCCAGGCCAGTTAGAATTCAACTGGTCTAGCTGAGCCATTAGAACCATTTGGTAAAACTTCCAACCAGTTTAACAGCAACAACACTTCAATACTGGTACGTCTGTATTTCCAATGTAAAGGCATTGGTAATAAGTAGACTTACATAATTTAATTAATCGATTTTTTTTCATATACTTGTATTTTATTGAAATTATTTAGTTCATAGTTAATGTTTCCCTTATTCATGTTTAACTAAATGTAACTCATACGAAGTAGCGAAATGTCCTAATAACTGGTAATTTATATATGTAGTATTTTCGAAATGAATTGCACATAACTAAATCATCAGTAATTAAGAAATATGCTGTTAATTCAGATAAATTGTTTAAAAAACATAGATCTGCACGCACCCCATATTCAATATGCAAATTAATTGGTGTCAGCTGGTTCAACTGGAAATATGCCAACAGTCAGTCATCAACTGGTGCAACTGGAAATATGCACACTCCAGTTATCAACTAGTGGAATTTAAAAATGCCAACAGTCATTTATCAGCTGGTGAACATAGAAATATGCCAACAGTCACGGGATTATCACCACGGAACTTAAATGGTAACTGTGAAACCATCAAGACACCCAATAATAACTCATTTTCACACCTGGAAAACACGTATGCCCAGCTTAGATTAGTAATCCGTTTGAGTCACGAGATCATCGCCGCGGAATTGCTGGCAACTTTGACTACCATTTAAATAGGTGTTTTAAGACACCTAATAATTACTAATTTTCACACCTAAATATCACGGATTCACAGCTTAGATTAGTAATCAGTTTTAACTACGTGATCATCACCAAGAAAGTTATGGTAACTTTGAAACCATTTAAAAAGGTGTTTTAAGACACCTAATGATTACAATTTTTTCACACCTAAAAGTCACGTATGCCCAGCTTAGATTAATAATCCGTTTGAGTCACAAGATCATCACTGCAGAACTGCTGGCAACTTTGACTCCCATTTAAATAGGTGTTTTAAGACACCTAATAATTACTAATTTTCACACCTAAATATCACGGATTCACAGCTTAGATTAGTAATCAGTTTTAACTACGTGATCATCACCAAGAAAGTTATGGTAACTTTGAAACCATTTAAAAAGGTGTTTTAAGACACCTAATAATTACTCATTTTTCACACCTAAAAGTCACGTATGCCCAGCTTAGATTAATAATCCGTTTGAGTCACAAGATCATCACCGCAGAACTGCTGGCAACTTTGACTCCCATTTAAATAGGTGTTTTAAGACACCTAATAATTACTAATTTTCACACCTAAATATCACGGATTCACAGCTTAGATAAGTAATCAGTTTTAACTATGTGATCATCACCAAGAAAGTTATGGTAACTTTGAAACCATTTAAAAAGGTGTTTTAAGACACCTAATAATTACTCATTTTTCACACCTTAAAGTCACGTATGCCCAGCTTAGATTAATAATCCGTTTGAGTCACGAGATCATCACCGCGGAACTTATGGCAACTTTGACCTCCATTTAAAAAGGTGTTTAAAGAGTTTCCCCCCTCCCGCGCGAAGCGCGAAAGCTTTGAGGTTTCATCAAATTATAAGAGAAAGAAGACGATTCGTTGAACCGTTCTCGACTCTTAATCCTTATCTAAATTCAGTTTCTGTTGACGTTTCATTAGAGAAAGAAGACGATTCGCTGCACCGTCCTCGACTCTTAATATTTGTTGAATCAAGTTCCCCTGCCTCCGCGCGTAGCGCGGAAGCTCTGAAGTTTTATCAGATTATTAAAGAAAGAAGACGATTCGTTGTACCATTCTCGACTCTTAATCCTTATCTAAATTCAGTTTCTTTTGACGTTTCATTAGAGAAAGAAGACGATTCGTTGTACCGTCCTCGACTCTTAATCCTTTTTTTGTATCAAGTTCCCCTTCCCCCGCGGAAGCTGTAGCGCGGAAGCTCTGAAGTTTTATTAGATTATTAAAGAAAGAAGAAGATTCGTTGTACCATTCTCGATCGATTCTTAATCCTTGTCTGAATTCAGTTTCCCCTCTCCCCTCCCGCGGAAGCTTTGACGTTTCATGAATTATTAGAGAAAGAAGACGATTTGTTGTACCGTTCTCGACTCTTAATCCTTATCTGAATTCAGTTCCCCCTCCCCTACCGCGCGAAGCGCGGAAGCTTAAACGAGTCATTAAATTATTAGAGAAAGAAGACGATTCGTTGTACCGTTCTCGACTCTTAATCCTTTTTCTTCCTACGTCCTCTTCCTTTCTTCTTTTTTCTCTCTCTTTTTTTTTTTTGGCCGGCGTTTTTTTTTGGGGGGTGCAACCGGCCCCACCGCCCCCCCCCCCATGGCTACGCGCCTGGGATAGTCAACCTGTTCGAAACGTCGAGCCACTCCCGCCTCTCATCCTCTCCAAGCGCTATAGTTCTCTTTAGAACTATAAGCTAAGCAAGATAGCCAACAGTCTTTTTCAAGACTATACCAACAGTCCTTTTCAGGACTACACAACCTCAGCCCTCAGGAAGGGTTACCGAGAGTCCTTTTCAGGACCCGTCAATCCTCCCTCTCTCTCTTACATGGTGCACCCGCAAGCCTACTGTATAACTTTCTTTTTCTCATTTACAACATAAATACTCATCAAAATACAAATACATGTGTTGAAGAATGTGTGCAATACCTTTTATTTTTAACTCACCGAGCTGATAGAAAATAAAGACATAAACACTCAAGTATATAATTTGCTAGGATAACATACCAAATGGAAACAAAACGAAGGCAATACAGAACTAGGCCTTTGTATTTCATTTAAACAATGTTTTCCTTAATGTATATAGAGAGATTAATCCTTAAATATTGACTTGGTCCATGGCAAAAAATTACAGAAAAAACATAATTTTAATAATTGACATGTATAACTGGATAAACAGGTTTCATGTTAATTAAATGCATGTATAGCACTGTACGTGGCGTTTAGAAATACGTGATCATAACAATGACGTATTATGTTATCTGAACGTGACTTCTATACAATCGTGTATTGAAATTGCCATTGCGTTTATATTTTTAAACTCTTGGCAATCGTGTTTGGTATGAATATTAATAAACTTAGTAAAATTCAGTTGTCAAAGTGAATGACTCAGCAAGAGCTGAGAAAGAGAAATAACCTCCTCGTGTGCAGTTGATAGTATTATTAAATTATACAAACATTTTCTAATATATATATATTAATTAATTATTATAAGGTTTGAATAAGTTCATTTTGAATGAAAACGTTCTTAACACTGTACATTGTACTAGAAGTACTACCTCTAGCGCCATTTCAGGTCACCTGTGGCAATATGGTCCCGTAACAAGCTGCACTAGTGGTACCCCCTGAATGCTTCCCATTGCTGTATTTTGTAACATAAGGCGGTGTCACATCCGGATTTTAGTTATCCTCTTAAATGGCTGTCTGTCATCAATTATCCCTTCAAAAATCCCCTAACGAAGCAAGATAATTCTCCCTTGAAAGGATATTTGAAGGAATTTTTGAAGGAATTTTTCTGTCTGACACCAATGTTGAAATAATCCCTTTAAATAAGCATTGTGACATCGCACGTTTGAATGCGCGCATTTAAACGTGTGATGTCACAATGCTTATCTACCTAAACGGTGCATGCGCAATGGCCCATCAAAAATCCGGATTTTAGCTATCGGTTTATTCGTAGCCTGTCTGTCACCAGTCTGTCACCGACGTAAATGAAAGAAATAGATTTCTAAAATCTAGTTTATTCAAAATGGGTCGGGATTTTTGTGTGTGACACCGCCTAATCACACAGAAAAATAAATGTATACAAACAGTATTCATGACGGGCAAAAGATACACATGAACAGGATGGAATAATTTAATCGCAGACACTGTCTTGAAAGACTGGGGATATCAAGGAAATGATAATGGAAGGTCGTAATTTACAAAATGAGAGATTCAAGGCACAATAGTCTTTAAAAGAATTATCACAAATATATATCAACAACATATATGGTCTATTCTTTGTTCCATAACAACCACCACAAAATTATCTAAACATATATATTTCACTGTTTGACATGATATATGTATAAAAGGACATTGTAATTTACACCTTTAAAATACACAGATCACAATGTACAAAACTAGAAAATACTTTGGGATATTCCTATTTGTAAGAATATAGAAATAAAAAACAAATCAATGCCTTCATGGAAAATGACAATAAAAAAAAGCTTGTTCTCGCATTTCTTTAGATTTTTTTTGATTTAGGTGGTTTACATTTCAGTACATCGCAGTTTTTTTTTTTAATATCTGATGCAGGTGAGGGCACTCGAGCTCTTGCAAAATCTCAAGTTATTAGTGATAATGAAAATGGCTTTATCGAGATAATTTACATACTGCAGAGTATTTTTGTAGCAATTTGTTTTCATATTTCACATTTGACACATACATATGTCAGCATGTTATGTTGAAAAAGGAAGTTACTACTTATGGCTTAGCTTATGTTTTACACCTCTGTATTTTCTGTAGTGATATCCTGATTAACACTAGATGACATGTTTAAGATTCTGTTTCATTAAACATCATGATCTATATAAAGCACTGGCGTACTGGTGGGGGGGCTAGGGGGGCGCCAGCCCCCCCAAATAAAATTGAACCATGACTTATTTTCACAAGTAATGTATAAATGTTCGTGATATCACATGATTTTCAACAAAATGCTATAGTTTCTCCATTATTTCTTGCAAACTGACCCATTCCCAAATAGCCAGGAAGATCATATGTTTTGTATAGTCACTAAGGGCCTTATAGTGGCCACTAACAGTAACACTAATTCCTTTCCAGAAGCTACTGTGCAAAGCACTGTCGGGAGATAACATGCTACCCACCACTCGGGCTGAGCATGCACAGATTTGCGAACGAGCGTTCCATACTTACATCATGTAACACTGCACATATACCGTTAAGGGGCCCAGTGGGGGAAATTGAATTCAGACAAGATTAAGAGTAGAGAACGGTACAACGAATCGTCTTCTTTCTCTAATAATTTAATGAAACGGCAAAGCTTCCGCGCTTTGCGCGGGAGGGGGGGGGGGAACTAATTTCAGACTAGGATTAAGAGTCGAGAACGGTACAACGAATCGTCTTAATCTTTCTCAAATAATTAATGAAACGTGAAAATGATTTCAGACAAGGATTAAGAGTAATAATTAAATGAAACAACAAAGCTTTCGCGTGGGAGGGGGGAACTGAATTTAGACAAAGACACAATAAAACGATTCGTCTTCTTTCTCTAATAATTTAATGAAACTTGAAAGCTTCCGCGTTTCGCGCGGGATGAGCGAAAATGAATTCAGACAAGGATTAAGAGTAATAACGTATTAAAACGTCAAAGCTTCCGCGGGAGGGGGGGGGGGGGGGACTGAATTCAGACAAGGTTTAAGAGTCGGGACCGGTACAATGAATCGTCTTCTTTCTCTGATAATTAAATGAAACGTCATAGCTTCCGCGCGAAGCGCGGAAGGGGCGAAACATTACAACGGATCGTCTTCTTTCTCTAATAGTTTAATGAAGTGTCAAGGCTTCCGCGCTTCCGCGGGAGGGGGGAAACTGAATTCAGACAAGAACACGATACAACGAATCGTCTTCTTTCTCTAATAATTTAATAAAACGTGAAAGCTTCAGCGCTTCGCGCGGGACGAGCGAAAATTAATTCAGACAAGGATTAAGAGTAATAATGAATTGAAACGTCAAAGCTTCCGCGCTTAGCGCGGGAGGGGGGAGTGAATTCAGACAAGGATGAAGACTCGGGACCGGTACAATGAATCGTCTTCTTTCTCTAATAATTAAATTAAACGTCATAGCTTCCGCGCTTTGCGCGGGAGGGGCGAAACAAGCTTTAAGAGTCGAGAACAGTACAATGGATCGTCTTCTTTCTCTAATAATTTAATGAAGTGTCAAAGCTTCCGCTCATAGCTTCCGCGCGAAGCGCGGGAGGGGCGAAACAAGAATTAAGAATCGAGAACATTACAACGGATCGTCTTCTTTCTCTAATAGTTTAATGAAGTGTCAAGGCTTCCGCGCTTCGCGCGGGAGGGGGGAAACCGAATTCAGACAAGAACACGATACAACAAATCGTCTTCTTTCTCTAATAATTTAATAAAACGTGAAAGCTTCACCGCTTCGCGCGGGATGGGGGGGGGGGGGGGACTGAATTGAGACAAGGATGAAGACTCGGGACCGGTACAATGAATCGTCTTCTTTCTCTAATAATTAAATTAAACGTCATAGCTTCCGCGCTTTGCGCGGGAGGGGCGAAACAAGCTTTAAGAGTCGAGAACAGTACAATGGATCGTCTTCTTTCTCTAATAATTTAATGAAGTGTCAAAGCTTCCGCTCATAGCTTCCGCGCGAAGCGCGGGAGGGGCGAAACAAGAATTAAGAATCGAGAACATTACAACGGATCGTCTTCTTTCTCTAATAGTTTAATGAAGTGTCAAGGCTTCCGCGCTTCGCGCGGGAGGGGGGAAACTGAATTCAGACAAGAACACGATACAACAAATCGTCTTCTTTCTCTAATAATTTAATAAAACGTGAAAGCTTCACCGCTTCGCGCGGGATGGGGGGGGGGGGGGGGGGGACTGAATTGAGACAAGGATGAAGACTCGGGACCGGTACAATGAATCGTCTTCTTTCTCTAATAATTAAATTAAACGTCATAGCTTCCGCGCTTTGCGTGGGAGGGGCGAAACAAGCTTTAAGAGTCGAGAACAGTACAACGGGTCGTCTTCTTTCTCTAATAATCGGCGGCCTCTACACCCTCCCCCCCCCCCCCCTCCCCCACTGAAAAAGATCTAGCGACTCCCCTGATAACGACACAGTTTATACACTCGAGATAATTTTTAAAGTACTACTGGTGAAGTACCGGACCACCGTCTTTGTGCATTGTGCGGCATCAAAGCATAATTTATACAACGTCTCACGACGTGACAGATCACTTTTCTCTAACTTCTAACTAATCAGAGGGCCTCTTTTTTGTGTCGGTGGACATTATTGCGCCAAATGTGGTTCTCAAATTGCAAAACATCCCTACTCTTGGAAGGGGTAGGAGAAAGCAATTTTACGTCATTATATGCCTGAAAAATGCGTCTAATTTGGTTCTAAAATTGCAAATGCTTCTTACACTGGGAGGGGGCGAGAACCCCCTCCCAGACCCACCCCCTGCTTGGTCGCTCCGCTCCCTCGCCGTTAAAGCCTCGTTCTGTTGCTTCATCGTTTTACATATATTTCACCCCATGCCATTTTGTGCCCCCCCCCCCCCCCGGTAAGAAATTCCTGGATCCGCCACTGATGCCCATACCCCTTGAGCTTCGGGGGGCTTCGCCCCTTGAACCCCGCCGGGGCTTTGCCCCTAGACCCCACTTTGAGAAACGTAATTCAGCGGGGCCTGCATGTTCGAGTGGGGTGATTCAGATTTTTTTTTGTCAGCCCCCCCAAACGTTTTTGCTCATTACGCCACTGATATAAAGTGAGCTATATCAACACGAAATTTGAATATTGTTAATATAGAAAGGAAGACAAAATGGAGGGAAATATAATTATCAGGCACTTTTCCCTAACGTACAGAATAACAGAACCCTTGGTGAATTCTTGAATTAATACTTTTCCTTCTTCCATCTATGGTGAGAGTTTCACGAGAATTAGCAACATAAATATAACAAAAATCAGTTTAGTCATATTCCTGTGGATAACACCTCGAATTACACGTCTTTAATTTGCATTTAAGTATTTTTCTAAATGTTTAAATATAATTTACCATGTCTCCTTTCATTACAATTATGTGGTTTACACTTTGTAATTCAAACTTTGTATTTCTTTTGAATCTATGCGATTAGATTTTAGTAATGAGTATAAAATGTATCAGATTAGAGAGCATGTTTATCAGGTGGGCTGTATCTAATACAGACCACCTTATATTTTTGTTAAAATTGCCTTTATTTATTTATTTATTATTTATTATTTATTTATTTTTCTTAATTCTTGCCACTTTTTTGTTAGCAAGATAACTTTGAAATAGTTCAATCAAATGCTTTGATATTTTACACACATATGTATAGGCATATGGACAAGACACGGTAAGGTTTTCAACCTTGACCTTGACTGATGACGTCATCTAGGCGCCATTTTGTGAAATTTTCTGAAAATCATCTCATGATCATATCTTCCTAACCAAAAGGTATTTCTCATTCATATTTATTATGATCAAGGTCAATATCAGTCCAGTCAATTTCAGGTCAAAAAACGCGCGCGTGCGCGTACGTCCGCGCGTCAGTGCGCGCGCAAAATTTTTAAATGCTCAAAATCGTCTCAAATTTATTTTGCATACGTTTCAGGTCATTTTAAGCATTTTATAAAAAATCGCGCGTAAGAGCATGCGCGCGCGTTTTCGCGCGTAACACCATTAAAAAACATAGAATCGCCATTTTTTTTTTCTTTCATGATATTTCTCATATTTTTGCAAGGAATTTGATTCCATGTTTATCTCTTTATGACCATTATTAACAAGATGAGCGTAAATTCAAGATAAATGTCAGTGCGCGCGAGGTCTTTTAATACATAGCATATATGGGCAAAAACATGCCTATACAAAATCCGTTATAGCTCTTTGGAATGCACCGGGATCCTCAATTTTTTTTCATATTAAAATAGAGTATGAGTCGGAAATATGATTCCATGTCTCATTTGGCCATTAAGTGTATCGTGACATCATCACAATGGCCTTGGAACTCAAAATACGAATTTGCATATTATGACGTCAGCATATTTATGTAAAATTTATTGTATCTCTGTAAATATTGATCAATTTTCTTTAAAATTTCGATATGTTGTAGCTAAGACAATTCTCTACAAGCGCAGTAATAACCTCTTTTCATTTTGATGACGTCATCATAGTGAAAATTTTGATTAAAGGCCTCATGTAAAAAACTTCATAAATTGCGTGTTATGCCTATAGAAGTTGAATTTAGTTCACGTTATGAATCAGTATGTCGCTTATTTTTGCTCTATTTTGTCTCAAATTTTAGTTGACCAGCCCACCTATACTTGTTCCAAACAAGTATTATATGTCTAGTTTTATTTCAATTTCATTTTATTTATTTTTAATTTGTTTACAAACCATGATAAAGACATTGTATATATATTACGTATGTACATCTGATGGTTTAAAAATGTACACAATTGCATGAAAACAATTAATACATATATAATATGGATGAAAGAATTATTGAGCGGTAAATCCTAATGAGTTTAGATATATAAAAAAAAGTTTGCGCGGCATACCTTAAAATGCCTTGAGGCCATTCTTTAGAGGAAAATAACAGGCTAGCTGTGATCTTCATAATTAAAAAAGTTGTAGCGAATACAAAATTCCTTATAAAAATAGCAATCACAAATTGATTTGCTTTTCTGAATTATTACATCAGGCGTTTAACGTGATTTCTCTTTTACTTATATTACCACTAATGCAAACTTACGTTTTTTTCTAAGGCACATGTTATTCTAGTACTTAAAAGTAAGATCACAAAGAATTTAACAAAAATAAACATAAGGCAATTTCATTAGTCTTGTACATCATCACCTAGTGAAATATGTGAACATTACACTGACATATTACATAATCTGAACATGAGCTATACAATGGGTGTTGACATTTTTCTTGACTTAAATTCTCCAAAATCTCTGTGATGATGTTTTAAGTACTTAAAAGTGAATTATATCATCTTAGATCAGACTTATGTACATAATCATGCATGATACTTTCGAAGCCAATGCAATTACTGTTGACTACAAGTGACAACTGACGTCATAATTGTTCATTTTAGATGAAATGTGTGATATGAATATTAATAAACTGAAGAACGCAGGACTGAGAGGCAAATACACTTGTTTGTAATTGCTACAATAGGCATGATCATGTACCTGATTCTGATATTTAAAACAAAATATAGTGATATTGCCTGCCTCTACTTTCTGGGAATATTTATATTGGAAATATTGCCTTAAAAGAACGATTTTGCCTTTATCATATGACTCGGGGCGATATGATCCTGCTGCCTGCAAAATATTCTGATGTCCCCCTCAAGGCCATCGAACAAAGGGTAACTTTTATTAAGCTACGCAACCTTTACTCTAAAAATCGTTATATACATGTTTATATATATCATTGGAACAATGTAGTCCTCAATAGAGAAGCATATAATTGCATCTCATGAAGTACCAAATAACTTATTGGCAAGACGAATTTTACCAGCCTTCCTTAAAACACCCTCCAGAGCTTCGCGCTCTTCGGCCTCGGTTCCACTGTCTCTCCAGTCTCGGAGCATTAATAAAGTACCCATATATGAAACATCTCCGTTTTGACCGTTTGTGTCGACATAACGTTGGATAACTGCTGGCTCAAAGCCGAGAGCCTTTCCGAGTTTATCTATCTCATGACGCCTGGAAAATTTTCGAGCAATATTGGTCAGCATATCGTCAAAGTCTTCCTGTCTACCTGAAATGTTTATTTAATCAATCATATCAACAACAAAAAAGATGTTAGGATGTTTCTATCTACCTGTCCTGACAATACGGGGGCAAATCACCCTGGCCAATGGGTACATGTATATTTAAGCAAATCATCGCTATCAATTTCCTGTATCCTAAATTGCCTAGACGGGTAAAGTGCGACGGACATTCCTTTTCCCCGTTTCCTCTTAATTTGAAATGTTATGGTTTTGATTTTGATATTTCACATGTACTATTAGTAACAGTGACATTAAATGAGTATGTATTTGTGAGTGAGCCTGTACTTGGTTTCAATTTACAGCATACTGACAACATTCATGTATATTATACAAATAACGCACGGTCCAGAGTGCAATAGCGGTGAATGCAGTACGCGCGAGGTTTCTTTAGATTGGTGCCGCTCTGTGCAACGAGCCGCTTGCGGCGAGTTGACAGTGCGAACCATCTGAAGAAACCGAGCGTACACTGCATTTACGTTTATTCGCACAACAGGGTCAAGTGCGTTATTTGTTTTATAAAAATAGCGACACAAATTTATAGCAACAAACGAAACTTTAGATCTTAAGTTAGAGTCTACGAGAGTTCGATCTAGATCTAGATCTAGAGTTATGTTGGTTCTAGACTAAGTCTAGACCTTGCAGGCTTACCAAAAAGTCAATGGGATTCATTGCCTTGATTAAAAATAAAATCCATACAGTGGGTCTAGAGACGAGTCTACATCAGACAGCTGAAAGTCCTGGGCTTCATTATAAAATCCGAAAGTCAAAACGGGCCTAAATCCAAGGCAAAAGTAAAATAAAAATTTGCTTTTTAATAATACCCCGCTCTAACGTTAGCTAGCTAGCTAGAGCTAAGCTACGCCTACGTTGCGCTGGGGATCATGGTGGAGCGTACAATATTAGCTACGCGTAGCCTACAATAATTGCAATGCACTCGAGGGAGCGCGTACTACACGTACGCGCGCGCACTGGATCTCCATGGTCACGCGTACGCGCCGTGCAATATAACTTTTTGCTGCGCTTTTTCTGCACTCATTTCTGAAAAATCGTGCTTGCATCAAAAATTTGTCAATGCCATGTGACGCGTATTGACCAATCACGATGCTTAAAATACTAGAGCCATTTTATAAATATATATATTGAACTTTAGTTATAAGATACGTGAACCCAGTTTCCCCTTCACTTCATTTACTGAAGTTTTGCTTTTTAATTGTACACTTACATTGCAACCAAGTAAACAAAATTAAAGAAATAATGTCCACTCTTATCATGCATTTTTTGCAGCAATTTGATTATCATGTCTATATATAATACAGTTGGTAACTGTTAACAAAATGCTCATTTGTTCGGGGTCAAACTGCACCCGTGTCCCTGCCTCCTCCAAAGACATTATTGATTTCAGGTTTATACCTGCACATGCTCTGATCTCAGTCTGGATCGAAATGATCATAACTTACTGTGTAGTTTCACCTGGTGGTTGCAGTGTCTGTGGACCTGATGCATCTTGCAGTTCTACAATTTGGAGAACCAGGACAAATGTACGTTGAACTGCATGTATTACTCATTATCCTATAATTATGAGTGTTGAATAAAGGAAATTTAATATTCAACTAACACAACTCCACAAGCACGAATCACGAATATAATTTTATATAGTTGGTATCACGGCCAATCATTATATTCAAAACATCTCCCAGGTAAAATTATTTCACATTTTACAATTCACGGTATAGACAGTTTATTTCTGCTGATATTACATAGTCTAAATTCTCAAAACAAAAAATAATTTGAAATTATGTTACCAGATATCAATAAATCTTCAGGGAACAGAAATGTTACATGAATGGACGGATAATTTTTTAGGACGTCTGAAATAATTTCCTTTATAAGGGCATACCCATTTCTGGGATGTGAAAATCAGCTCATTTAAAATGATATACTACTTAGGTGGAAATGAATACGATGTTTTAGAAGCATTTGTACTGTCAATTGGGAATCATTCCCATTTTCAGTGACTTCTGTTTGAAGTGATTTAAAGCATGAATATTTCTCTAATGATGGTCACCTTTGATAGACACTGTTCTCACTGTTTTTTTCATTAGACTCACACTGTATACATTTTGACAGTAACTGTATTGTAATTGTTGAATTTCAAACAATGTAGGAAATGTTTAATTTCCACTTAAAGGTATTACAAAGTTTTGGTATGGGTCATGAATTTGGTTCAAATTAACATATTGGAAGCATATGCGTTCCTACAATATACATTGATCGTTGTCGCGGTTTAAATCGAGTCTAAAGTTATGAAATTATGAATAATAAACTCTTTATGTTGTATAGCTCCCTCTCAAGGTTAAGATATTAATTAGCTATGAAACAATGTTTCTTGACTAAAATCGACTGATTAGCTATTCCCGTTTGAAAATTATATATCCTAACTACATATTCTGAAATTTTGATGGTCGCGCCTACCATTGTACGGCCGTAGGCGCCATTTGAAATTTTTCAAAATTTACCGGGAGCACCGGTAATTTTTTTTATTCAATTTTTCTCGAAAACAGAAGTGTTTTAAGGGCTATTTTTTTGTAGTGCTTATAATAAATGAAAATTCTACCTAAAAAAAAAAAGCTACAAAATAAAGAACACGCACCTTGTTAAAGTCTTAATCACAGACCCTACCCCTTTTACAAGTTATGGATCATTTATTAAATTAGGATCGGTACAAGCCTATTAAATGGAGAAAAAAATGCAAAATTACACCATCAAGAGTCTGACATCTCCTTACTTCAGCCACAAACAGAGAACATACATGTAGAAACGCATTTATGGTAGAATTTCACTTTGCTTTTGCCTCAATCAGCTTTAATGCACATCCCTCTAATTACGTATTCATTACGCAGTGGGAGTGACTGTAAAGAGAAATACAGAAATCTACAAATGATAAAACAGATTTTTTTCATTGATGCACAACTTGTACTGAGACATGGATATCATAATTTGTCTATAACAATGAAGGAAAATATGTACATCATTTGTGATGGTCACAGCAACAAATTTGCCACGTTAATTCATTTAAGATAAAGCTAAGTTCTGGTTATGCAATTATACAATAAGACTGAGAAAGAATCTATCAGGAAATAAAGAATCATTATCGAAAATAATATCGCTAGTGATATTCGTTTGTCTCGCAATGTGGTCAATAAGGAATCTAAAAGATCACGACGTTTCGTATGCTACTGCAATACTTCGTCAGGTGATAAAAACTGTTGTAAGCAAGGGTCTTTTATACTTTACGGGAGGACCGTAAAGCGGTCTAAAATTCGATCGATAATTGGAACAATAATACCGATTGAGGGCGCATGTAATGCTACATTGCAACGCTTACAATCAGACAGCAATTTGTCTACCCGGACCGCACTCTCACCGGAACAACTCACTCAACTCCTCGAGTTTGTTCTACGATCCACATATTTTCTGTATAAAGGTTCATACTATGAACAGACAGAAGGGGCAGCCATGGGCAGTCCAGTCTCGGCTGTTGTGGCCAACCTATACATGGAGAGTTTCGAAGAAGAAGCGTTGGACACATGTCCCCTCTCTTGCTTGCCTCGTGTTTGGAAGAGATACGTAGATGACACCTTCATCATAGTTCCCATCTCTGAAACAGATAAGCTACTTAAACACATGAATAGCCTTGAACCAACCATCCAGTTCACATCAGAGATAGAGTGTGAAGGGAAGATAGCATTCTTAGACACTCTAGTTCATAGACACGACAACCATAGGCTCTCCACCTCAGTCTATAGGAAGCCTACCCACACAGACCAGTACATAGCGTTTGACTCTCACCATCCCATATCGGTGAAGAGAGGTCTAGTGAAATGTCTATTTGACAGAGCTTCACGCATTGTGACAAGTCCACAACAGCCATGCACAGAACGGACCCGTGTTCGCAGTGCCCTGAGTCTCAACGGTTACCCACGCCGTTTTATACACAATACCAAGAATAGATCGTCGGAACCCAGGGATCAGAAGGTATACAAGACTTTTACAGTCTTGCCGTACATTGATGGGGTCTCCCAACAACTCAAGCGCCGCCTAGAGAGCCATGGCATTCGAACGGTTTTCAGATCAGATACCACCCTACGTCAACAACTTACACGCCCCAAGGATCCAATTCCTCCACATAGACGGGACGGCATTGTGTACAACATCCCTTGTAAAGGGTGTGATAGATCCTACATCGGTGAAACTGCCCGTCCGATAAAAGAAAGAATCACTGAGCATAAGAGGGACGTCAGACTCCGTCGAACTGACAACTCAGCCGTAGCCGAACATGCTTGGGACAACCAGCATCAACCAGACTGGGACGGGGTTCAATGCCTTTCCCAAGAACGGCATTGGTATACACGGAGGGTAAAAGAAGCTATCAATATCCGTCTCAATCCTAATAATTTCAACAGAGACAACGGGATCGATATCCCCCAATTTTGGATGCGGACGATACGCCGCCATGACACTCGCCGTCCTGCCAGCCAACAACGGTCGATTCCATTCAGCAGACGGCCCGAGCCAGCGGCCCGTTGATTGGTCGAGTACCGTATGCGTCGGCCAATAGGCCTGGTGCATCAGCCAAACCAGCGGCCGAACCAGCGGCCTTGGTGATTGGTCGATCACCATGTGCGTCGACCAATAGGCATTGGGCGTTATTGTTCCAATTATCGATCGAATTTTAGACCGCTTTACGGTCCTCCCGTAAAGTATAAAAGACCCTTGCTTACAACAGTTTTTATCACCTGACGAAGTATTGCAGTAGCATACGAAACGTCGTGATCTTTTAGATTCCTTATTGACCACATTGCGAGACAAACGAATATCACTAGCGATATTATTTTCGATACTATATCCGCAATGAGTAATATATTTAGCATTAAAGAATCATTACCTAGTACAAAGGAATTAGTGGACATTGTGAGGTTTTGAATCATCTACTTGAATGTTATAAACTGGATCCAACTTGATGAAAAACAAGCGCGTAGCCATGATTTTATTTAAGGGGGGCGGTAGTGAGCACGCGAATCGTACGGAACACTTAAAGAGGGCGCGAAGCGCGCTCTCTAGGGGGTATGGTGCAGGGATGGGGGGAGGAGGGGGGTTTACCCGCTCCCTTGCGAAACACGGAAGTTTTAAAAGAAGACGATTCGTTGTACCTTTCTCGACTCATATTCCTTGTTTGAATTCAGTCCGCCCCACTGGCGCATAACGCGGGAAATTTGACGTATTATTAGACAGAGAAGACGATTCGTTTTACCTTTTTCGACTCTTTATCCTTATCTGTATTCAGTACCCCTCCCGCGCGAAGCGCGGAAGCTTTGACGTTTGATTAATTGTTTACAGAAAGAAGACGATTCGTTGTACCGTTCTCGACTCCTTTTCCCTTTTTTTTCCTACGTCCTCTTACTTTTTTTTTTCTCTTTCTCTCTCTCTTTTTCTTTTTTCGGCCGGCGTCTTTTGGTTGGGGAAGGGGCTACCGCCCCCACCGCTCCCCTGGCTACGCGCCTGATGAAAAACACCAACATTTAATACCTGGATCTTGTGGAGAAGCTCTCTCTCTTCTGCGAGGAGTTGAGAAATCCAATCGAAATAAGAGATTGACCTGTAGCCTCTTAATTTGTCCAACTCTCAGTGACACTGCAACAATGTCTGGCTGGTTGGTGAAGTCCAATTCAAAGGGCTCACAGATCCTTGATCCACTCACTAGTTTATCAAACGAGACAACCTTTAAAAAAAAATATTGAACGGAGGTCATGAAGTAAAGGACTTCCCTTTTATTTTTCATATATCAATTTTCTGCTCCAAAAGTGCGTATTAGATATTAATGTACTAATTTTGCTCCAGCAACCAATATGAGTAACACGGGCATTTGGAAGAGAACGTTATTCCTACCTTTCTAAATTCAGAAATATATAGATTAGAATTATGTTACAGATCAATAAATGTCAACTTTGCGGAAAGATTGCTAACACAAACTAAGAAAATAATACTCTCATATAAATCGTCTTAAAGCGGTTACATGGCTCCTAGTTCAACCAAGCATTCTTTTCAAAATACCGTTACTGTCTTTCTTATGAGTCATTGGTTAAGTATGTAACCCTAGAGCAATCTGAAATCAGGTCAGAACAAAATCTCTTGCAATGTTCAGTCGTTTCACAAAAGTTTTTTAAAGGCGTGGTCATTTACTTATGCTGCTTGGAACACTATCCCATCTCGTGTGAAGGAAGGTTCCACAAGTTTAAGTTGAACAATTCTCCTTAAAATGTACCTGTTTAAAAAGCATTTTGACTGAGCTATAGAACTTTCAAATCTGTCTCCATGTAAAGCGAATACAGATGATAATCTCATATTGCAGTGATATTAATAATATAAGCACTGCATTATTAACACTAGTAGCATTAATTGTAATTATTAGGTGATACGTACGTAGACGTATCACCTTTTGATTTCGTCAAGATTTTTATTATTTATTTATTTATTTATTTATTTATTATTAGGTGATACGTAACGAAGTCTACGTATCACCTTTTGATTTCGTCAAGATTTTTATTATTATTTATTAGGTGATACGTAACGAAGTCTACGTATCACCTATTGATTTCGTCAAGATTGTTATTTATTATTATTATTATTCTTCCTCGATTTTGTTCGCAGGATATCTCAAGACTGAATTAAGCCATTGTCATGAAACTTTCAACGATGATAGATCTTAGTCTAACTTAGAACTGCGTGACTTTTCAAAGACTCAAAATTATCGTGACGTCATCCAGGCGCCATTTTGTGAAAATCAACTAATGATCATATCTTCATAACGGATAGTAATTTTTAATTCATATTTATCATGAATATGATCAATATCCGTCTGGTCAATTTCAGGTCAAAAAATGCGCGCAAAAATGCGCGTACGCTTTTGTCCGCGCGTTTACGCGCGCGAAATTTTTTAAAATGCTCCAAATGTTCCCAAATTTTTTTTACATACGTTTCAGGCCATATGGAGCATTTGATAAAAAAATTACGCACACGCCCATGCGCGCGCGTTTTCGCGCGTACTGGCATTTTGCAACATAGAATCGCCGATTTTTTTCTGTCATCATATTTGGTACATTTTTCCAAGCATTTTGATAATTTGTTCACCTTTTATTAACTCAATGAGCGTCCGTCAAAGTTGACAGCACGCGCGGATTTGCGTTATCTTTATCCACAATACATTGGCAAAAACATGCCTATATAAAATTAATTGTAACTCTTTATAATAGATAAAAACTCCTAATATTTTTTCATATTTGGATAGATTATGAGTCGGAGATATGATTTCATGTCTCATTTGATCCTCAATTAACTTATGACGTCATCATAATGGCCTCCAAACTCAAAATTTCAATTTGCATATTATGACGTCAGCATATTTTTGGAAAATTGATTGTATCTCTGTAAATATCGATCAATTATCTTTCAAATTTTAATATGTTCTAGCTGAGACAATTTTCTACAAATGCAGTATTCACAATTTTTATTTTTGACAAAAGTATCATGGTGCATTTTTGCGATTAAAGGAGGCATGTCAATTTTTCACATTTTGCGTGTATTCTCTATGGGACATGACTTTTTCTCAAAACTGGATTCTACACTCCTGTCTTTCGCGAGCAAAATCTCCGTTGTTTTAGCTTCATTTTCGCTGAGCTTCGAATATGTTGTAGCTGAGACAATGAGCTATCACAAGTATGACCTTTATTTTTCGATTAGATGCCGGGATCATGCTCATATTTCACTTGCAAAGTAGGATTTCAGAATTCCATTTCCCGTTTACGTGTAATCGCTATGGGATATGTTTTGGTATATCGGTAACGCACTTGACTTCCAACCTCGAGATCCCTGGTTCGAGTCCGGGTGTCTCCAACAATTTTTTGCTTCACTTTTTTTTCCTTTTGACCTTCACTGTACCATTTCCTTTGATTATTTAAACACGTAGAATCGCAAATAATGTCATAAATAACCCTTTTTACTTTATTATTACCCTATTTTCACTTAATCCATTACTTTTTGCGTGTAAACACTATGGGAGATGACTTTTTCTCAAATCTGGAGTCTACATTCCTGTCTTTTGCGAGCAATATCGCCGTTATTTCTGCTTGGATTTTGTTGATTTTTGAGTATGTTGTAGCTGAGACTATATGTTATCTAAATCAACCCTCATTTTTTTCAATAAGATGTCATGATCGCGCTCATGATCATGATCATCATGATCATCATTATCATAATGATGATAATCATTTATCAATTACATTTTCATTTCTTTGAATAAGATAAAATCGTCAAAAGGTGTTCTTCATGATGTAAATTAGAGTCAAATGTGTAACTGGTTACTGCACAGGGTCAAAGGTCATATATTGTTTCAATCTATCTTCCCTAGATCCATGATGATCAAGGAAACACAATTTAATCTTGACATATGAATAGATCATAATGGGAGAAGCATATAAATGGGAGAAGCATTTTACAAAACAATATATCGTGTAATGCATTATTCGTTATGTAAACCATTATCATACGTATCACCTAATTCGTCTAAGTGACGAATTAAAGTCTAGTATTTATTTTGTGTCTGTATAGAAGAAATTATTATTATTCTTCCTAAATTTTGTTCGCAGGATATCTCAAGAATGGCAAAAGCCATTGTCATGAAACTTTCAATGATGATAGATCTTAGTCTAACTTAGAACTGCATGACTTTTCAAAGACACAAAATTATCGTGACGTCATCCAGGCGCCATTTTGTGAAAATCAATTTATGATCATATCTTCATAACGGAAACTAATTTTTCATTCATAGTTATCATGAATAAGATCAATATCCTTCCGGTCAATTTCAGATCAAAAAAAGTGCGCAAATCTGCGCGTACGCATTTGTGCGCGCGTTTACGTGCGCGCAAAAAATTAAAATGCTCCAAATCATCCCAAATTTTTTTTGCATACGTTTCAAGCCATGTAAAGCATTTGACAAAAAATCCCTCAAACGCGCATGCGCACGTGTTTTTTGCGCGTTCAGGCATTTTGCAACATAAAATCGCCAAATTTTCTCTGTCATCATGTTTGGCACATTTTTCCAAGCATTTTGATACCATATTCATCTCTTTATCACTATAAATAACGGAATGAGCGTCCGTCCGAGATAAATATCCGCGCGCGCGAGGTAATGTATTACATAGCATATATGGGCAAAAACATGCCTATAAAAAGTACATCGGGATGAATAAGGACTGGCATTTTTGTTTCATATTTAGACACAGTATGAGTCGGAGATATGATTTCATATCTTATTAGGCCATGAAATACATCTTGACGTCATTATAATGACCTTGAAAGTCAAAATACAAAATTGCATATTATGACGTCATTATATTTATGGAAAATTTAGTATATTTCTCATATTATTGACTGATTTTCTTCCAAATTTCGGTTTATTGTAGTTGAGGCAATTGCCTTCAAGATAAATACACACTACTTTTTATTTCATTGACGTCATCATAGTACAAAATTCACTTAAAGGCCGCATTTCAGAATTTTCTTAATTTGAGTGTTATGCCTAAGGAAGGTGAATTTCGTTCACATCATGAATCTTCATGACATTGATCTTTGAGCACTATCTAGCTTATTTTATTATGTTCTCCCAAATTTTGATACGGTGTAGCTAATAAATTATCTACAATATTGACGTACATCATTTATCCTTTCGATGACATCATCATAGTGAAAATTTCAATTAAAGGTGACATGTCAGAATTTTCTTAGTTTGCGTGTTAGGCGACTTTTTCTGAAATCTTGATTCTACAAATCTCTATCGAATACCTGAAGGGGGCGCTATACCACTCTTAATCATGGTCTTTATCGTATTTATGATCATTATCATTGGATCATCATCGGCACACTTTCATGATAACAAAATAGCACGTATCACCTAATTCGTCAAAGTGACGAATTAAAGTCTAGTTAGGTGATACGTAACGAAGTCTACGTATCACCTATTGATTTCGTCAAGATTGTTATTATTTATTATTATTATTTATTATTCTTCCTCGAATTTGTTCGCAGGATATCTCAAGACTGACTGACGCCATTGTCATGAAACTTTCAATGATGATAGATCTTAGTCTAACTTAGAACTGCGTGACTTTTCAAAGACTCAAAATCATCGTGACGTCATCCAGGCGCCATTTTGTGAAAATCAACTAATGATCATATCTTCATAATGGAAAAGTATTTCTCATTCATAATTATCATGATTAAGATCAATATCCGTCCGGTCAATTTCAGGTCAATAAGCGTGCGCAAATGCGCGCGTGCGCGCTCATCCGCGCGTTTACGCGCGCGCAAAAATTTAAAATGCTCTAAATCATCCCAAAATTTTTTTGCATACGTTTCAGGCCATATAGAGCATTTGATAAAAAAAATTACGCACACGCGCATGCGCGCGCGTTTTCGCGCGTACTGGCATTTTGCAACATAGAATCGCCGATTTTTTTCTGTCATCATATTTGGTACATTTTTCCAAGCATTTTGATAACTTGTTCACCTTTTAATAACGCAATGAGCGTCCGTCAAAGTTGACAGCACGCGCGGCTCTGCGCTATCTTTATCCACCATACATGGGCAAAAACATGCCTATACAAAATTCATTGTAACTCTTTAGAATAGATAGAAACTCCTAATATCTTTTCATATGTGGATAGATTATAAGTCGGAGATATGATTTCATGTCTCATTTGATCCTCAATTAACTCATGACGTCATCATAATGGTCTCCAAACTCAAAATTTCAATTTGCATATTATGACGTCAGCATATTTTTGGAAAACTGATTGTATCTCTTTTAATATTTATTGATTTTGTTTCAATTTTTCATATGTTCTAGCTGAGACAATTTTCTACGAATGCAGTGTCCACAATTTTTCATTTTGACAAAGGCATCATGGCGTATTTTTGCGATTAAAGGAGGCATGTCAATTTTTTACATTTTGCGTGTATTCTCTATGGGACATGACTTTTTCTCAAAACTGGATTCTACACTCCTGTCTTTCGCGAGCAAAATCTCCGTTGTCTTAGCTTAGTTTTTGCTGAGCTTCGAATATGTTGTAGCTGAGACAATGAGCTATCACACGGGTGCCTTTCATTTTTCGATCAGATGCCGGGATTATGCTCATATTTCACTTGCAAAGTAGGATTTGAGAATTCCATTTCCCGTTTACGTGTAATCGCTATGGGAAATGTTTTGGTATATCGGTAACGCACTTGACTTCCATCCTCGAGATCCATGGTTCGAGTCCGGGTGTCTCCAACAATATGTGTCTTCACTTTATTTTTTGACCTTTCACTGTACCATCTCCTTTGAGTATTAAAACACGTAGAATCGCAAATAATGTAATAAACAACCCTATTTTCTTTATTATTACCCTATTTTTCACTTAATCCATTACTTTTTGCGTTTAATCCCTATGGAGATGACTTTTTCTCAAATCTGGATTCTACATTCCTGTGTTTTGAGCAATATCGCCGATATTTCTGCTTGGATTTTGTTGATTTTTGAGTATGTTGTAGCTGAGACAAGTTTCCACGAGATTTATGTAGACTATTTAACATTATCATGACGTTATCATAGTCAAAAATTCAATCATAGGTGACATGTCAATTATCATATATAACAATCCTCAATCGGATACCTGAAGGGGGCGCTATACCACTTTCAATCATGGTCATCTGGAAGGCATTGTTCTCAATTGCATCTCTCTCTCCTCTCTCTTGCTCTTTACTTCTCCTCTCATTTTCTGCCCCTCTCCTTTTTTGGTCTGTCTCTGCATCTATCTATCTCTCTTCTCTTTCACCCTCTCCCTCTCTCTCTCTCTCTTGCCTTGCGTCCCCCTTATTCTCTTGGTCTGTCTCCCTCTTGCCCTACAGTTGAAACTTGACTCATGGATAGACCATAATGGGAGTAGTAAACGAAATATGAAATCGTGAAAATGCGTTCTTCATTATGTTACACATGAGCATACGTATCACCTAATTCGTCTTAGTGACGAATTAAAGTCTAGTATTTATTTTGTGTCTGTATAGAAGAAATTATTATTATTCTTCCTCAATTTTGTTCGCAGGATATCTCAAGAATGGCTAAATCCATTATCATGAAACTTGCCATGATGATAGATCTTAGTCTAACTTAGAACTGCATGACTTTTCAAGGACTCAAAATTATCGTGACGTCATCTAGGCGCCATTTTGTAAAAATCAACTTATGATCATATCTTCATAACGGAAAATAATTTTTCATTCATATTTATCATGAATAAGATCAATATCCTTCCGGCCAATTTCAGATCAAAAAACGTGCGCAAATCCGCGCGTACGCGTTCGTGCGCGCGTTTACGCGCGCGCACAAATTTAAAATGCTCAAAATCATTCCCAATTTTTTTTGCATACGTTTCAAGCCATATGGAGCATTTGACAAAAAATCACTCAAATCGGCATGCGCGCGCGTTTTTTGCGCGTTCTGGCATTTTGCAACATATAATTGCCAAATTTTCTCTGTCATCATATTTGGCACATTTTCCCAAGCATTTTGATACCATGTTCATCTCTTTATCACTATTAATAACGGAATGAGCGTCCGTTCAAGATAACCGTCCGCACGCGCGATTTTTGTAATACATAGCATATATGGGCAAAAACATGCCTATAAAAAGTCCATTGGGATGAATAAGGACTGCCAATTTGTTTTCATATTTTGATAGAGTATGAGTCGGAGATATGATTTCATAGCTCATTTGGCCATTAAATACATCTTGACGTCATCATAATGGCCTTGGAAGTCAAAATACAAAATTGCATATTATGACGTCATTATATTTATGGAAAATTTAGTGTATTTCTCATAATATTGACTGATTTTCTTCCAAATTGCGGTATCTTGTAGTTGAGACAATTGCCTTCAAGATAAATACACACTACTTTTTATTTCATTGACGTCATCATAGTAAAAATTCAATTAAAGGCCACATTTCAGAATTTTCTTAATTTGTGTGTTATGCCTAAGGAAGGTGAATTTCGTTCACATCATGAATCTTTATGACATTGATCTTTGAGCACTATCTAGCTTATTGGTATTCTATGTTCTCCAAAATTTTGATACGGTGTAGCTAATGAAATAGCTACAATATTGACGTACATCATTTATCATTTCGATGACATCATCATAGTGAAAATTTCAATTAAAGGTGACATGTCAGAATTTTCTTAGTTTGCGTGTTAGGCGACTTTTTCTGAAATCCTGATTCTACAAATCTCTATCGAATACCTGAAGGGGGCGCTATACCACTCTTAATCATGGTCTTTGTCGTATTCATGATCATTATCATTAGATCATCATCGGCACACTTTCATGATAACAAAATAGCACGTATCACCTAATTCGTCAAAGTGACGAATTAAAGTCTAGTTAGGTGATACGTAACGAAGTCTACGTATCACCTTTTGATTTCGTCAAGATTTTTATTATTATTTATTATTATTTATTATTATTCTTCCTCGAATTTGTTCGCAGGATATCTCAAGACTGAATGAAGCCATTGTTATGAATCTTTCAATGATGATAGATCTTAGTCTAACTTAGAACTGCGTGACTTTTCAAAGACTCAAAATTATCGTGACGTCATCCAGGCGCCATTTTGTGAAAATCAACTAATGATCATATCTTCATAACGGATAGTAATTTTTCATTCATATTTATCATGATTAAGATCAATATCCGTCTGGTCAATTTCAGGTCAAAAAATGCGCGCAAAAATGCGCGTACGCTTTTGTCCGCGCGTTTACGCGCGCGATTTTTTTTTAAATGCTCTAAATCATCCCAAATTTTTTTCACATACGTTTCAGGCCATATGGAGCATTTGATAAAAAAATTACGCACACGCGCATGCGCGCGCATTTTCGCGCGTACTGGCATTTTGCAACATAGAATCGCCGATTTTTTTCTGTCATCGTATTTGGCACATTTTTTCAAGCATTTTGATAACTTGCTCACCTTTTAATAATCCAATGAGCGTCCGTCAAAGTTGACAGCACGCGCGGATTTGCGTTATCTTTATCCACAATACATGGGCAAAAACATGCCTATATCAAATTCATTGTAACTCTTTAGAATAGATAGAAACTCCTAATATTTTTTCATATTTGGATAGATTATGAGTCGGAAATATGATTTCATGTCTCATTTGATCCTCAATTAACTCATAAAGGCATCATAATGGCCTCCAAACTCAAAATTTTAATTTGCATATTATGACGTCAGCATATTTTTGGAAAATTGATTGTATCTCTGTAAATATCAATCAATTTTCTTTCAAATTTTGATATGTTTTAGCTGAGACAATTTTCTACAAATGCAGTATCCACAACTTTTATTTTTGACAAAATTATCATGGTGTATTTTTGCGATTGAAGGAGGCATGTCAATTTTTCACATTTTGCGTGTATTCTCTATGGGACATGACTTTTTCTCAAAACTGGATTCTACACTTCTGTCTTTCGCGAGCAAAATCTCCGTTGTTTTAGCTTCGTTTTCGCTGAGCTTCGGATATGTTGTAGCTGAGACAATGAGCTATCACAAGTGTGCCCTTTATTTTTCGATTAGATGCCGGGTTCATGCCAATATTTCACTTGCAAAGTAGGATTTCAGAATTCCATTTCCCGTTTACGTGTAATCGCTATGGGAGATGTTTTGGTATATCGGTAACGCACTTGACTTCTAACCTCGAGATCCCTGGTTCGAGTCCGGGTGTCTCCAACATTTTTTTTCTTCACTTTTTTTTTCCTTTTGACCTTCACTGTACCATCTCCTTTGATTATTTAAACACGTAGAATCGCAAATAATGTCATAAACAACCCTTTTTACTTTATTATTACCCTATTTTCACTTAATCCATTACTTTTTGCGTGTAATCCCTATGGGAGATGACTTTTTCTCAAATCTGGAGTCTACATTCCTGTCTTTTGCGAGCAATATCGCCGTTATTTCTGCTTGGATTTTGTTGATTTTTTAGTATGTTGTAGCTGAGACTATATGCTATCTAAATCACTCCTCATTTTTTCAATAAGATGTCATGATTGCGCTCATGATCATGATCATTATCATCATGATCATCATTATCGTAATGATGAAAATCATTTATCAATTACATTTTCATTTCTTTGAATAAGATAAAATCGTCAAAAGGTGTTTTTCATGATATAAATAAGAGTCAAATGTGTAACTGGTTACTGCACAGGGTCAAAGGTCATATATTGTTTCAATCTATCTTCCCTAGATTCATGATGATCAAGGAGACACAATTTAATCTTGACATATGAATAGATCATAATGGGAGAAGCATATAAATGGGAGAAGCATTTTACAAAATAATATATTGTGTAATGCATTATTCGTTATGTAAACCATTATCATACGTATCACCTAATTCGTCTAAGTGACGAATTAAAGTCTAGTATTTATTTTGTGTCTGTATAGAAGAAATTATTATTATTCTTCCTCAATTTTGTTCGCAGGATATCTCAAGAATGGCAAAAGCCATTGTCATGAAACTTTCAATGATGATAGATCTTAGTCTAACTTAGAACTGCATGACTTTTCAAAGACTCAAAAATATCGTGACGTCATCCAGGCGCCATTTTGTAAAAATCAACTTATGATCATATCTTCATAACGGAAAGTAATTTCTCATTCATATTTATCATGAATAAGATCAATATCCTTCCGGTCAATTTCAGATCAAAAAACGTGCGCAAATCCGCGCGTACGCGTTTGTGCGCGCGTTTACGTGCGCGCAAAAATTTAAAATGCTCCAAATCATTTATAATTTTTTTTGCACACGTTTCAAGCCATATGGAGCATTTGACAAAAAATCACTCAAACGCGCATGCGCGCGCCTTTTTTGCGCGTTCTGGCATTTTGCAACATTTAATCGCCAAATTTTCTCTGTCATCATGTTTGGCACATTTTTCCAAGCATTTTGATACCATGTTCATCCCATTATCACTATTAATAACGGAATGAGCGTCCGTTCAAGATAAATATCCTTGTGTGCGAGCTCATGTATTACATAGTATATATGGGCAAAAACATGCCTATAAAACGTCCATTGGGATGAACAAGGAATGCCAAGTTTTGTTCATATTTTGATAGAGTATGAGTCGGAGATATGATTTCATAGCTTATTTGGCCATTAAATACATCTTGACGTCATCATAATGGCCTTGGAAGTCAAAATACAAAATTGCATATTATGACGTCATTATATTTTTTGAAAATTTAGTGTATTTCTCATAATATTGACCGATTTTCTTCCAAATTGCGGTATCTTGTAGCTTAGGAAATTGCCTACAAGATCAATACGCACTGCTTTTTATTTTATTGACGTCATTATAGTACAAAATTCAATTAAAGGCCACATTTCAGAATTTTCTTAATTTGCGTGTTAAGCCTAAGGAAGGTGAATTTCGTTCACATCATGAATCTAAATGACATTGATCTTTGAGCACTATCTAGCTTATTTGTGCTTTATGTTCTCCAACATTTTGATACGGCGTAGCTAAGCAAATTATCTATAAGAATGATGTACATCATTTATCATTTTGATGACATCATCATAGTGAAAACTTCAATTAAAGGCGACATGTCAGAATTTTCTTAGTTTGCGTGTTAGGCGACTTTTTCTGAAATCCGGATTCTACAAGTCTCTATCAAATACCTGAAGGGGGCGCTATACCACTGTTAATCATGGTCACCAGGGAATTTCAGTTTAAACTCTTACATAACATCATATTTTGTAATGATAAACTGTATCTTTTTGGATTAACACAGTCAAATGTATGTTTCTTTTGTAGAAAAGAGGTAGAAACCTGTCGTCTTATCTTCTTTTAATTTTCTGAAGGGTCCAGAATATGGAATGAGATGGGAAACAATTTAAAGATGTGGATTTATGTGTTACTTGGTTTCATGTTCTGCCCCTCTCCCTTTTTGATCTGTCTCTGCATCTATCTATATCTCTCTCTCTACTCTTTCACCCTTCCCCTCTCTCTCTCTCTCTCTACTATTTACCCCGCCCCCTCTCTCTCTTTCTTGCCTTGCCTCCCTCTTATTCTATTGCTTTGTCTCCCTCTGCCTTACACAGTTGAAACTTGACTCATGGATATAGACCATAATGGGAGTAGTATTTTATAATGAAAGATGAAATCGTGAAAATGCGTTCTTCATTATGTTACACATCAGCATAAATTACGTATCACCTAATTCGTCAAAGTGACGAATTAAAGTCTAGTTATTATTTATTATTATTCTTCCTCGAATTTGTTCGCAGGATATCTCAAGACTGAATGAAGCCATTGTTATGAATCTTTCAATGATGATAGATCTTAGTCTAACTTAGAACTGCGTGACTTTTCAAAGACTCAAAATTATCGTGACGTCATCCAGGCGCCATTTTGTGAAAATCAACTAATGATCATATCTTCATAACGGATAGTAATTTTTCATTCATATTTATCATGATTAAGATCAATATCCGTCTGGTCAATTTCAGGTCAAAAAATGCGCGCAAAAATGTGCGTACGCTTTTGTCCGCGCGTTTACGCGCGCGATTTTTTTTAAAATGCTCTAAATCATCCCAAATTTTTTTTACATACGTTTCAGGCCATATGGAGCATTTGATAAAAAAATTACGCACACGCGCATGCGCGCGCATTTTCGCGCGTACTGGCATTTTGCAACATAGAATCGCCGATTTTTTTCTGTCATCGTATTTGGCACATTTTTTCAAGCATTTGATAACTTGCTCACCTTTTAATAATCCAATGAGCGTCCGTCAAAGTTGACAGCACGCGCGGATTTGCGTTATCTTTATCCACAATACATGGGCAAAAACATGCCTATATCAAATTCATTGTAACTCTTTAGAATAGATAGAAACTCCTAATATTTTTTCATATTTGGATAGATTATGAGTCGGAGATATGATTTCATGTCTCATTTGATCCTCAATTAACTCATAAAGGCATCATAATGGCCTCCAAACTCAAAATTTTAATTTGCATATTATGACGTCAGCATATTTTTGGAAAATTGATTGTATCTCTGTAAATATCAATCAATTTTCTTTCAAATTTTGATATGTTTTAGCTGAGACAATTTTCTACAAATGCAGTATCCACAACTTTTATTTTTGACAAAATTATCATGGTGTATTTTTGCGATTGAAGGAGGCATGTCAATTTTTCACATTTTGCGTGTATTCTCTATGGGACATGACTTTTTCTCAAAACTGGATTCTACACTTCTGTCTTTCGCGAGCAAAATCTCCGTTGTTTTAGCTTCGTTTTCGCTGAGCTTCGGATATGTTGTAGCTGAGACAATGAGCTATCACAAGTGTGCCCTTTATTTTTCGATTAGATGCCGGGTTCATGCCAATATTTCACTTGCAAAGTAGGATTTCAGAATTCCATTTCCCGTTTACGTGTAATCGCTATGGGAGATGTTTTGGTATATCGGTAACGCACTTGACTTCTAACCTCGAGATCCCTGGTTCGAGTCCGGGTGTCTCCAACATTTTTTTTCTTCACTTTTTTTTTCCTTTTGACCTTCACTGTACCATCTCCTTTGATTATTTAAACACGTAGAATCGCAAATAATGTCATAAACAACCCTTTTTACTTTATTATTACCCTATTTTCACTTAATCCATTACTTTTTGCGTGTAATCCCTATGGGAGATGACTTTTTCTCAAATCTGGAGTCTACATTCCTGTCTTTTGCGAGCAATATCGCCGTTATTTCTGCTTGGATTTTGTTGATTTTTTAGTATGTTGTAGCTGAGACTATATGCTATCTAAATCACTCCTCATTTTTTCAATAAGATGTCATGATTGCGCTCATGATCATGATCATTATCATCATGATCATCATTATCGTAATGATGAAAATCATTTATCAATTACATTTTCATTTCTTTGAATAAGATAAAATCGTCAAAAGGTGTTCTTCATGATATAAATAAGAGTCAAATGTGTAACTGGTTACTGCACAGGGTCAAAGGTCATATATTGTTTCAATCTATCTTCCCTAGATTCATGATGATCAAGGAGACACAATTTAATCTTGACATATGAATAGATCATAATGGGAGAAGCATATAAATGGGAGAAGCATTTTACAAAATAATATATTGTGTAATGCATTATTCGTTATGTAAACCATTATCATACGTATCACCTAATTCGTCTAAGTGACGAATTAAAGTCTAGTTAGGTGATACGTAACGAAGTCAACGTATCACCTATTGATTTCGTCAAGATTTTTATTTTTATTATTATTCTGCCATGAATTTGTTCGCAGGATATCTCAAGACTGAATGAAGCCATTGTCATACAACTTTCAATGATAATAGATCTTAGTCTAACTTAGAACTGTGTGACTTTTCAAAGACTCAAAATTATCGTGACGTCATCCAGGCGCCATTTTGTGAAAATCAACTTATGATCATATCTTCATAACAGAAAGTCATTTCTCATTCATATTTGTCATGATCAAGTTCAATATTTGTCGGGTCAATTTCAGGTCGATAAATGCGCGCAAAAATGCGCGTACGCGTAGGTGCGCGCGTTAATGCGCGCGTAAAATTTAAAATTGCTCAAAATCGTCTTAAATTTTTTTTGCATACGTTTCAGGCCATTATAAGCATTTCATAAAAAATCGCGCAAAACACGCATTTTTGGACGTTTTCGTTCGTCACGGCCGAACGAAAAATAATTTCTCAGCAAAAGCTTTTGACCGAATATTCCTCATAATTTTCCGAACAATTTGATACCAAGTTTATCTCTTTATCACTATTAATAACGGAATGAGCGTCCGTTCAAGATAACCGTCCGCACGCGCGATTTTTGTATTACATAGCGTATATGGGCAAAAACATGCCCATAAAAAGTCCATTGATATGAATAAGGACTGCCAATTTTTTTTCCATATTTAGATAGAGTATGAGTCAAAGGTATGATTTCATATCTCATTTGGCCATTAAGTACATCTTGACGTCATCATAATGGCCTTGGAAGTCAAAAATACAAAAATGCATATTATGACGTCATTATGTTTATGGAAAATTTAGTGTATTTCTCTTAATATTCATCGATTCTCTTCTAGATTTTAATATGTTGTAGCCGAGGCAATCGTCTTCGAGATCAGTCTACACCAATTTTCATTTAAATGATGTCATCATAGTAAAAAATTCAATTAAAGGCCACATGTCAAAATTTTCGTCATTTGCGTGTTATGTCTATGGAGGGTGAATTTTGTCCACACTATGAATCTACATCGCATCCATCTTTCAGCACTATCTATCTTATGTGTGCTCTGTTTTCTTCCAAATTTGGGTATGTTATAGCTGAGACCATGGGCTATAAAAACGGTGTACTTTGTTTTTTAATCAGATGTTGGGATCATGTTGAAATTTTCGATCGAAAGTTGAAATTGCAAATTTTGAAGGAATCATTAGGTGATACGTAACGAAGTCAACGTATCACCTATTGATTTCGTCAAGATTTTTATTTTTATTATTATTCTGCCATGAATTTGTTCGCAGGATATCTCAAGACTGAATGAAGCCATTGTCATACAACTTTCAATGATAATAGATCTTAGTCTAACTTAGAACTGTGTGACTTTTCAAAGACTCAAAATTATCGTGACGTCATCCAGGCGCCATTTTGTGAAAATCAACTTATGATCATATCTTCATAACAGAAAGTCATTTCTCATTCATATTTGTCATGATCAAGTTCAATATTTGTCGGGTCAATTTCAGGTCGATAAATGCGCGCAAAAATGCGCGTACGCGTAGGTGCGCGCGTTAATGCGCGCGTAAAATTTAAAATTGCTCAAAATCGTCTTAAATTTTTTTTGCATACGTTTCAGGCCATTATAAGCATTTCATAAAAAATCGCGCAAAACACGCATTTTTGGACGTTTTCGTTCGTCACGGCCGAACGAAAAATAATTTCTCAGCAAAAGCTTTTGACCGAATATTCCTCATAATTTTCCGAACAATTTGATACCAAGTTTATCTCTTTATCACTATTAATAACGGAATGAGCGTCCGTTCAAGATAACCGTCCGCACGCGCGATTTTTGTATTACATAGCGTATATGGGCAAAAACATGCCCATAAAAAGTCCATTGATATGAATAAGGACTGCCAATTTTTTTTCCATATTTAGATAGAGTATGAGTCAAAGGTATGATTTCATATCTCATTTGGCCATTAAGTACATCTTGACGTCATCATAATGGCCTTGGAAGTCAAAAATACAAAAATGCATATTATGACGTCATTATGTTTATGGAAAATTTAGTGTATTTCTCTTAATATTCATCGATTCTCTTCTAGATTTTAATATGTTGTAGCCGAGGCAATCGTCTTCGAGATCAGTCTACACCAATTTTCATTTAAATGATGTCATCATAGTAAAAAAATTCAATTAAAGGCCACATGTCAAAATTTTCGTCATTTGCGTGTTATGTCTATGGAGGGTGAATTTTGTCCACACTATGAATCTACATCGCATCCATCTTTCAGCACTATCTATCTTATGTGTGCTCTGTTTTCTTCCAAATTTGGGTATGTTATAGCTGAGACCATGGGCTATAAAAACGGTGTACTTTGTTTTTTAATCAGATGTTGGGATCATGTTGAAATTTTCGATCGAAAGTTGAAATTGCAAATTTTGAAGGAATCATTAGGTGATACGTAACGAAGTCAACGTATCACCTATTGATTTCGTCAAGATTTTTATTTTTATTATTATTCTGCCATGAATTTGTTCGCAGGATATCTCAAGACTGAATGAAGCCATTGTCATACAACTTTCAATGATAATAGATCTTAGTCTAACTTAGAACTGTGTGACTTTTCAAAGACTCAAAATTATCGTGACGTCATCCAGGCGCCATTTTGTGAAAATCAACTTATGATCATATCTTCATAACAGAAAGTCATTTCTCATTCATATTTGTCATGATCAAGTTCAATATTTGTCGGGTCAATTTCAGGTCGATAAATGCGCGCAAAAATGCGCGTACGCGTAGGTGCGCGCGTTAATGCGCGCGTAAAATTTAAAATTGCTCAAAATCGTCTTAAATTTTTTTTGCATACGTTTCAGGCCATTATAAGCATTTCATAAAAAATCGCGCAAAACACGCATTTTTGGACGTTTTCGTTCGTCACGGCCGAACGAAAAATAATTTCTCAGCAAAAGCTTTTGACCGAATATTCCTCATAATTTTCCGAACAATTTGATACCAAGTTTATCTCTTTATCACTATTAATAACGGAATGAGCGTCCGTTCAAGATAACCGTCCGCACGCGCGATTTTTGTATTACATAGCGTATATGGGCAAAAACATGCCCATAAAAAGTCCATTGATATGAATAAGGACTGCCAATTTTTTTTCCATATTTAGATAGAGTATGAGTCAAAGGTATGATTTCATATCTCATTTGGCCATTAAGTACATCTTGACGTCATCATAATGGCCTTGGAAGTCAAAAATACAAAAATGCATATTATGACGTCATTATGTTTATGGAAAATTTAGTGTATTTCTCTTAATATTCATCGATTCTCTTCTAGATTTTAATATGTTGTAGCCGAGGCAATCGTCTTCGAGATCAGTCTACACCAATTTTCATTTAAATGATGTCATCATAGTAAAAAAATTCAATTAAAGGCCACATGTCAAAATTTTCGTCATTTGCGTGTTATGTCTATGGAGGGTGAATTTTGTCCACACTATGAATCTACATCGCATCCATCTTTCAGCACTATCTATCTTATGTGTGCTCTGTTTTCTTCCAAATTTGGGTATGTTATAGCTGAGACCATGGGCTATAAAAACGGTGTACTTTGTTTTTTAATCAGATGTTGGGATCATGTTGAAATTTTCGATCGAAAGTTGAAATTGCAAATTTTGAAGGAATCATTAGGTGATACGTAACGAAGTCAACGTATCACCTATTGATTTCGTCAAGATTTTTATTTTTATTATTATTCTGCCATGAATTTGTTCGCAGGATATCTCAAGACTGAATGAAGCCATTGTCATACAACTTTCAATGATAATAGATCTTAGTCTAACTTAGAACTGTGTGACTTTTCAAAGACTCAAAATTATCGTGACGTCATCCAGGCGCCATTTTGTGAAAATCAACTTATGATCATATCTTCATAACAGAAAGTCATTTCTCATTCATATTTGTCATGATCAAGTTCAATATTTGTCGGGTCAATTTCAGGTCGATAAATGCGCGCAAAAATGCGCGTACGCGTAGGTGCGCGCGTTAATGCGCGCGTAAAATTTAAAATTGCTCAAAATCGTCTTAAATTTTTTTTGCATACGTTTCAGGCCATTATAAGCATTTCATAAAAAATCGCGCAAAACACGCATTTTTGGACGTTTTCGTTCGTCACGGCCGAACGAAAAATAATTTCTCAGCAAAAGCTTTTGACCGAATATTCCTCATAATTTTCCGAACAATTTGATACCAAGTTTATCTCTTTATCACTATTAATAACGGAATGAGCGTCCGTTCAAGATAACCGTCCGCACGCGCGATTTTTGTATTACATAGCGTATATGGGCAAAAACATGCCCATAAAAAGTCCATTGATATGAATAAGGACTGCCAATTTTTTTTCCATATTTAGATAGAGTATGAGTCAAAGGTATGATTTCATATCTCATTTGGCCATTAAGTACATCTTGACGTCATCATAATGGCCTTGGAAGTCAAAAATACAAAAATGCATATTATGACGTCATTATGTTTATGGAAAATTTAGTGTATTTCTCTTAATATTCATCGATTCTCTTCTAGATTTTAATATGTTGTAGCCGAGGCAATCGTCTTCGAGATCAGTCTACACCAATTTTCATTTAAATGATGTCATCATAGTAAAAAATTCAATTAAAGGCCACATGTCAAAATTTTCGTCATTTGCGTGTTATGTCTATGGAGGGTGAATTTTGTCCACACTATGAATCTACATCGCATCCATCTTTCAGCACTATCTATCTTATGTGTGCTCTGTTTTCTTCCAAATTTGGGTATGTTATAGCTGAGACCATGGGCTATAAAAACGGTGTACTTTGTTTTTTAATCAGATGTTGGGATCATGTTGAAATTTTCGATCGAAAGTTGAAATTGCAAATTTTGAAGGAATCATTAGGTGATACGTAACGAAGTCAACGTATCACCTATTGATTTCGTCAAGATTTTTATTTTTATTATTATTCTGCCATGAATTTGTTCGCAGGATATCTCAAGACTGAATGAAGCCATTGTCATACAACTTTCAATGATAATAGATCTTAGTCTAACTTAGAACTGTGTGACTTTTCAAAGACTCAAAATTATCGTGACGTCATCCAGGCGCCATTTTGTGAAAATCAACTTATGATCATATCTTCATAACAGAAAGTCATTTCTCATTCATATTTGTCATGATCAAGTTCAATATTTGTCGGGTCAATTTCAGGTCGATAAATGCGCGCAAAAATGCGCGTACGCGTAGGTGCGCGCGTTAATGCGCGCGTAAAATTTAAAATTGCTCAAAATCGTCTTAAATTTTTTTTGCATACGTTTCAGGCCATTATAAGCATTTCATAAAAAATCGCGCAAAACACGCATTTTTGGACGTTTTCGTTCGTCACGGCCGAACGAAAAATAATTTCTCAGCAAAAGCTTTTGACCGAATATTCCTCATAATTTTCCGAACAATTTGATACCAAGTTTATCTCTTTATCACTATTAATAACGGAATGAGCGTCCGTTCAAGATAACCGTCCGCACGCGCGATTTTTGTATTACATAGCGTATATGGGCAAAAACATGCCCATAAAAAGTCCATTGATATGAATAAGGACTGCCAATTTTTTTTCCATATTTAGATAGAGTATGAGTCAAAGGTATGATTTCATATCTCATTTGGCCATTAAGTACATCTTGACGTCATCATAATGGCCTTGGAAGTCAAAAATACAAAAATGCATATTATGACGTCATTATGTTTATGGAAAATTTAGTGTATTTCTCTTAATATTCATCGATTCTCTTCTAGATTTTAATATGTTGTAGCCGAGGCAATCGTCTTCGAGATCAGTCTACACCAATTTTCATTTAAATGATGTCATCATAGTAAAAAATTCAATTAAAGGCCACATGTCAAAATTTTCGTCATTTGCGTGTTATGTCTATGGAGGGTGAATTTTGTCCACACTATGAATCTACATCGCATCCATCTTTCAGCACTATCTATCTTATGTGTGCTCTGTTTTCTTCCAAATTTGGGTATGTTATAGCTGAGACCATGGGCTATAAAAACGGTGTACTTTGTTTTTTAATCAGATGTTGGGATCATGTTGAAATTTTCGATCGAAAGTTGAAATTGCAAATTTTGAAGGAATCATTAGGTGATACGTAACGAAGTCAACGTATCACCTATTGATTTCGTCAAGATTTTTATTAGGTGATACGTAACGAAGTCAACGTATCACCTTTTGATTTCGTCAAGATTTTTCTTTATTATTATTATTATTATTTATTCTTCCTCGAATTTGTTCGCAGGATATCTCAAGACTGAATAAAGCCATAATCATGAATCTTTCAATGATGATAGATCTTAGTCTAACTTAGAACTGCGTGACTTTTCAAAGACTCAAAGTCATCGTGACGTCATCCAGACGCCATTTTGTGAAAATCAACTTATGATCATATCTTCATAACAGAAAGCCATTTCTCATTCATATTTGTCATGATCAAGGTCAATATTTGTTGGGTCAATTTCAGATCAATAAATGCGCGTAAAAATGCGCGTACGCGTAGGTGCGCGCGTTAATGCGCGCGTAAAATTTTAAATTGCTCAAAATCGTCTTAATTTTTTTTTGCATACGTTTTAGGCCATTATAAGCATTCATAAAAAATCTCGCAAAACGCGCATTTTTGCGCGTTTTCGTTCGTCACGGCCGAACGAAAAATAATTCCTCTGCAAAAACTTTTGACAGGATATTCCTCATAATTTTCCGAACAATTTGATACCAAGTTTATCTCTTTATCATTATTAATAACGGAATGAGCGTCCGTTCAAGATAACCGTCCGCACGCGCGATTTTTGTAATACATAGCATATACGGGCAAAAACATGCCCATAAAAATTCCATTGATATGAATAAGGACTGCCAATTTTTTTTCATATTTAGATAGAGTATGAGTCAAAGGTATGATTTCATATCTCATTTGGCCATTAAGTACATCTTGACGTCATCATAATGGCCTTGGAAGTCAAAAATACAAAAATGCATATTATGACGTCATTATGTTTATGGAAAATTTAGTGTATTTCTCTTAATATTCATCGATTCTCTTCTAGATTTTAATATGTTGTAGCCGAGGCAATCGTCTTCGAGATAAGTCCACACCAATTTTCATTTAAATGATGTCATCATAGTAAAAAATTCAATTAAAGGCCACATGTCAAAATTTTCGTCATTTGCGTGTTATGTCTATGGAGGGTGAATTTTGTCCACACTATGAATCTACATCACATCCATCTTTCAGCACTATCTCGCTCATTTGTGCTCTGTTTTCTCCCAAATTTGGGTATGTTATAGCTGAGACCATGGGCTATAAAAACGGTGTACTTTGTTTTTTAATCAGATGTTGGGATCATGTTAAAATTTTCGATCGAAAGTTGAAATTACAAATTTTGAAGGAATCATTAGGTGATACGTAACGAAGTCAACGTATCACCTTTTGATTTCGTCAAGATTTTTCTTTATTATTATTATTATTATTTATTCTTCCTCGAATTTGTTCGCAGGATATCTCAAGACTGAATAAAGCCATAATCATGAATCTTTCAATGATGATAGATCTTAGTCTAACTTAGAACTGCGTGACTTTTCAAAGACTCAAAGTCATCGTGACGTCATCCAGACGCCATTTTGTGAAAATCAACTTATGATCATATCTTCATAACAGAAAGCCATTTCTCATTCATATTTGTCATGATCAAGGTCAATATTTGTTGGGTCAATTTCAGATCAATAAATGCGCGTAAAAATGCGCGTACGCGTAGGTGCGCGCGTTAATGCGCGCGTAAAATTTTAAATTGCTCAAAATCGTCTTAATTTTTTTTTGCATACGTTTTAGGCCATTATAAGCATTCATAAAAAATCTCGCAAAACGCGCATTTTTGCGCGTTTTCGTTCGTCACGGCCGAACGAAAAATAATTCCTCTGCAAAAACTTTTGACAGGATATTCCTCATAATTTTCCGAACAATTTGATACCAAGTTTATCTCTTTATCATTATTAATAACGGAATGAGCGTCCGTTCAAGATAACCGTCCGCACGCGCGATTTTTGTAATACATAGCATATACGGGCAAAAACATGCCCATAAAAATTCCATTGATATGAATAAGGACTGCCAATTTTTTTTCATATTTAGATAGAGTATGAGTCAAAGGTATGATTTCATATCTCATTTGGCCATTAAGTACATCTTGACGTCATCATAATGGCCTTGGAAGTCAAAAATACAAAAATGCATATTATGACGTCATTATGTTTATGGAAAATTTAGTGTATTTCTCTTAATATTCATCGATTCTCTTCTAGATTTTAATATGTTGTAGCCGAGGCAATCGTCTTCGAGATAAGTCCACACCAATTTTCATTTAAATGATGTCATCATAGTAAAAAATTCAATTAAAGGCCACATGTCAAAATTTTCGTCATTTGCGTGTTATGTCTATGGAGGGTGAATTTTGTCCACACTATGAATCTACATCACATCCATCTTTCAGCACTATCTCGCTCATTTGTGCTCTGTTTTCTCCCAAATTTGGGTATGTTATAGCTGAGACCATGGGCTATAAAAACGGTGTACTTTGTTTTTTAATCAGATGTTGGGATCATGTTAAAATTTTCGATCGAAAGTTGAAATTACAAATTTTGAAGGAATCATTAGGTGATACGTAACGAAGTCAACGTATCACCTTTTGATTTCGTCAAGATTTTTCTTTATTATTATTATTATTATTTATTCTTCCTCGAATTTGTTCGCAGGATATCTCAAGACTGAATAAAGCCATAATCATGAATCTTTCAATGATGATAGATCTTAGTCTAACTTAGAACTGCGTGACTTTTCAAAGACTCAAAGTCATCGTGACGTCATCCAGACGCCATTTTGTGAAAATCAACTTATGATCATATCTTCATAACAGAAAGCCATTTCTCATTCATATTTGTCATGATCAAGGTCAATATTTGTTGGGTCAATTTCAGATCAATAAATGCGCGTAAAAATGCGCGTACGCGTAGGTGCGCGCGTTAATGCGCGCGTAAAATTTTAAATTGCTCAAAATCGTTTTAATTTTTTTTTGCATACGTTTTAGGCCATTATAAGCATTCATAAAAAATCTCGCAAAACGCGCATTTTTGCGCGTTTTCGTTCGTCACGGCCGAACGAAAAATAATTCCTCTGCAAAAACTTTTGACAGGATATTCCTCATAATTTTCCGAACAATTTGATACCAAGTTTATCTCTTTATCATTATTAATAACGGAATGAGCGTCCGTTCAAGATAACCGTCCGCACGCGCGATTTTTGTAATACATAGCATATACGGGCAAAAACATGCCCATAAAAATTCCATTGATATGAATAAGGACTGCCAATTTTTTTTCATATTTAGATAGAGTATGAGTCAAAGGTATGATTTCATATCTCATTTGGCCATTAAGTACATCTTGACGTCATCATAATGGCCTTGGAAGTCAAAAATACAAAAATGCATATTATGACGTCATTATGTTTATGGAAAATTTAGTGTATTTCTCTTAATATTCATCGATTCTCTTCTAGATTTTAATATGTTGTAGCCGAGGCAATCGTCTTCGAGATAAGTCCACACCAATTTTCATTTAAATGATGTCATCATAGTAAAAAATTCAATTAAAGGCCACATGTCAAAATTTTCGTCATTTGCGTGTTATGTCTATGGAGGGTGAATTTTGTCCACACTATGAATCTACATCGCATCCATCTTTCAGCACTATCTATCTTATGTGTGCTCTGTTTTCTTCCAAATTTGGGTATGTTATAGCTGAGACCATGGGCTATAAAAACGGTGTACTTTGTTTTTTAATCAGATGTTGGGATCATGTTGAAATTTTCGATCGAAAGTTGAAATTGCAAATTTTGAAGGAATCATTAGGTGATACGTAACGAAGTCAACGTATCACCTATTGATTTCGTCAAGATTTTTATTTTTATTATTATTCTGCCATGAATTTGTTCGCAGGATATCTCAAGACTGAATGAAGCCATTGTCATACAACTTTCAATGATAATAGATCTTAGTCTAACTTAGAACTGTGTGACTTTTCAAAGACTCAAAATTATCGTGACGTCATCCAGGCGCCATTTTGTGAAAATCAACTTATGATCATATCTTCATAACAGAAAGTCATTTCTCATTCATATTTGTCATGATCAAGTTCAATATTTGTCGGGTCAATTTCAGGTCGATAAATGCGCGCAAAAATGCGCGTACGCGTAGGTGCGCGCGTTAATGCGCGCGTAAAATTTAAAATTGCTCAAAATCGTCTTAAATTTTTTTTGCATACGTTTCAGGCCATTATAAGCATTTCATAAAAAATCGCGCAAAACACGCATTTTTGGACGTTTTCGTTCGTCACGGCCGAACGAAAAATAATTTCTCAGCAAAAGCTTTTGACCGAATATTCCTCATAATTTTCCGAACAATTTGATACCAAGTTTATCTCTTTATCACTATTAATAACGGAATGAGCGTCCGTTCAAGATAACCGTCCGCACGCGCGATTTTTGTATTACATAGCGTATATGGGCAAAAACATGCCCATAAAAAGTCCATTGATATGAATAAGGACTGCCAATTTTTTTTCCATATTTAGATAGAGTATGAGTCAAAGGTATGATTTCATATCTCATTTGGCCATTAAGTACATCTTGACGTCATCATAATGGCCTTGGAAGTCAAAAATACAAAAATGCATATTATGACGTCATTATGTTTATGGAAAATTTAGTGTATTTCTCTTAATATTCATCGATTCTCTTCTAGATTTTAATATGTTGTAGCCGAGGCAATCGTCTTCGAGATCAGTCTACACCAATTTTCATTTAAATGATGTCATCATAGTAAAAAATTCAATTAAAGGCCACATGTCAAAATTTTCGTCATTTGCGTGTTATGTCTATGGAGGGTGAATTTTGTCCACACTATGAATCTACATCGCATCCATCTTTCAGCACTATCTATCTTATGTGTGCTCTGTTTTCTTCCAAATTTGGGTATGTTATAGCTGAGACCATGGGCTATAAAAACGGTGTACTTTGTTTTTTAATCAGATGTTGGGATCATGTTGAAATTTTCGATCGAAAGTTGAAATTGCAAATTTTGAAGGAATCATTAGGTGATACGTAACGAAGTCAACGTATCACCTATTGATTTCGTCAAGATTTTTATTTTTATTATTATTCTGCCATGAATTTGTTCGCAGGATATCTCAAGACTGAATGAAGCCATTGTCATACAACTTTCAATGATAATAGATCTTAGTCTAACTTAGAACTGTGTGACTTTTCAAAGACTCAAAATTATCGTGACGTCATCCAGGCGCCATTTTGTGAAAATCAACTTATGATCATATCTTCATAACAGAAAGTCATTTCTCATTCATATTTGTCATGATCAAGTTCAATATTTGTCGGGTCAATTTCAGGTCGATAAATGCGCGCAAAAATGCGCGTACGCGTAGGTGCGCGCGTTAATGCGCGCGTAAAATTTAAAATTGCTCAAAATCGTCTTAAATTTTTTTTGCATACGTTTCAGGCCATTATAAGCATTTCATAAAAAATCGCGCAAAACACGCATTTTTGGACGTTTTCGTTCGTCACGGCCGAACGAAAAATAATTTCTCAGCAAAAGCTTTTGACCGAATATTCCTCATAATTTTCCGAACAATTTGATACCAAGTTTATCTCTTTATCACTATTAATAACGGAATGAGCGTCCGTTCAAGATAACCGTCCGCACGCGCGATTTTTGTATTACATAGCGTATATGGGCAAAAACATGCCCATAAAAAGTCCATTGATATGAATAAGGACTGCCAATTTTTTTTCCATATTTAGATAGAGTATGAGTCAAAGGTATGATTTCATATCTCATTTGGCCATTAAGTACATCTTGACGTCATCATAATGGCCTTGGAAGTCAAAAATACAAAAATGCATATTATGACGTCATTATGTTTATGGAAAATTTAGTGTATTTCTCTTAATATTCATCGATTCTCTTCTAGATTTTAATATGTTGTAGCCGAGGCAATCGTCTTCGAGATCAGTCTACACCAATTTTCATTTAAATGATGTCATCATAGTAAAAAATTCAATTAAAGGCCACATGTCAAAATTTTCGTCATTTGCGTGTTATGTCTATGGAGGGTGAATTTTGTCCACACTATGAATCTACATCGCATCCATCTTTCAGCACTATCTATCTTATGTGTGCTCTGTTTTCTCCCAAATTTGGGTATGTTATAGCTGAGACCATGGGCTATACAAACGGTGTACTTTGTTTTTTAATCAGATGTTGGGATCATGTTGAAATTTTCGATCGAAAGTTGAAATTGCAAATTTTGAAGGAATCATTAGGTGATACGTAACGAAGTCAACGTATCACCTATTGATTTCGTCAAGATTTTTATTTTTATTATTATTCTGCCATGAATTTGTTCGCAGGATATCTCAAGACTGAATGAAGCCATTGTCATAAAACTTTCAATGATAATAGATCTTAGTCTAACTTAGAACTGTGTGACTTTTCAAAGACTCAAAATTATCGTGACGTCATCCAGGCGCCATTTTGTGAAAATCAACTTATGATCATATCTTCATAACAGAAAGTCATTTCTCATTCATATTTGTCATGATCAAGTTCAATATTTGTCGGGTCAATTTCAGGTCGATAAATGCGCGCAAAAATGCGCGTACGCGTAGGTGCGCGCGTTAATGCGCGCGTAAAATTTAAAATTGCTCAAAATCGTCTTAAATTTTTTTTGCATACGTTTCAGGCCATTATAAGCATTTCATAAAAAATCGCGCAAAACACGCATTTTTGGACGTTTTCGTTCGTCACGGCCGAACGAAAAATAATTTCTCAGCAAAAGCTTTTGACCGAATATTCCTCATAATTTTCCGAACAATTTGATACCAAGTTTATCTCTTTATCACTATTAATAACGGAATGAGCGTCCGTTCAAGATAACCGTCCGCACGCGCGATTTTTGTATTACATAGCGTATATGGGCAAAAACATGCCCATAAAAAGTCCATTGATATGAATAAGGACTGCCAATTTTTTTTCCATATTTAGATAGAGTATGAGTCAAAGGTATGATTTCATATCTCATTTGGCCATTAAGTACATCTTGACGTCATCATAATGGCCTTGGAAGTCAAAAATACAAAAATGCATATTATGACGTCATTATGTTTATGGAAAATTTAGTGTATTTCTCTTAATATTCATCGATTCTCTTCTAGATTTTAATATGTTGTAGCCGAGGCAATCGTCTTCGAGATCAGTCTACACCAATTTTCATTTAAATGATGTCATCATAGTAAAAAATTCAATTAAAGGCCACATGTCAAAATTTTCGTCATTTGCGTGTTATGTCTATGGAGGGTGAATTTTGTCCACACTATGAATCTACATCGCATCCATCTTTCAGCACTATCTATCTTATGTGTGCTCTGTTTTCTCCCAAATTTGGGTATGTTATAGCTGAGACCATGGGCTATACAAACGGTGTACTTTGTTTTTTAATCAGATGTTGGGATCATGTTGAAATTTTCGATCGAAAGTTGAAATTGCAAATTTTGAAGGAATCATTAGGTGATACGTAACGAAGTCAACGTATCACCTATTGATTTCGTCAAGATTTTTATTAGGTGATACGTATGAAATATACGTATCACCTTTTGATTTCGTCAAGATTTTCTTTATTATTATTATTTTTATTTTTATTATTCTTCCTCAAATTTGTTCGCAGGATATCTCAAGACTGAATGAAGCCATTGTCATGATTTTTTTAATGATGATAGATCTTAGTCTAACTTAAAACTGCGTGACTTTTCAAAGACTCAAAATCATCGTGACGTCATCCAGGCGCCATTTTGTTAAAATCAATTTATGATCATATCTTCATAACGGAAAGTAATTTTTCATTCATATTTATCATGAATAAGATCAATATCCGTCCGGTCAATTTCAGGTCAATAAACGTGCGCAAATGCGCGCGTGCGCGTTCGTCCGCGCGTTTACGCGCGCGCAAAAATTTAAAATGCACTAAATCATCCCAATTTTTTTTTGCATACGTTTCAGGCCATATGGAGCATTTGACAAAAAATCGAGCTCACGCGCATGCGCGCGCGTTTTTTGCGCGTACTAGCATTTTGCAACATAGAATCGCCGAATTTTCTCTATCATCTTATTTGGCACATTTTTCCAAGCATTTTGATAACTTGTTCATCTTTTAATAACGCAATGAGCGTCCGTCAAAGTTGACAGTGCGCGCGGACCTGCGTTATCTTTATCCACAATATATGAGCAAAAACATGCCTATACAAAATTCTTTGTAACCCTTCAGAATAGATAGCAACTCCCAATATTTTTTCATATTTAGATAGATTATGAGTCGCCAATATGATTTCATGTCTCATTTGACCTTCAATTAACTCATGACGTCACCATAATGTCCTCCAAACTCAAAAATTTAATTTGCATGTTATGACGTCAGCATATTTTTTGAAAATTGATTGTATCTCTGTAAATATTGATTAATTTTCTTTCAAATTTCGATATGTTCTAGCTGAAACAATTCTCTACAAATATAGTGTCCACAATTTTTCATTTTGACAAAGGCATCATGGCGTATTTTTGTGATTTAAGGAGGCATGTCAATTTTTCACATTTTGCGTGTATTCTGTATGGGACATGACTTTTTCTCAAAACTGGATTCTACACTCCTGTCTTTCACGAGCAAAATCTCCGTTGTCTTAGCTTAGTTTGTGCCGAACTTCGAATATGTTGTAGCTGAGACAATAATCTATCACACGTGTGCATTTCATTTTTCGATCAGATGCCGGGATTATGCTCATATTTCACTTGCAAAGTAGGATTTCAGAATTCCATTTCCCGTTTACGTGTAATCGCTATGGGAAATGTTTTGGTATATCGGTAACCCACTTGACTTCCATCCTCGAGATCCATGGTTCGAGTCCGGGTGTCTCCAACAATATTTGTCTTCACTTTATTTTTTGACCTTTCACTGTACCATCTCCTTTGAGTATTAAAACACGTAGAATCGCAAATAATGTAATAAACAACCCTATTTTCTTTATTATTACCCTATTTTCACTTAATCCATTACTTTTTGCGTTTAATCCCTATGGGAGATTACTTTTTCTCAAATCTGGATTCTACATTCCTGTTTTTTGAGCAATATCGCCAATATTTCTGCTTAGATTTTGTTGATTTTTGAGTATGTTGTAGCTGAGACAAGTTCCCACGAGATTTATGTAGACTATTTAACATTATAATGACGTTATCATAGTAAAAAATTCAATCATAGGTGACATGTCAATTATCATATATAACAATCCTCAATCGGATACCTAAAGGGGGCGCTATACCACTTTCAATCATGGTCATCTGGAAGGCATTGTTCTCAATTGCATCTCTCTCTCTCCTCTCTCTTGCTCTTTTACTTCTCCTCTCATGTTCTGCCCCTCTCCTTTTTTGGTCTGTCTCTGCATCTATCTATCTCTCTTCTCTTTCACCCTCTCCCTCTCTCTCTCTCTCTCTCTTGCCTTGCGTCCCTCTTATTCTCTTGGTCTGTCTCCCTCTGCTCTACAGTTGAAACTTGACTCATGGATAGACCATAATGGGAGTAGTAAACGAAATATGAAATCGTGAAAATATGTTCTTTATTATGTTACACATGAGCATACGTATCACCTAATTCGTCAAAGTGACGAATTAAAGTCTAGTTATTTATTATTATTCTTCCTCGAATTTGTTCGCAGGATATCTCAAGACTGAATGAAGCCATTGTTATGAATCTTTCAATGATGATAGATCTTAGTCTAACTTAGAACTGCGTGAATTTTCAAAGACTCAAAATTATCGTGACGTCATCCAGGCGCCATTTTGTGAAAATCAACTAATGATCATATTATCATAACGAATAGTAATTTTTCATTCATATTTATCATGATTAAGATCAATATCCGTCCGGTCACTTTCAAGTCAATAAACGTCCGTAAATGCGCGCGTGCGCGCTCGTCCGCGCGTTTACGCGCGCGCAAAAAATTAAAATGCTCTAAATCATCCCAAATTTTTTTTGCATACGTTTCAGGCCATATGGAGCATTTGATAAAAATATTACGCACACGTGCATGCGCGCGCGTTTTCGCGCGTACTGGCATTTTGCAACATAGAATCGCCGATTTTTTTCTGACATCATATTTGGTACATTTTTCCAAGCATTTTGATAATTTGTTCACCTTTTATTAACGCAATGAGCGTCCGTCAAAGTTGACAGCACGCGCGGATTTGCGTTATCTTTATCCATAATACATGGGCAAAAACATGCCTATATAAAATTCATTGTAACTCTTTAGAATAGATAGAAACTCCTAATATTTTTTCATATTTGTATAGATGATGAGTCGGAGATATGATTTCATGTCTCATTTTATCCTCAATTAACTCATGACGTCATCATAATGGCCTCCAAACTCAAAATTTTAATTTGCATATTATGACGTCAGCATATTTTTGAAAAATTGATTGTATCTCTGGAAATTTAAATCAATTTTCTTTTTAATTTTGATATGTTCTAGCTGAGACAATTTTCTACAAATGTAGTATCCACAACTTTTATTTTTGACAAAAGTATCATGGTGTACTTTTGCGATTAAAGGAGGCATGTCAATTTTTCGCATTTTGCGTGTATTCTCTATGGGACATGACTTTTTCTCAAAACTGGATTCTACACTCCTGTCTTTCGCGAGCAAAATCTCCGTTGTTTTAGCTTAGTTTTTGCTGAGCTTCGAATATGTTGTAGCTGAGACAATGAGCTATCAAAAGTGTGCCCTTTATTTTTCGATTAGATGCCGGGATCATGCTCATATTTCACTTGCAAAGTAGGATTTCTGAATTTCATTTCCCGTTTACGTGTAATTGCTATGGGAGATGTTTTGGTATATCGGTAACGCACTTGACTTCCAACCTCGAGATCCCTGGTTCGAGTCCGGGTGTCTCCAACACTTTTTTTTTTCACTTTTTTTTCCTTTTGACCTTCACTGTACCAACTCCTTTGATTATTTAAACACGTAGATTCGCAAATATTGTCATAAATAACCCTTTTTACTTTATTATTACCCTATTTTCACTTAATCCATTACTTTTTGCATGTAATCCCTATAGGAGATGACTTTTTCTCAAATCTGGAGTCTACATTCCTGTCTTTTGCGAGCAATATCGCCGTTATTTCGGCTTGGATTTTGTTGATTTTTGAGTGTGTTGTAGCTGAGACTATATGCTATCTAAATCACTCCTCATTTTTTCAATAAGATGTCATGATTGCGCTCATGATCATGATCATTATCATCATGATCATCATTATCATAATGATGATAATCATTTATCAATTACATTTTCATTTCTTTGAATAAGATAAAATCGTCAAAAGGTGTTGTTCATGATGTAAATTAGAGTCAAATGTGTAACTAGTTACTGCACAGGGTCAAAGGTCATATATTGTTTCAATCTATCTTCCCTAGATCCATGATGATCAAGGAGACACAATTTAATCTTGACATATGAATAGATCATAATGGGAGAAGCATATAAATGGGAAAAGCATTTTACAAAATAATATATCGTGTAATGCATTATTCGTTATGTAAACCATTATCATACGTATCACCTAATTCGTCTAAGTGACGAATTAAAGTCTAGTTAGGTGATACGTAACGAAGTCAACGTATCACCTTTTGATTTCGTCAAGATTTTTCTTTATTATTATTATTAGGTGATACGTAACGAAGTCTACGTATCACCTATTGATTTCGTCAAGATTTTTCTTTATTCTTCTTCTTCCTATTATTCTTCCTCGATTTTGTTCGCAGGATATCTCAAGACTGAATAAAGCCATTGTCATGAAACTTTCAATGATGATAGATCTTAGTCTAACTTAGAACTGCGTGACTTTTCAAAGACTCAAAATTATCGTGACGTCATCCAGGCGCCATTTTGTGAAAATCAACTTATGATCATATCTTCATAACGGAAAGTAATTTTTCATTCATATTTATCATGAATAAGATCAATATCCGTCCGGTTAATTTGAGGTCAATAAACGTGCGCAAATTTGCGCGTGCGCGTTCGTCCGCGCGTTTACGCGCGCGAAATTTTTTAAAATGCTCCAAATCATCCCAAATTTTTTTTACATACGTTTCAGGCCATATGGAGCATTTGATAAAAAAATTACGCACACGCGCATGCGCGCGCATTTTCGCGCGTACTGGCATTTTGCAACATAGAATCGCCGATTTTTTTCTGTCATCGTATTTGGCACATTTTTTCAAGCATTTTGATAACTTGCTCACCTTTTAATAATCCAATGAGCGTCCGTCAAAGTTGACAGCACGCGCGGATTTGCGTTATCTTTATCCACAATACATGGGCAAAAACATGCCTATATCAAATTCATTGTAACTCTTTAGAATAGATAGAAACTCCTAATATTTTTTCATATTTGGATAGATTATGAGTCGGAGATATGATTTCATGTCTCATTTGATCCTCAATTAACTCATAAAGGCATCATAATGGCCTCCAAACTCAAAATTTTAATTTGCATATTATGACGTCAGCATATTTTTGGAAAATTGATTGTATCTCTGTAAATATCAATCAATTTTCTTTCAAATTTTGATATGTTTTAGCTGAGACAATTTTCTACAAATGCAGTATCCACAACTATTATTTTTGACAAAATTATCATGGTGTATTTTTGCGATTGAAGGAGGCATGTCAATTTTTCACATTTTGCGTGTATTCTCTATGGGACATGACTTTTTCTCAAAACTGGATTCTACACTTCTGTCTTTCGCGAGCAAAATCTCCGTTGTTTTAGCTTCGTTTTCGCTGAGCTTCGGATATGTTGTAGCTGAGACAATGAGCTATCACAAGTGTGCCCTTTATTTTTCGATTAGATGCCGGGTTCATGCCAATATTTCACTTGCAAAGTAGGATTTCAGAATTCCATTTCCCGTTTACGTGTAATCGCTATGGGAGATGTTTTGGTATATCGGTAACGCACTTGACTTCTAACCTCGAGATCCCTGGTTCGAGTCCGGGTGTCTCCAACATTTTTTTTCTTCACTTTTTTTTTCCTTTTGACCTTCACTGTACCATCTCCTTTGATTATTTAAACACGTAGAATCGCAAATAATGTCATAAACAACCCTTTTTACTTTATTATTACCCTATTTTCACTTAATCCATTACTTTTTGCGTGTAATCCCTATGGGAGATGACTTTTTCTCAAATCTGGAGTCTACATTCCTGTCTTTTGCGAGCAATATCGCCGTTATTTCTGCTTGGATTTTGTTGATTTTTTAGTATGTTGTAGCTGAGACTATATGCTATCTAAATCACTCCTCATTTTTTCAATAAGATGTCATGATTGCGCTCATGATCATGATCATTATCATCATGATCATCATTATCGTAATGATGAAAATCATTTATCAATTACATTTTCATTTCTTTGAATAAGATAAAATCGTCAAAAGGTGTTCTTCATGATATAAATAAGAGTCAAATGTGTAACTGGTTACTGCACAGGGTCAAAGGTCATATATTGTTTCAATCTATCTTCCCTAGATTCATGATGATCAAGGAGACACAATTTAATCTTGACATATGAATAGATCATAATGGGAGAAGCATATAAATGGGAGAAGCATTTTACAAAATAATATATTGTGTAATGCATTATTCGTTATGTAAACCATTATCATACGTATCACCTAATTCGTCTAAGTGACGAATTAAAGTCTAGTATTTATTTTGTGTCTGTATAGAAGAAATTATTATTATTCTTCCTCAATTTTGTTCGCAGGATATCTCAAGAATGGCAAAAGCCATTGTCATGAAACTTTCAATGATGATAGATCTTAGTCTAACTTAGAACTGCATGACTTTTCAAAGACACAAAATTATCGTGACGTCATCCAGGCGCCATTTTGTGAAAATCAACTTATGATCATATCTTCATAACGGAAACTAATTTTTCATTCATATTTATCATGAATAAGATCAATATCCTTCCGGTCAATTTCAGATTCACAAACGTGCGCAAATCCGCGCGTACGCGTTTTTGCGCGCGTTTACGTGCGCGCAAAAACTTAAAATGCTCCAAATCATCCCAATTTTTTTTTGCATACGTTTCAAGCCATATGGAGCATTTGACACAAAATCCCTCAAACGCGCATGCGCGCGCGTTTTTTGCATGTTCTGGCATTTTGCAACATATAATCGCCAAATTTTCTCTGTCATCATGTTTGGCACATTTTTCCAAGCATTTTGATACCATGTTCATCCCTTTATCACTATTAATAACGGAATGAGCGTCCGTTAAAGATAAATATCCTTGTGCGCAAGCTCATGTATTACATAGTATATATGGGCAAAAACATGCCTATAAAAAGTCCATTGGGATGAATAAGGAATGCCCAGTTTTTTTCATATTTTGATAGAGTATGAGTCGGAGATATGATTTCATAGCTTATTTGGCCATTACATACATCTTGACGTCATCATAATGGCCTTGGAAGTCAAAATACAAAATTGCATATTATGACGTCATTATATTTTTTGAAAATTTAGTGTATTTCTCCTAATATTGACTGATTTTCTTTCAAATTGCGGTATCTTGTAACTTAGAAAATCGCCTACATGATCAAAACACACTGCTTTTTATTTTATTGACGGCATTATAGTACAAAATTCAATAAAAGGCCACATTTCAGAATTTTCTTAATTTGCGTGTTAAGCCTAAGGAAGGTGATTTTCGTTCACATCATGAATCTTCATGACATTGATCTTTCAGCACTATCTAGCTTATTTGTACTCTATGTTCTCCCAAATTCTGATACGGCGTAGCTAATAAATTATCTACAATATTGACGTACATCATTTATCATTTCGATGACATCATCATAGTGAAAATTTCAATTACGGCGACATGTCAGAATTTTCTTAGTTAGCGTGTTAGGCGACTTTTTCTGAAATCCTGATGATACAACTCTCTATCGAATACCCGAAGGGGGCGCTATACCACTCTTAATCATGGTCTTTATCGTATTTAAGATCGTTATCATTAGATCATCATGGGCACACTTTCATGATAACAAAATGGCACGTATCACCTAATTCGTCGAAGTGACGAATTAAAGTCTAGTATTTATTTTGTGTCTGTATAGAAGAAATTATTATTATTCTTCCTCAATTTTGTTCGCAGGATATCTCAAGAATGGCAAAAGCCATTGTCATGAAACTTGCCATGATGATAGATCTTAGTCTAACTTAGAACTGCATGACTTTTCAAAGACTCAAAATCATCGTGACATCATCCAGGCGCCATTTTGTGAAAATCAACTTATGATCATATCTTCATAACGGAAACTAATTTTTCATTCATATTTATCATGAATAAGATCAATATCCTTCCGGTTAATTTCAAATAAAAAAACGTGCGCCAATCCGCGCGTACGCGTTCGTGCGCGCGTTTACGTGCGCGCAAAAATTAAAAATGCTCCAAATCATCCCCAATTTTTTTGGCATACGTTTCAAGCCATATGGAGCATTTGACAAAAAATCACTCGAACGCGCATGCGCGCGCGATTTTTGCGTGTTCTGGCATTTTGCAACATATAATTGCCAAATTTTCTCTGTCATCATGTTTGGCACATTTTTCCAAGCATTTTGATACCATGTTTATCTCTTTATCACTAATAATAACGGAATGAGCGTCCGTTCAAGATAAATATCCGTGTGCGCGAGCTCATGTATTACATAGTATATATGGGCAAAAACATGCCTATAAAAAGTCCATTGGGATGAATAAGGACTGCCAAGTTTTTTTCATATTTTGATAGAGTATGAGTCGGAGATATGATTTCATAGCTCACTTGGCCATTAAATACATCTTGACGTCATCATAATGGCCTTGGAAGTCAAAATACAAAATTGCATATTATGACGTCATTATATTTATGGAAAATTTAGTGTATTTCTCATAATATTGACTGATTTTCTTTCAAATTGCGGTATCTTGTAGTTGAGGCAATTGCCTTCAAGATAAAAAACACTACTTTTTATTTCATTGACGTCATCATAGTACAAAATTCAATTAAAGGCCACATGTCAGAATTTTCTTAATTTAAGTGTTATGCCTAAGGAAGGTGAATTTCGTTCAAATCATAAATCTTCATGACATTGATCTTTGAGCACTATCTAGCTTATTTGTATTCTATGTTCTTCCAAATTTTGATACGGTGTAGCTAATAAACTATCTACAATATTGACGTACATCATTTATCATTTCGATGACATCATAATAGTGAAAATTTCAATTAAAGGTGACATGTCAGAATTGTCTTAGTTTGCGTGTTAGGCGACTTTTTCTGAAATCCTGATTCTACAAATCTCTATCGAATGCCTGAAGGGGGCGCTACACCACTCTTAATCATGGTCTTTATCGTATTTATGATCATTATCATTAGATCATCATCGGCACACTTTCATGATAACAAAATAGCACGTATCACCTAATTCGTCAAAGTGACGAATTAAAGTCTAGTTCTTCTTCTTCTTCCTATTATTCTTCCTCGATTTTGTTCGCAGGATATCTCAAGACTGAATAAAGCCATTGTCATGAAACTTTCAATGATGATAGATCTTAATCTAACTTAGAACTGCGTGACTTTTCAAAGACTCAAAGTCATCGTGACGTCATCCAGACGCCATTTTGTGAAAATCAACTTATGATCATATCTTCATAACAGAAAGCCATTTCTCATTCATATTTGTCATGATCAAGGTCAATATTTATCGGGTCAATTTCAGATCAATAAATGCGCGCAAAAATGCGCGTACGCGTAGGTGCGCGCGTTAATGCGCGCGTAAAATTTAAAATTGCTCAAAATCGTCTTAAATTTTTTTTGCATACGTTTCAGGCCATTATAAGCATTTCATAAAAAATCGCGCAAAACACGCATTTTTGGACGTTTTCGTTCGTCACGGCCGAACGAAAAATAATTTCTCCGCAAAAGCTTTTGACCGAATATTCCTCATAATTTTCCGAACAATTTGATACCAAGTTTATCTCTTTATCACTATTAATAACGGAATGAGCGTCCGTTCAAGATAACCGTCCGCACGCGCGATTTTTGTATTGCATAGCGTATATGGGCAAAAACATGCCCATAAAAAGTCCATTGATATGAATAAGGACTGCCAATTTTTTTTCCATATTTAGATAGAGTATGAGTCGAAGGTATGATTTCATATCTCATTTGGCCATTAAGTACATCTTGACGTCATCATAATGGCCTTGGAAGTCAAAAATACAAAAATGCATATTATGACGTCATTATGTTTATGGACAATTTAGTGTATTTCTCTTAATATTCATCGATTCTCTTCTAGATTTTAATATGTTGTAGCCGAGGCAATCGTCTTCGAGATCAGTCTACACCAATTTTCATTTAAATGATGTCATCATAGTCAAAAATTCAATTAAAGGCCACATGTCAGAATTTTCGTCATTTGCGTGTTATGTCTATGGAGGGTGAATTTTGTCCACACTATGAATCTACATCGCATCCATCTTTCAGCACTATCTCGCTCATTTGTGCTTTGTTTTCTCCCAAATTTGGGTATGTTATAGCTGAGACCATGGGCTATAAAAACGGTGCTTTTAGTTTTTTAATCAGGTGATGAGATCTTGTCGAAATTTTCAATTGAATGAAACCCATTTACTGTCAGACACTATTGAGTGTCTGACTGACTTTTTTTTCTCTGGTAATAATATACATAAAATTAGCTGTATAAGGAAGATGAGCATTTGTCTACATTAATAACCCATTTTTTATAATGCCCCAAAATAAACTACTTGAATTTCTACGCAGCAACTTATAGTATAGGTAGAACATGACGGGTAAAGCATTTCATGGAATAAGATGAAATTGTGAAAATGCATTCTTCATGAAGTCATTTAGAGACGAAGGTGCAGCTGCTCATTGTACGTGGTCAATAGTCATATTGTCTCAATCTATCTTCTATAGATCCATAATTGTCAATATGCTACACCGTTGAAGCTTTGTATTTTGGTGTTATTGTATTTATTAACGTTTATTTTCTTCTCGACATTACAATATGAAACACAATGTATACAGTGCGTCCCCCAAAAAACGAAACCGAGAATTATCGATGTTTTATCATAACTTAATCACAATTATAATTGATAAATGATACATATTTTGTAAATCTTAGATCCTCCTCTTTCATTTGATGCAACTTACATAATGCATATTTTACGCATGAGTGATTCAAATGAATTTGAAGAGAGGAAACCAAAAAGACATTTGGCGGACGGTATCTGAATTTCAAAGAGAAAATCCCATTTCACGAAAGTTGGGTTTCTGCTCTTTCATATGACACCTCAGTCATGAGAAATGAGCTAGGAATAACAAAGTTCTGTTTGTTTTAAGTAGTGCTTGCATTTCCATTATTTTATTAAAGGAATTCGTTTTCACTGGCTGCCTGCCGTAGCAACAAGCAGAATTTACAAAATACTTTACTCCGTTTCGTTGACAATCAGCCATGCATGAACTCTTTCGTCTACGGAAGCAGGCGAAAGCATAGCTTGAGTTGGGAATGCCCATAATAAGTTAACACAGTTACTGAGCGAACATTATACATATTATTATGAAAATAACATATTATATGAAACAACGTTGATAGAAAATTAAAAAAACTAGTAAATGGAAGGAAAAAAATGAAAAGAGAATTAAGTATAGGAAAAAAGTTAACTCAATAGGGCTGTACATGTGTCTGCGATTACATCATATAAATGACTTAGTACTTCAATTCTTTAAAAAAAGACAGCGGTTACATATCATTAAAGACGAGCAAAGTCAACAGACAAAAAGCAGCTTCATCCGACGATCATTGTCGCTAGTTATTATTTTGTTGAACACAATCTCCAGTGCTTCAGAAAAAATTTCGGTCTGAGTATTTAGGGGTTTGAATACCACACCAACTATAATATTCTTTCTCTTTTCTTAAACTATTTCTATAAAAATGGATTCACATATTTCTGAATCAAGCGTCAGGTCATCTCTTTGGAAATAATTATGTTAATCCGCTACATGCATTCCAACACCCCGCCACAACCATGGTTTCTGTTCTCACAGATAAAAGTATTATTCATCAATATTTGTTGAAAGACTAGCGTCTGTTAACTAAGTCACACTCCCTGCCTGTCGGTCTTTCTCTTTCCTGCATTATTTCCTGTTAATTCAACTCTGGTCTAATCCACATTCCTTATACAGTGACACTATATATCCATCCGATATTTAAAGATTTTATTATCAAGCAACTAGCAAATCTCACGTCCACAACTAAAAATGATCGCTAATGTATTCCCACATTTATTTTGAATTTTCATTTACGACGGGACATACATTTTCATTTCTTAGAATGAGATAAAATCGTCAAAATGCGTTCTTCATGATGTAAATTAGAGTCAAAGGTGTAACTGGATACTGCACAGGGTCAATGGTCATATATCGTCTCAATCTATCTTTCCTAGATCCATGATGACCAAGGAGACATAATTTAATCTTGGCATATGGATAGATCATAATGGGAGAAGCATTTTATAAAATAATATGATATCGTGTAATGCATTATTCGTTATGTCAACTAATATCATACGTATCACCTAATTCGTCTAAGTGACGAATTAAAGTCTAGTTAGGTGATACGTAACGAAGTCTACGTATCACCTATTGATTTCGTCAAGATTTTCTTTTTTATTCTTCCTCGATTTTGTTCGCAGGATATCTCAAGATTGAATAAAGCCATTGTCATGAAATTTTCAATGATGATAGACCTTAGTCTAACTTAGAACTGCGTGACTTTTCAAAGACTCAAAATTATCGTGACGTCATCCAGGCGCCATTTTGTGAAAATCAACTTATGATCATATCTTCATAACGGAAAGTAATTTTTCATTCATATTTATCACGAATTAGATCGATATCCGTCCGGTCAATTTCAGGTCAAGAAATGCGCGCAAAAATGCGCGTACGCTTTTGTCCGCGCGTTTACGCGCGCGGATTTTTTTAAAATGCTCCAAATCATCCCAAATTTTTTTTACATACGTTTCAGGCCATATGGAGCATTTGATAAAAAAATTACGCACACGCGCATGCGCGCGCATTTTCGCGCGTACTGGCATTTTGCAACATAGAATCGCCGATTTTTTTCTGTCATCGTATTTGGCACATTTTTTCAAGCATTTTGATAACTTGCTCACCTTTTAATAACCCAATGAGCGTCCGTCAAAGTTGACAGCACGCGCGGATTTGCGTTATCTTTATCCACAATACATGGGCAAAAACATGCCTATATCAAATTCATTGTAACTCTTTAGAATAGATAGAAACTCCTAATATTTTTTCATATTTGGATAGATTATGAGTCGGAGATATGATTTCATGTCTCATTTGATCCTCAATTAACTCATAAAGGCATCATAATGGCCTCCAAACTCAAAATTTTAATTTGCATATTATGACGTCAGCATATTTTTGGAAAATTGATTGTATCTCTGTAAATATCAATCAATTTTCTTTCAAATTTTGATATGTTTTAGCTGAGACAATTTTCTACAAATGCAGTATCCACAACTTTTATTTTTGACAAAATTATCATGGTGTATTTTTGCGATTGATGGAGGCATGTCAATTTTTCACATTTTGCGTGTATTCTCTATGGGACATGACTTTTTCTCAAAACTGGATTCTACACTTCTGTCTTTCGCGAGCAAAATCTCCGTTGTTTTAGCTTCGTTTTCGCTGAGCTTCGGATATGTTGTAGCTGAGACAATGAGCTATCACAAATGTGCCCTTTATTTTTCGATCATATGCCGGGATCATGCTCATATTCTACTTGCAAAGTGGGATTTGAGAATTCCATTTCCCGTTTACGTGTAATCGCTATGGGAGATGTTTTGGTATATCGGTAACGCACTTGACTTCTAACCTCGAGATCCCTGGTTCGAGTCCGGGTGTCTCCAACATTTTTTTTCTTCACTTTTTTTTTCCTTTTGACCTTCACTGTACCATCTCCTTTGATTATTTAAACACGTAGAATCGCAAATAATGTCATAAACAACCCTTTTTACTTTATTATTACCCTATTTTCACTTAATCCATTACTTTTTGCGTGTAATCCCTATGGGAGATGACTTTTTCTCAAATCTGGAGTCTACATTCCTGTCTTTTGCGAGCAATATCGCCGTTATTTCTGCTTGGATTTTGTTGATTTTTTAGTATGTTGTAGCTGAGACTATATGCTATCTAAATCACTCCTCATTTTTTCAATAAGATGTCATGATTGCGCTCATGATCATGATCATTATCATCATGATCATCATTATCGTAATGATGAAAATCATTTATCAATTACATTTTCATTTCTTTGAATAAGATAAAATCGTCAAAAGGTGTTCTTCATGATATAAATAAGAGTCAAATGTGTAACTGGTTACTGCACAGGGTCAAAGGTCATATATTGTTTCAATCTATCTTCCCTAGATTCATGATGATCAAGGAGACACAATTTAATCTTGACATATGAATAGATCATAATGGGAGAAGCATATAAATGGGAGAAGCATTTTACAAAATAATATATTGTGTAATGCATTATTCGTTATGTAAACCATTATCATACGTATCACCTAAATCGTCTAAGTGACGAATTAAAGTCTAGTTTATTTTATTATTCTTCCTCGATTTTGTTCGCAGGATATCTCAAGATTGAATAAAGCCATTGTCATGAAACTTTTAATGATGATAGATCTTAGTCTAACTTAGAACTGCGTGACTTTTCACAGACTCAAAATTATCGTGACGTCATCCAGGCGCCATTTTGTAAAAATCAACTTATGATCATATCTTCATAACGGAAAGTAATTTTTCATTCATATTTATTGCGATTAAGATCAATATCCGTCCGGTCAATTTCAGGTCAAAAAACGTGCGCAAATGCGCTCGTCCGCGCGTTTACGCGCGCGCAAAAATTTAAAATGCTCTAAATCATCCCAAATTTTTTTGGCATACGTTTCAGGCCATATAGAGCATTTGATAAAAAATCGCGCTCACGCGCATTGCGCGCACGTTTTTTGCGCGTACTAGCATTTTGCAACATAGAATCGCCGAAATTTCTTTATCATCATATTTGGCACATTTTTCCAAGCATTTTGATAACTTGTTCATCTTTTAATAACGCAATGAGCGTCCGCCAAAGTTGACAGCGCGCGCGGGCCTGCGTTATCTTTATCCACAATACATGAGCAAAAACATGCCTATACAAAAATCTTTTTAACTCTTCAGAATAGATATGAACTCCCAATATTTTTTCATATTTAGATAGATTATGAGTCGGAGATATGATTTTATGTCTCATTTGACCCTCAATTAACTAATGACGTCATCATAATGGTCTCCGAACTCAAAATTTCAATTTGCATATTATGACGTTTGCATATTTTTGGAAAATTGATTGTATCTCTGTAAATATTGATTGATTTTCTTTCAAATTTTGAAATGTTTTAGCTGAGACAATTTTATACAAATACAGTGTTCACAATTTTTCATTTTGACAAAGGCATCATGGCGTATTTTTGCGATTAAAGGAGGCATGTCAATTTTTCACATTTTGCGTGTATTCTCTATGTGACATGACTTTTTCTCAAAACTGGATTCGACACTCCTGTCTTTCGTGAGCAAAATCTCCGTTGTTTTAACTTCGTTTTCGCTAAGCTTCGAATATGTTGTAGCTGAGACGATAAGCTATCACCAATGTGCCTTTTATTTTTCGATCAGATGCCGGGATTATGCTCATATTTCACTTGCAAAGTAGGATTTGAGAATTCCATTTCCCGTTTACGTGTACTCGCTATGGGAAATGTTTTGGTATATTGGTAACGCACTTGACTTCCAACGTCGAGATCCCTGGTTCGAGTCCGGGTGTCTCCAACAATTTTTTTCTTCACTTTGTTTTCCTTTTGACCTTCACTGTACCATCTCCTTTGATTATTTAAACACGTAGATTCGCAAATAATGTCATAAATAACCCTTTTTACTTTATTATTACCCTATTTTCACTTAATCCATTACTTTTTGCGTGTAATCCCTATGGGAGATGACTTTTTCTAAAATCTGGAGTCTACATTCCTGTCTTTTGCGAGCAATATCGCCGTTATTTCGGCTTGGATTTTGTTGATTTTTGAGTATGTTGTAGCTGAGACTATATGCTATCTAAATCAACCCTCATTTTTTCAATAAGATGTCATGATCGCGCTCATGATCGTGATCATGATCATCATGATCATCATTATCATAATGATGATAATAATTTATCAATTACATTTTCATTTCTTTGAATAAGATAAAATCGTCAAAAGGTGATCTTCATGATGTAAATTAGAGTCAAATGTGTAACTGGTTACTGCACAGGTTCAAAGGTCATATATTGTTTCAATCTATCTTCCCTAGATCCATGATGATCAAGGAGACACAATTTAATCTTGACATATGAATAGATCATAATGGGAGAAGCATATGAATGGGAGAAGCATTTTACAAAATAATATATCGTGTAATGCATTATTTGTTATGTAAACCATTATCATACGTATCACCTAATTCGTCTAAGTGACGAATTAAAGTCTAGTTAGGTGATACGTAACGAAGTCTACGTATCACCTATTGATTTCGTCAAGATTGTTATTTATTATTATTATTATTATTTATTATTATTCTTCCTCGAATTTGTTCGCAGGATATCTCAAGACTGAATGAAGCCATTGTTATAAATCTTTCAATGATGATAGATCTTAGTCTAACTTAGAACTGCGTGACTTTTCAAAGACTCAAAGTCATCGTGACGTCATCCAGGCGCCATTTTGTGAAAATCAATAAATGATCATATCTTCATAACGGATAGTAATTTTTCATTCATATTTATCATGATTAAGATCAATATCCGCCCGGTCAATTTTAGGTCAATAAACGTGCTTAAATGCGCGCGTGCGCGCTCGTCCGCGCGTTTACGCGCGCGCAAAAATTTAAAATGCTCTAAATCATCCCAAATTTTTTTTGCATACGTTTCAGGCCATATGGAGCATTTGATAAAAAAATTACGCACACGCACATGCGCGCGCGTTTTCGCGCGTACTGGCATTTTGCAACATAGAATCGCCGATTTTTTTCTGTCATCATATTTGGTACATTTTTCCAAGCATTTTGATAATTTGTTCACCTTTTATTAACGCAATGAGCGTCCGTCAAAGTTGACAGCACGCGTGGATTTGCGTTATCTTTATCCACAATACATGGGCAAAAACATGCCTATATAAAATTCATTGTAACTCTTTAGAATAGATAGAAACTCCTAATAGTTTTTAATATTTGGATAGATTATGAGTCGGAGATATGATTTCATGTCTCATTTTATCCTCAATTAACTCATGACGTCATCATAATGGCCTCCAAACTCAAAATTTTAATTTGCATATTTTGACGTCAGCATATTTTTGGAAAATTGATTGTATCTCTGTAAATATCGATCAATTTTCTTTTCAATTTTCATATGTTCTAGCTGAGACAATTTTCTACAAATGTAGTATTCACAATTTTTATTTTTGACAAAAGTATCATGGTGTATTTTTGCGATTAAAGGAGGCATGTCAATTTTTCGCATTTTGCGTGTATTCTCTATGGGACATGACTTTTTCTCAAAAGTGGATTCTACACTCATGTCTTTCGCGAGCAAAATCTCCGATGTTTTAGCTTTGTTTTCGCTGAGCTTTAGATATGTTGTAGCTGAGACAATGAGCTATCAAAAGTGTGTCCTTTATTTTTCGATTAGATGCCGGGATCATGCTTATATTTCACTTGCAAAGTAGGATTTCTGAATTCCATTTCCCGTTTACGTGTAATCGCTATGGGAGATGTTTTGGTATATCGGTAACGCACTTGACTTCCAACCTCGAGATCCCTGGTTCGAGTCCGGGTGTCTCCAACACTTTTTTTTCCCACTTTTTTTCCTTTTGACCTTCACTGTACCATCTCCTTTGATTATTTAAACACGTAGATTCGCAAATAATGTCATAAATAACCCTTTTTACTTTATTATTACCCTATTTTCACTTAATCCATTACTTTTTGCGTGTAATCCCTATGGGAGATGACTTTTTCTCAAATCTGGATTCTACATTCCTGTCTTTTGCGAGCAATATCGCCGTTATTTCTGCTTGGATTTTGTTGATTTTTGAGTATGTTGTAGCTGAGACTATATGCTATCTGAATCAACCCTTATTTTTTCAAAAAAGATGTCAGGATCGCGCTCATGATCATGATCATTATCATCATGATCATCATTATCATAATGATGATAATCATTTATCAATTACATTTTCATTTCTTTGAATAAGATAAAATCGTCAAAAGGTGTTCTTTATGATGTAAATTAGAGTCAAAGGTGTAACTGGCTACTGTACAGGGTCAAAGGTCATATATTGTTTCAATCTATCTTCCCTAGATCCCTGATCATGGGGACGCAATTTAAACTTGACATATGGATAGATCATAATAGGAAAAGCATTTTATAAAATAATATATCGTGTAATGCACTATTCGTTATGTAAACCATTATCATACGTATCACCTAATTCGTCTAAGTGACGAATTAAAGTCTAGTTAGGTGATACGTAACGAAGTCTACGTATCACCTATTGATTTCGTCAAGATTGTTATTATTTATTATTTATTATTATTATTATTCTTCCTCGAATTTGTTCGCAGGATATCTCAAGACTGAATGAAACCATTGTTATGAATCTTTCAATGATGATAGATCTTAGTCTAACTTAGAACTGCGTGACTTTTCAAAGACTCAAAGTCATCATGACGTCATCTAGGCGCCATTTTGTGAAAATCAACTTATGATCATATCTTCATAACGGAAAGTAATTTTTTATTCATATTTATCATGAATAAGATCAATATCCGTCTGGTCAATTTCAGGTCAAAAAATGCGCGCAAAAATGCGCGTACGCTTTTGTCCGCGCGTTTACGCGCGCGAAATTTTTTAAAATGCTCCAAATCATCCCAAATTTTTTTTACATACGTTTCAGGCAATATGGAGCATTTGATAAAAAAATTACGCACACGCGCATGCGCGCGCATTTTCGCGCGTACTGGCATTTTGCAACATAGAATCGCCGATTTTTTTCTGTCATCATATTTGGTACATTTTTCCAAGCATTTTGATAACTTGTTCACCTTTTAATAACGCAATGAGCGTCCGTCAAAGTTGACAGCGCGCGCGGATTTGCGTTATCTTTATCCACAATACATGGGCAAAAACATGCCTATATAAAATTCATTGTAACTCTTCAGAATAGATAGAAACTCCTAATATCTTTTCATATTTGGATAGATTATGAGTCGGAAATATGATTTCATGTCTCATTTGATCCTAAATTAACTCATGACGTCATCATAATGGCCTCCAAACTCAAAATTTTAATTTGCATATTATGACGTCAGCATATTTTTGGAAAATTGATTGTATCTCTGTAAATATGGATCAATTTTCTTTTTAATTTTGATATGTTCTAGCTGAGACAATTTTCTACAAATGTGATATTCACAATTTTTATTTTTGACAAAAGTATCATGGTGCATTTTTGCGATTTAAGGAGGCATGTCAATTTTTCGCATTTTGCGTGTATTCTCTATGGGACATGACTTTTTCTCAAAACTGGATTCTACACTCCTGTCTTTCGCGAGCAAAATCTCCGTTGTTTTAGCTTCGTTTTCGCTGAGCTTCGGATATGTTGTAGCTGAGACAATGAGCTATCAAAAGTGTGCACTTTATTTTTCGATTAAATGCCGGGATCATGCTCATATTTCACTTGCAAAGTAGGATTTCTGAATTCCATTTCCTGTTTACGTGTAATCGCAATGGGAGATGTTTTGGTATCATCGGTAACGCACTTGACTTCCAACCTCGAGATCCCTGGTTCGAGTCCGGGTGTCTCCAACACTTTTTTTTTCACTTTTTTTTCCTTTTGACCTTCACTGTACCATCTCCTTTGATTATTTAAACACGTAGATTCGCAAATAATGTCATAAATAACCCTTTTTACTTTATTATTACCCTATTTTCACTTAATCCATTACTTTTTGCGTGTAATCCCTATGGGAAATGACTTTTTCTCAAATCTGGAGTCTACATTCCTGTCTTTTGCGAGCAATATCGCCGTTATTTCGGCTTGGATTTTGTTGATTTTTGAGTATGTTGTAGCTGAGACTATATGCTATCTAAATCAACCCTCATTTTTTCAATAAGATGTCATGATCGCGCTCATGATCATGATCATGATCATCACGATCATCATTATCATAATGATGCTAATCATTTATCAATTACATTTTAATTTCTTTGAATAAGATAAAATCGTCAAAAGGTGTTCTTCATGATGTAAATTAGAGTCAAATGTGTAACTGGTTACTGCACAGGGTCAAAGGTCATATATTGTTTCAATCTATCTTCCCTAGATCTATGATGATCAAGGAGACACAATTTAATCTTGACATATGAATAGATCATAATGGGAGAAGCATATGAATGGGAGAAGCAAAATAATATATCATGTAATGCATTATTCGTTATGTAAACCATTATCATACGTATCACCTAATTCGTCTAAGTGACGAATTAAAGTCTAGTATTTATTTTGTGTCTGTATAGAAGAAATTATTATTATTCTTCCTCAATTTTGTTCGCAGGATATCTCAAGAATGGCAAAAGCCATTGTCATGAAACTTTCAATGATGATAGATCTTAGTCTAGCTTAGAACTGCATGACTTTTCAAAGACTCAAAATTATCGTGACGTCATCCAGGCGCCATTTTGTAAAAATCAACTAATGATCATATCTTCATAACGGAAAGTAATTTTTCATTCATATTTATCATGAATAAGATCAATATCCTTCCGGTCAATTTCAGATTAAAAAACGTGCGCAAATCCGCGCGTACGCGTTCGTGCGCGCGTTTACGTGCGCGCAAAAATTTAAAATGCTCCAAATTATTCCCATTTTTTTTTGCACACGTTTCAAGCCATATGGAGCATTTGACAAAAAATCACTCAAACGCGCATGCGCGCGCGTTTTTTGCGCGTTCTGGCATTTTGCAACATATAATCGCCAAATTTTCTCTGTCATCATGTTTGGCACATTTTTCCAAGCATTTTGATACCATGTTCATCTCTTTATCACTATTAATAATGGAATGAGCGTCCGTTCAAGATAAATATCCTTGTGCGCGAGCTCATGTATTACATAGTAAATATGGGCAAAAACACGCCTATAAAAAGTCCATTGGGATGAATAAGGACTGCCAATTTTTTTCATATTTTGATAGAGTATGAGTCGGAGATATGATTTCATAGCTCATTTGGCCATTAAATACATCTTGACGTCATCATAATAGCCTTGGAAGTCAAAATACAAAATTGCATATTATGACGTCATTATAATTTTTGAAAAATTATTGTATTTCTCATAATATTGACTGATTTTCTTCCAAATTGCGGTATCTTGTAGCGTAGGAAATTGTCTACAAGATCAATACACACTTCTTTTTATTTTATTGACGTCATTATAGTACAAAATTTAATTAAAAGCCACATGTCAGAATTTTCTCAATTTGCGTGTTATGTCTATGGAAGGTGAAATTCGTTCACATCATGAATCTACAATTTGTATTACCTATTTTAATTTGAAGTATATTTACAGTACTCTTGTTTGGACACTCATGATTATTGTTATTCATATAAATATACTTTTTCGGCAGTACTATTCTATCGTTTTGTTTTTAGATATTTATCTTGATTATTTGTTGTTTGTTTTAAATATGTCATTTGATGTACCATTATCATTTTTATGTTAATTCGATGTATTTACATTGTTTCACACGGCCCCAATGTAAATCAGTCTTGTAACTGTTTGGGCTTTTTTAACCGTGTATAAATAAAGATATCAATTCAATATCAAAATCATTTCGATGACATCATCTTAGTGAAAATTTCGATTAAAGGCGACATGTCAGAATTTTCTTAGTTTGCGTGTTTGGCGACTTTTTCTGAAATCCGGATTCTACAAATCTCTATCGAATACCTGAAGGGGGCGCTATACCACTCTTAATCATGGTCTTTATCGTATTTATGATCATTATCATGAGATCATCATCGGCACACTTTCATGATAACAAAATAGCACGTATCACCTAATTCGTCAAAGTGACGAATTAAAGTCTAGTTAGGTGATACGTAACGAAGTCTACGTATCACCTATTGATTTCGTCAAGATTGTTATTATTTATTATTTATTATTATTATTATTCTTCCTCGAATTTGTTCGCAGGATATCTCAAGACTGAATGAAACCATTGTTATGAATCTTTCAATGATGATAGATCTTAGTCTAACTTAGAACTGCGTGACTTTTCAAAGACTCAAAGTCATCATGACGTCATCTAGGCGCCATTTTGTGAAAATCAACTTATGATCATATCTTCATAACGGAAAGTAATTTTTTATTCATATTTATCATGAATAAGATCAATATCCGTCTGGTCAATTTCAGGTCAAAAAATGCGCGCAAAAATGCGCGTACGCTTTTGTCCGCGCGTTTACGCGCGCGAAATTTTTTAAAATGCTCCAAATCATCCCAAATTTTTTTTACATACGTTTCAGGCAATATGGAGCATTTGATAAAAAAATTACGCACACGCGCATGCGCGCGCATTTTCGCGCGTACTGGCATTTTGCAACATAGAATCGCCGATTTTTTTCTGTCATCATATTTGGTACATTTTTCCAAGCATTTTGATAACTTGTTCACCTTTTAATAACGCAATGAGCGTCCGTCAAAGTTGACAGCGCGCGCGGATTTGCGTTATCTTTATCCACAATACATGGGCAAAAACATGCCTATATAAAATTCATTGTAACTCTTCAGAATAGATAGAAACTCCTAATATCTTTTCATATTTGGATAGATTATGAGTCGGAAATATGATTTCATGTCTCATTTGATCCTAAATTAACTCATGACGTCATCATAATGGCCTCCAAACTCAAAATTTTAATTTGCATATTATGACGTCAGCATATTTTTGGAAAATTGATTGTATCTCTGTAAATATGGATCAATTTTCTTTTTAATTTTGATATGTTCTAGCTGAGACAATTTTCTACAAATGTGATATTCACAATTTTTATTTTTGACAAAAGTATCATGGTGCATTTTTGCGATTTAAGGAGGCATGTCAATTTTTCGCATTTTGCGTGTATTCTCTATGGGACATGACTTTTTCTCAAAACTGGATTCTACACTCCTGTCTTTCGCGAGCAAAATCTCCGTTGTTTTAGCTTCGTTTTCGCTGAGCTTCGGATATGTTGTAGCTGAGACAATGAGCTATCAAAAGTGTGCACTTTATTTTTCGATTAAATGCCGGGATCATGCTCATATTTCACTTGCAAAGTAGGATTTCTGAATTCCATTTCCTGTTTACGTGTAATCGCAATGGGAGATGTTTTGGTATCATCGGTAACGCACTTGACTTCCAACCTCGAGATCCCTGGTTCGAGTCCGGGTGTCTCCAACACTTTTTTTTTCACTTTTTTTTCCTTTTGACCTTCACTGTACCATCTCCTTTGATTATTTAAACACGTAGATTCGCAAATAATGTCATAAATAACCCTTTTTACTTTATTATTACCCTATTTTCACTTAATCCATTACTTTTTGCGTGTAATCCCTATGGGAAATGACTTTTTCTCAAATCTGGAGTCTACATTCCTGTCTTTTGCGAGCAATATCGCCGTTATTTCGGCTTGGATTTTGTTGATTTTTGAGTATGTTGTAGCTGAGACTATATGCTATCTAAATCAACCCTCATTTTTTCAATAAGATGTCATGATCGCGCTCATGATCATGATCATGATCATCACGATCATCATTATCATAATGATGCTAATCATTTATCAATTACATTTTAATTTCTTTGAATAAGATAAAATCGTCAAAAGGTGTTCTTCATGATGTAAATTAGAGTCAAATGTGTAACTGGTTACTGCACAGGGTCAAAGGTCATATATTGTTTCAATCTATCTTCCCTAGATCTATGATGATCAAGGAGACACAATTTAATCTTGACATATGAATAGATCATAATGGGAGAAGCATATGAATGGGAGAAGCAAAATAATATATCATGTAATGCATTATTCGTTATGTAAACCATTATCATACGTATCACCTAATTCGTCTAAGTGACGAATTAAAGTCTAGTTAGGTGATACGTAACGAAGTCTACGTATCACCTTTTGATTTCGTCAAGATTTTTATTAGGTGATACGTACGAAGTCTACGTATCACCTATTGATTTCGTCAAGATTTTTATTTATTATTTATTTATTATTTATTATTCTTCCTCGATTTTGTTCGCAGGATATCTCAAGATTGAATAAAGCCATTGTCATGAAATTTTCAATGATGATAGACCTTAGTCTAACTTAGAACTGCGTGACTTTTCAAAGACTCAAAATTATCGTGACGTCATCCAGGCGCCATTTTGTGAAAATCAACTTATGATCATATCTTCATAACGGAAAGTAATTTTTCATTCATATTTATCACGAATTAGATCGATATCCGTCCGGTCAATTTCAGGTCAAGAAATGCGCGCAAAAATGCGCGTACGCTTTTGTCCGCGCGTTTACGCGCGCGAAATTTTTTAAAATGCTCCAAATCATCCCAAATTTTTTTTACATACGTTTCAGGCCAAATAGAGCATTTGATAAAAAAATTACGCACACGTGCATGCGCGCGCGTTTTCGCGCGTACTTGCATTTTGCAACATAGAATCGCCGATTTTTTTCTGTCATCAGATTTGGTACATTTTTCCAAGCATTTTGATAACTTGTTCACCTTTTATTAACGCAATGAGCGTCCGTCAAAGTTGACAGCACGCGCGGATTTGCATTATCTTTATCTACAATACATGGGCAAAAACATGCCTATATAAAATTCATTGTAACTCTTTAGAATAGATAGAAACTCCTAATATTTTTTCATATTTAGATAGATTATGAGTTGGAGATATCATTTCATGTCTCATTTGATCCTCAATTAACTCATGACGTCATCATAATGGCCTCCAAACTCAAAATTTCAATTTGCATATTATGACGTCATCATTTTTTTGGAAAATTGATTGTATCTCTGTAAATATCAATCAATTTTCTTTCAAATTTTGATATGTTCTAGCTGAGACAATTTTCTACAAATTCAGTGTTCACAATTTTAATTTCTGACAAAAGTATCATGGTGTATTTTTGCAATTAAAGGAGGCATGTCAATTTTTCACATTTTGCGTGTATTGTCTATGGGACATGACTTTTTCTCAAAACTGGATTCTACACTCATGTCTTTCGCGAGCAAAATCTCCGTTGTTTTATCTTTGTTTTCGCTGAGCTTCGGATATGTTGTAGCTGAGACAATGGGCTACCATAAGTGTGCCCTTTATTTTTCGATTAGATGCCGGGATCATGCTCATATTTCACTTGCAAAGTAGGATTTTAGAATTCCATTTCCCGTTTACGTGTAATCGCTATGGGAGATGTTTTGGTATATCGGTAACGCACTTGACTTCCAACCTCGAGATCCCTGGTTCGAGTCCGGGTGTCTCCAACAATTTTTTGCTTCACTTTTTTTTTCCTTTTGACCTTCATTGTACCATCTCCTTTGATTATTTAAACACGTAGAATCGCAAATAATGTCATAAATAACCCTTTTTACTTTATTATTACCCTATTTTCACTTAATCCATTACTTTTTGCGTGTAATCCCTATGGGAGATGACTTTTTCTCAAATCTGGAGTCTACATTCCTGTCTTTTGCGAGCAATATCGCCGTTATTTCTGCTTGGATTTTGTTGATTTTTGAGTATGTTGTAGCTGAGACTATATGCTATCTAAATCACCTCTCATCTTATCAATAAGATGTCATGATCGCGCTCATGATCATGATCATGATCATCATGATCATCATTATCATAATGATGATAATCATTTATCAATTACATTTTCATTTCTTTGAATAAGATAAAATCGTCAAAAGGTGTTCTTCATGATGTAAATTAGAGTCAAATGTGTAACTGGTTACTGCACAGGGTCAAAGGTCATATATCGTTTCAATCTATCTTCCCTAGATCCATGATGATCAAGGAGACACAATTTAATCTTGACATATGAATAGATCATAATGAGAGAAGCATATAAATGGGAGAAGCATTTTACAAAATAATATATCGTGTAATGCATTATTCTTTATGTAAACCATTATCATACGTATCACCTAATTCGTCTAAGTGACGAATTAAAGTCTAGTTATTATTTATTATTATTTATTATTATTCTTCCTCGAATTTGTTCGCAGGATATCTCAAGACTGAATGAAGCCATTGTTATGAATCTTTCAATGATGATAGATCTTAGTCTAACTTAGAACTGCGCGACTTTTCAAAGACTCAAAATTATCGTGACGTCATCCAGGCGCCATTTTGTGAAAATCAACTAATGATCATATCTTCATAACGGATAGTAATTTTTCATTCATATTTATCATGATTAAGATCAATATCCGTGTGGTCAATTTCAGGTCAAAAAATGCGCGCAAAAATGCGCGTACGCTTTTGTCCGCGCGTTTACGCGCGCGATTTTTTTTAAAATGCTCTAAATCATCCCAATTTTTTTTTACATACGTTTCAGGCCATATGGAGCATTTGATAAAAAAATTACGCACACGCGCATGCGCGCGCATTTTCGCGCGTACTGGCATTTTGCAACATAGAATCGCCGATTTTTTTCTGTCATCGTATTTGGCACATTTTTTCAAGCATTTTGATAACTTGCTCACCTTTTAATAACCCAATGAGCGTCCGTCAAAGTTGACAGCACGCGCGGATTTGCGTTATCTTTATCCACAATACATGGGCAAAAACATGCCTATATCAAATTCATTGTAACTCTTTAGAATAGATAGAAACTCCTAATATTTTTTCATATTTGGATAGATTATGAGTCGGAGATATGATTTCATGTCTCATTTGATCCTCAATTAACTCATAAAGGCATCATAATGGCCTCCAAACTCAAAATTTTAATTTGCATATTATGACGTCAGCATATTTTTGGAAAATTGATTGTATCTCTGTAAATATCAATCAATTTTCTTTCAAATTTTGATATGTTTTAGCTGAGACAATTTTCTACAAATGCAGTATCCACAACTTTTATTTTTGACAAAATTATCATGGTGTATTTTTGCGATTGAAGGAGGCATGTCAATTTTTCACATTTTGCGTGTATTCTCTATGGGACATGACTTTTTCTCAAAACTGGATTCTACACTTCTGTCTTTCGCGAGCAAAATCTCCGTTGTTTTAGCTTCGTTTTCGCTGAGCTTCGGATATGTTGTAGCTGAGACCAGTGGCGTAGACAGGTTCGTACACCTGGGGGGGATGACTCAGGGGCGGATCTAGCTTTTTGCTAAGGGGGGGGGGTGACCAAAATAATGACGACGCGGAGCATCGTCCACGAGCCGCGAAGCGGCGAGCCGATTTTTTTTGGGGTGTTTATTTGAACCCCGTAAGTGATGTTTTCCTGGCATCTATTAACACAATGGAGACCATAAAAAGCAGTGCATGATAACGTCTTTTTAAATCAAGTAACAGTTAAATACACAGTTATATCCAGAGTTATCATGTGTTTGGTTAAGTTACCAAATGAGTTGAATATCTTCTCACAATATTTGCACTTGAAAGGGTTCCTCTCCAGCGTGCGTTCTTTTTTCTTTTTTTTTTTTTTTTTTTTCCTTTTTGTTTTTTGTTTGTTTTTTGGGCCGCCCAAGGGGGGGGTTTAAACCCCCTAAACCCCCCCCCCCGTAGATCCGCGCCTGTTTAATCTTGTGGTTATCTTGTGGTTTCCAAACCACAAGATAACCACAAAATACTTGTAAGATTTTCTTTTTTTTACCGTCTGAATTGGCTTTCACCGTGTGAATGCGGCTAATAACAATAAACACAATTTCAATAATGATGAGGATTATTATTATCATCATCATAATTATTATTATTATTATTAATATTATAATTGTTATCATTATTATTATTACTATTATTATCATCATTATGACTTATTAAGTAAGCAAATATCATTCCCCAAAACCTGGGGGGGATGATTGTACATGCCATCCCCCCCACCTTGTGAGGTGGGGGGGATGCATCCCCCTCATCCCCCCCGTTGTCTACGCCCCTGGCTGAGACAATGAGCTATCACAAGTGTGCCCTTTATTTTTCGATTAGATGCCGGGTTCATGCCAATATTTCACTTGCAAAGTAGGATTTCAGAATTCCATTTCCCGTTTACGTGTAATCGCTATGGGAGATGTTTTGGTATATCGGTAACGCACTTGACTTCTAACCTCGAGATCCCTGGTTCGAGTCCGGGTGTCTCCAACATTTTTTTTCTTCACTTTTTTTTTCCTTTTGACCTTCACTGTACCATCTCCTTTGATTATTTAAACACGTAGAATCGCTAATAATGTCATAAACAACCCTTTTTACTTTATTATTACCCTATTTTCACTTAATCCATTACTTTTTGCGTGTAATCCCTATGGGAGATGACTTTTTCTCAAATCTGTAGTCTACATTCCTGTCTTTTGCGAGCAATATCGCCGTTATTTCTGCTTGGATTTTGTTGATTTTTTAGTATGTTGTAGCTGAGACTATATGCTATCTAAATCACTCCTCATTTTTTCAATAAGATGTCATGATTGCGCTCATGATCATGATCATTATCATCATGATCATCATTATCGTAATGATGAAAATCATTTATCAATTACATTTTCATTTCTTTGAATAAGATAAAATCGTACAAAGCTGTTCTTCATGATATAAATAAGAGTCAAATGTGTAACTGGTTACTGCACAGGGTCAAAGGTCATATATTGTTTCAATCTATCTTCCCTAGATTCATGATGATCAAGGAGACACAATTTAATCTTGACATATGAATAGATCATAATGGGAGAAGCATATAAATGGGAGAAGCATTTTACAAAATAATATATTGTGTAATGCATTATTCGTTATGTAAACCATTATCATACGTATCACCTAATTCGTCTAAGTGACGAATTAAAGTCTAGTATTTATTTTGTGTCTGTATAGAAGAAATTATTATTATTCTTCCTCAATTTTGTTCGCAGGATATCTCAAGAATGGCAAAAGCCATTGTCATGAAACTTTCAAAAATGATAGATCTGAGTCTAACTTAGAACTGCATGACTTTTCAAAGACTCAAAATTATCGTGACGTCATCCAGACGCCATTTTGTGAAAATCAACTTATGATCATATCTTCATAACGGAAACTAATTTTTCATTCATATTTATCATGAATAAGATCAATATCCTTCCGGTCAATTTCAGATAAAAAAACGTGCGCAAATCCGCGCGTACGCGTTCGTGTGCGCGTTTACGTGTGCGCAAAAATTAAAAATGCTCCAAATTATCCCTAATTTTTTTGGCATACGTTTCAAGCCATATGGAGCATTTGACAAAAAAATCCCTCAAACGCGCATGCGCGCGCGTTTTTTGCGCGTTCTGGCATTTTGCAACATATAATCGCCAAATTTTCTCTGTCATCATGTTTGGCACATTTTTCCAAGCCTTTTGATACCATGTTCATCTTTTTATCACTATTAATAACGGAATGAGCGTCCGTTCAAGATAAATATCCTTGTGCGCGAGCTCATGTATTACATAGTATATATGGGCAAAAATATGCCTATAAAACGTCCATTGGGATAAATAAGGACTGCCAAGTTTTTTCCATATTTTGATAGAGTATGAGTCGGAGATATGATTTCATAGCTCATTTGGCCATTAAATACATCTTGACGTCATCACAATGGCCTAGGAAGTCAAAATACAAAATTGCATATTATGACGTCATTATATTTTTTGAAAATTTAGTGTATTTCTCATAATATTGACTGATTTTCTTCCAAATTGCGGTATCTTGTAGCTTAGGAAATTGCCTACAAGGTCAATACACACTACTTTTTATTTTATTGACGTCATTATAGTACAAAATTCAATTAAAGGCCACATGTCAGAATTTTCTCAATTTGCGTGTTATGACTAAGGAAGGTGAATTTCGTTCACATCATGAATCTTCATGACATTGATCTTTGAGCACTATCTAGCTTATTTGTATTCTATGTTCTCCCAAATTTTGATACGTTGTAGCTAATAAATTATCTACAATATAGACGTACATCATTTATCATTTCGATGACATCATCATAGTGAAAATTTCAATTAAAGGTGACATGTCAGAATTTTCTTAGTTTGCGTGTTAGGCGACTTTTTCTGAAGGGGGCGCTATACCACTCTTAATCATGGTCTTTATCGTATTCATGATCATGATCATTAGATCATCATTGGCACACTTTCATGATAACAAAATAACACGTATCACCTAATTCGTCAAAGTGACGAATTAAAGTCTAGTTAGGTGATACGTAACGAAGTCTACGTATCACCTATTGATTTCGTCAAGATTTTTATTATTATTCCTATTCCTATTATTCTTCCTCGATTTTGTTCGCAGGATATCTCAAGACTGAATAAAGCCATTGTCATGAAACTTTCAATGATGATAGATCTTAATCTAACTTAGAACTGCGTGACTTTTCAAAGACTCAAAATTATCGTGACGTCATCCAGGCGCCATTTTGTGAAAATTAACTTATGATCATATCTTCAAAACGGAAATCCATTTCTCATTCATATTTATCATGATCAAGGTCAATATCTGTCCGATCAATTTCAGGTCAAAAAATGCGCGCAAAAATGCGCGTACGCTTTTTTCCGCGCGTTTACGCGCGCGAAATTTTTTAAAATGCCTAAAATCATCCCAATTTTTTTTTACATACGTTTCAGGCCATATGGAGCATTTGATAAAAAAATTACGCGCACGTGCATGCGCGCGCGTTTTCGCGCGTACTGGCATTTTGCAACATAGAATCGCCGATTTTTTTCTGTCATCATATTTGGTACATTTTTCCAAGCATTTTGATAATTTGTTCACCTTTTATTAACACAATGAGCGTCCGTCAAAGTTGACAGCACGCGCGGATTTGCGTTATCTTTATCCACAATACATGGGCAAAAACATGCCTATATAAAATTAATTGTAACTCTTTAGAATAGATAGGAAATCCCAATATTTTTTCATATTTCGATAGATTATGAGTCGGAGATATGATTTCATGTCTCATTTGATCCTCAAGTAACTCATGACATCATCATAATGGCCTCCAAACTCAAAATTTTAATTTGCATATTATGACGTCAGCATATTTTTGGAAAATTGATTGTATCTCTGTCGATATCGATTAATTTTCTTTCAAATTTTGATATGTTTTAGGTGAGACAATTTTCTACAAATGCAGTATTCACAATTTTTATTTTTGACAAAAGTATCATGGTGTATTTTTGCGATTAAAGGAGGCATGTCAATTTTTCACATTTTGCGTGTATTCTCTATGGGACATGACTTTTTCTCAAAACTGGATTCTACACTCCTGTGTTTCACGAGCAAAATCTCCGTTGTTTTAGCTTCGTTTTCGCTGAGCTTCGGATATGTTGTAGTTGAGAAAATGAGCTATCACAAGTGTGCCCTTTATTTTTCGATTAGATGCCGGGATCATGCTTATATTTCACTTGCAAAGTAGGATTTCAGAATTCCATTTCCCGTTTACGTGTAATCGCTATGGGAGATGTTTTGGTATATCGGTAACGCACTTGACTTTCAACCTCGAGATCCGTGGTTCGAGTCCGGGTGTCTCCAACAATTTTTTTCTTCACTTTTTTTTTCCTTTTGACCTTCACTGTACCATCTCCTTTGATTATTTAAACACGTAGAATCGCAAATAATGTCATAAACAACCCTTTTTACGTTATTATTTCCCTATTTTCACTTAATCCATTACTTTTTGCATGTAATCCCTATGGGAGGTGACTTTTTTCTCAAATCTGGAGTCTACATTCCTGTCTTTTGCGAGCAATATCGCCGTTATTTCTGCTTGGATTTTGTTGATTTTTGAGTATGTTGTAGCTGAAACAAGTTTCCACAATAATTATGAAGACTATCTAAGAATTATCATGACGTTATCATAGTCAAAAATTCAAACATAGGTGACATGTCAATTATTATATATAACAATCCTCAATCGAATACCTGAAGGGGGCGCTATACCACTTTTATTCATGGTCATCTGGAAGGCATTGTTCTCAATTGCATCTATCTCTCTCTCTCCTCTCTCTCTCTCTTGCTCTTTTCCCTCCTCCGCTCATGTTCTGCCCCTCTCCTTTTTTGGTCTGTCTCTGCATCTATCTATCTCTCTTCTCTTTCACCCTCTCCCTCTCTCTCTCTCTATCTTGCCTTGCCTTGCCTCCCTCTTATTAACTTGGTCTGTCTCCCTCTGCCCTACAGTTGAAACTTGACTCATGAATAGACCATAATGGAGTAGTAAACGACAGATAAATCGTGAAAATGCGTTCTTCATTATGTTACACATGAGCATACGTATCACCTAATTTGTCAAAGTGACGAATTAAAGTCTAGTTAGGTGATACGTAACGAAGTCAACGTATCACCTTTTGATTTCGTCAAGATTTTTCTTTATTATTAGGTGATACGTAACGAAGTCTACGTATCACCTTTTGATTTCGTCAAGATTTTTATTATTTATTATTATTTATTATTATTCTTCCTCGAATTTGTTCGCAGGATATCTCAAGACTGAATGAAGCCATTGTTATGAATCTTTCAATGATGATAGATCTTAGTCTAACTTAGAACTGCGTGACTTTTCAAAGACTCAAAATTATCGTGACGTCATCCAGGCGCCATTTTGTGAAAATCAACTAATGATCATATCTTCATAACGGATAGTAATTTTTCATTCATATTTATCATGATTAAGATCAATATCCGTCTGGTCAATTTCAGGTCAAAAAATGCGCGCAAAAATGCGCGTACGCTTTTGTCCGCGCGTTTACGCGCGCGATTTTTTTTAAAATGCTCTAAATCATCCCAAATTTTTTTTACATACGTTTCAGGCCATATGGAGCATTTGATAAAAAAATTACGCACACGCGCATGCGCGCGCATTTTCGCGCGTACTGGCATTTTGCAACATAGAATCGCCGATTTTTTTCTGTCATCGTATTTGGCACATTTTTTCAAGCATTTTGATAACTTGCTCACCTTTTAATAATCCAATGAGCGTCCGTCAAAGTTGACAGCACGCGCGGATTTGCGTTATCTTTATCCACAATACATGGGCAAAAACATGCCTATATCAAATTCATTGTAACTCTTTAGAATAGATAGAAACTCCTAATATTTTTTCATATTTGGATAGATTATGAGTCGGAGATATGATTTCATGTCTCATTTGATCCTCAATTAACTCATAAAGGCATCATAATGGCCTCCAAACTCAAAATTTTAATTTGCATATTATGACGTCAGCATATTTTTGGAAAATTGATTGTATCTCTGTAAATATCAATCAATTTTCTTTCAAATTTTGATATGTTTTAGCTGAGACAATTTTCTACAAATGCAGTATCCACAACTTTTATTTTTGACAAAATTATCATGGTGTATTTTTGCGATTGAAGGAGGCATGTCAATTTTTCACATTTTGCGTGTATTCTCTATGGGACATGACTTTTTCTCAAAACTGGATTCTACACTTCTGTCTTTCGCAAGCAAAATCTCCGTTGTTTTAGCTTCGTTTTCGCTGAGCTTCGGATATGTTGTAGCTGAGACAATGAGCTATCACAAGTGTGCCCTTTATTTTTCGATTAGATGCCGGGTTCATGCCAATATTTCACTTGCAAAGTAGGATTTCAGAATTCCATTTCCCGTTTACGTGTAATCGCTATGGGAGATGTTTTGGTATATCGGTAACGCACTTGACTTCTAACCTCGAGATCCCTGGTTCGAGTCCGGGTGTCTCCAACATTTTTTTTCTTCACTTTTTTTTTCCTTTTGACCTTCACTGTACCATCTCCTTTGATTATTTAAACACGTAGAATCGCAAATAATGTCATAAACAACCCTTTTTACTTTATTATTACCCTATTTTCACTTAATCCATTACTTTTTGCGTGTAATCCCTATGGGAGATGACTTTTTCTCAAATCTGGAGTCTACATTCCTGTCTTTTGCGAGCAATATCGCCGTTATTTCTGCTTGGATTTTGTTGATTTTTTAGTATGTTGTAGCTGAGACTATATGCTATCTAAATCACTCCTCATTTTTTCAATAAGATGTCATGATTGCGCTCATGATCATGATCATTATCATCATGATCATCATTATCGTAATGATGAAAATCATTTATCAATTACATTTTCATTTCTTTGAATAAGATAAAATCGTCAAAAGGTGTTCTTCATGATATAAATAAGAGTCAAATGTGTAACTGGTTACTGCACAGGGTCAAAGGTCATATATTGTTTCAATCTATCTTCCCTAGATTCATGATGATCAAGGAGACACAATTTAATCTTGACATATGAATAGATCATAATGGGAGAAGCATATAAATGGGAGAAGCATTTTACAAAATAATATATTGTGTAATGCATTATTCGTTATGTAAACCATTATCATACGTATCACCTAATTCGTCTAAGTGACGAATTAAAGTCTAGTATTTATTTTGTGTCTGTATAGAAGAAATTATTATTATTCTTCCTCAATTTTGTTCGCAGGATATCTCAAGAATGGCTAAAGCCATTATCATGAAACTTGCCATGATGATAGATCTTAGTCTAACTTAGAACTGCATGACTTTTCAAAGACTCAAAATTATCGTGACGTCATCCAGGCGCCATTTTGTAAAAAATCAACTTATGATCATATCTTCATAACGGAAAGTAATTTTTCATTCATATTTATCATGAATAAGATCAATTTCCTTCCGGTCAATTTCAGATCAAAAAACGTGCGCAAATCCGCGCGTACGCGTTTGTGCGCGCGTTTACGCGCGCGCACAAATTTAAAATGCTCAAAATCATTCCCAATTTTGTTTGCATACGTTTCAAGCCATATGGAGCATTTGACAAAAAATCACTCAAACGCTCATGCGCGCGCGTTTTTTGCGCGTTCTGGCATTTTGCAACATATAATCGCCAAATTTTCTTTGTCATCATGTTTGGCACATTCTTCCAAGCATTTTGATACCATGTTCACCTCTTTATCACTATTAATAACGGAATGAGCGTCCGTCCAAAATAAATATCCGCGCGCGCGAGGTCATGTATTACATAGCATATATGGGCAAAAATATGCCATAAAAAGTCCATTGGGATGAATAAGGACTGCCAAGTTTTTTTCATATTTTGATAGAGTATGAGTCGGAGATATGATTTCATAGCTCATTTGGCCATTAAATACATCTTGACGTCATCATAATGGCCTTGGAAGTCAAAATACAAAATTGCATATTATGACGTCATTATATTTTTGGAAAATTAAGTGTATTTCTCATAATATTGACTGATTTTCTTCCAAATTGCGGTATCTTGTAGTTGAGGCAATTGCCTTCAAGATAAATACACACTACTTTTTATTTCATTGACGTCATCATAGTAAAAATTCAATAAAAGGCCACATTTCAGAATTTTCTTAATTTGCGTGTTATGCCTAAGGAAGGTGAATTTCGTTCACATCATGAATCTTCATGACATTGATCTTTGAGCACTATCTAGCTTATTGGTATTCTATGTTCTCCAAAATTTTGATACGGTGTAGCTAATAAAATATCTACAATATTGACGTACATCATTTATCATTTCGATGACATCATCATAGTGAAAATTTCAATTAAAGGTGACATGTCAGAATTTTCTTAGTTTGCGTGTTAGGCGACTTTTTCTGAAATCCTGATTCTACAAATCTCTATCGAATACCTGAAGGGGGCGCTATACCACTCTTAATCATGGTCTTTATCGTATTCATGATCATTATCATCAGATCATCATCGGCACACTTTCACGATAACAAAATAGCACGTATCACCTAATTCGTCAAAGTGACGAATTAAAGTCTAGTTAGGTGATACGTACGAAGTCTACGTATCACCTATTGATTTCGTCAAGATTTTTATTTATTATTTATTTATTATTTATTATTCTTCCTCGATTTTGTTCGCAGGATATCTCAAGATTGAATAAAGCCATTGTCATGAAATTTTCAATGATGATAGACCTTAGTCTAACTTAGAACTGCGTGACTTTTCAAAGACTCAAAATTATCGTGACGTCATCCAGGCGCCATTTTGTGAAAATCAACTTATGATCATATCTTCATAACGGAAAGTAATTTTTCATTCATATTTAGCACGAATTAGATCGATATCCGTCCGGTCAATTTCAGGTCAAGAAATGCGCGCAAAAATGCGCGTACGCTTTTGTCCGCGCGTTTACGCGCGCGAAATTTTTTAAAATGCTCCAAATCATCCCAAATTTTTTTTACATACGTTTCAGGCCATATAGAGCATTTGATAAAAAAATTACGCACACGTGCATGCGCGCGCGTTTTCGCGCGTACTTGCATTTTGCAACATAGAATCGCCGATTTTTTTCTGTCATCATATTTGGTACATTTTTCCAAGCATTTTGATAACTTGTTCACCTTTTATTAACGCAATGAGCGTCCGTCAAAGTTGACAGCACGCGCGGATTTGCGTTATCTTTATCTACAATACATGGGCAAAAACATGCCTATATAAAATTCATTGTAACTCTTTAGAATAGATAGAAACTCCTAATATTTTTTTCATATTTGGATAGATTATGAGTTGGAGATATCATTTCATGTCTCATTTGATCCTCAATTAACTCATGACGTCATCATAATGGCCTCCAAACTCAAAATTTCAATTTGCATATTATGACGTAATCATATTTTTGGAAAATTGATTGTATCTCTGTAAATATCGATCAATTTTCTTTCAGATTTTGATATGTTCTAGCTGAGACAATTTTCTACAAATTCAGTGTTCACAATTTTAATTTTTGACAAAAGTATCATGGTGTATTTTTGCGATTAAAGGAGGCATGTCAATTTTTCACATTTTGCGTGTATTCTCTATGGGACATGACTTTTTCTCAAAACTGGATTCTACACTCCTGTCTTTCGCGAGCAAAATCTCCGTTGTTTTATCTTTGTTTTCGCTGAGCTTCGGATATGTTGTTGCTGAGACAATGGGCTACCATAAGTGTGTCCTTTATTTTTCGATTAGATGCCGGGATCATGCTCATATTTCACTTGCAAAGTAGGATTTTAGAATTCCATTTCCCGTTTACGTGTAATCGCTATGGGAGATGTTTTGGTATATCGGTAACGCACTTGACTTCCAACCTCGAGATCCCTGGTTCGAGTCCGGGTGTCTCCAACAATTTTTTGCTTCACTTTTTTTTTCCTTTTGACCTTCATTGTACCATCTCCTTTGATTATTTAAACACGTAGAATCGCAAATAATGTCATAAATAACCCTTTTTACTTTATTATTACCCTATTTTCACTTAATCCATTACTTTTTGCGTGTAATCCCTATGGGAGATGACTTTTTCTCAAATCTGGAGTCTACATTCCTGTCTTTTGCGAGCAATATCGCCGTTATTTCTGCTTGGATTTTGTTGATTTTTGAGTATGTTGTAGCTGAGACTATATGCTATCTAAATCATCTCTCATCTTTTCAATAAGATGTCATGATCGCGCTCATGATCATGATCATGATCATCATGATCATCATTATCATAATGATGATAATCATTTATCAATTACATTTTCATTTCTTTGAATAAGATAAAATCGTCAAAAGGTGTTCTTCATGATGTAAATTAGAGTCAAATGTGTAACTGGTTACTGCACAGGGTCAAAGGTCATATATCGTTTCAATCTATCTTCCCTAGATCCATGATGATCAAGGAGACACAATTTAATCTTGACATATGAATAGATCATAATGAGAGAAGCATATAAATGGGAGAAGCATTTTACAAAATAATATATCGTGTAATGCATTATTCTTTATGTAAACCATTATCATACGTATCACCTAATTCGTCTAAGTGACGAATTAAAGTCTAGTTAGGTGATACGTAACGAAGTCAACGTATCACCTTTTGATTTCGTCAAGATTGTTATTTATTATTTATTATTATTCTTCCTCGAATTTGTTCGCAGGATATCTCAAGACTGAATGAAGCCATAATCATGAATCTTTCAATGATGATAGATCTTAGTCTAACTTAGAACTGCGTGACTTTTCAAAGACTCAAAATTATCGTGACGTCATCCAGGCGCCATTTTGTGAAAATCAACTAATGATCATATCTTCATAACGGATAGTAATTTTTCATTCATATTTATCATGATTAAGATCAATATCCGTCTGGTCAATTTCAGGTCAAAAAATGCGCGCAAAAATGCGCGTACGCTTTTGTCCGCGCGTTTACGCGCGCGATTTTTTTTAAAATGCTCTAAATCATCCCAAATTTTTTTTACATACGTTTCAGGCCATATGGAGCATTTGATAAAAAAATTACGCACACGCGCATGCGCGCGCATTTTCGCGCGTACTGGCATTTTGCAACATAGAATCGCCGATTTTTTTCTGTCATCGTATTTGGCACATTTTTTCAAGCATTTTGATAACTTGCTCACCTTTTAATAATCCAATGAGCGTCCGTCAAAGTTGACAGCACGCGCGGATTTGCGTTATCTTTATCCACAATACATGGGCAAAAACATGCCTATATCAAATTCATTGTAACTCTTTAGAATAGATAGAAACTCCTAATATTTTTTCATATTTGGATAGATTATGAGTCGGAGATATGATTTCATGTCTCATTTGATCCTCAATTAACTCATAAAGGCATCATAATGGCCTCCAAACTCAAAATTTTAATTTGCATATTATGACGTCAGCATATTTTTGGAAAATTGATTGTATCTCTGTAAATATCAATCAATTTTCTTTCAAATTTTGATATGTTTTAGCTGAGACAATTTTCTACAAATGCAGTATCCACAACTTTTATTTTTGACAAAATTATCATGGTGTATTTTTGCGATTGAAGGAGGCATGTCAATTTTTCACATTTTGCGTGTATTCTCTATGGGACATGACTTTTTCTCAAAACTGGATTCTACACTTCTGTCTTTCGCGAGCAAAATCTCCGTTGTTTTAGCTTCGTTTTCGCTGAGCTTCGGATATGTTGTAGCTGAGACAATGAGCTATCACAAGTGTGCCCTTTATTTTTCGATTAGATGCCGGGTTCATGCCAATATTTCACTTGCAAAGTAGGATTTCAGAATTCCATTTCCCGTTTACGTGTAATCGCTATGGGAGATGTTTTGGTATATCGGTAACGCACTTGACTTCTAACCTCGAGATCCCTGGTTCGAGTCCGGGTGTCTCCAACATTTTTTTTCTTCACTTTTTTTTTCCTTTTGACCTTCACTGTACCATCTCCTTTGATTATTTAAACACGTAGAATCGCAAATAATGTCATAAACAACCCTTTTTACTTTATTATTACCCTATTTTCACTTAATCCATTACTTTTTGCGTGTAATCCCTATGGGAGATGACTTTTTCTCAAATCTGGAGTCTACATTCCTGTCTTTTGCGAGCAATATCGCCGTTATTTCTGCTTGGATTTTGTTGATTTTTTAGTATGTTGTAGCTGAGACTATATGCTATCTAAATCACTCCTCATTTTTTCAATAAGATGTCATGATTGCGCTCATGATCATGATCATTATCATCATGATCATCATTATCGTAATGATGAAAATCATTTATCAATTACATTTTCATTTCTTTGAATAAGATAAAATCGTCAAAAGGTGTTCTTCATGATATAAATAAGAGTCAAATGTGTAACTGGTTACTGCACAGGGTCAAAGGTCATATATTGTTTCAATCTATCTTCCCTAGATTCATGATGATCAAGGAGACACAATTTAATCTTGACATATGAATAGATCATAATGGGAGAAGCATATAAATGGGAGAAGCATTTTACAAAATAATATATTGTGTAATGCATTATTCGTTATGTAAACCATTATCATACGTATCACCTAATTCGTCTAAGTGACGAATTAAAGTCTAGTTAGGTGATACGTAACGAAGTCAACGTATCACCTTTTGATTTCGTCAAGATTTTTATTATTATTATTATTATTTATTATTCTTCCTCGAATTTGTTCGCAGGATATCTCAAGACTGAATGAAGCCATTGTTATGAATCTTTCAATGATGATAGATCTTAGTCTAACTTAGAACTGCGTGACTTTTCAAAGACTCAAAGTCATCGTGACGTCATCCAGACGCCATTTTGTGAAAATCAACTTATGATCATATCTTCATAACAGAAAGCCATTTCTCATTCATATTTGTCATGATCAAGGTCAATATTTATCGGGTCAATTTCAGATCAATAAATGCGCGCAAAAATGCGCGTACGCGTAGGTGCGCGCGTTAATGCGCGCGTAAAATTTAAAATTGCTCAAAATCGTCTTAAATTTTTTTTGCATACGTTTCAGGCCATTATAAGCATTTCATAAAAAATCGCGCAAAACACGCATTTTTGGACGTTTTCGTTCGTCACGGCCGAACGAAAAATAATTTCTCCGCAAAAGCTTTTGACCGAATATTCCTCATAATTTTACGAACAATTTGATACCAAGTTTATCTCTTTATCACTATTAATAACGGAATGAGCGTCCGTTCAAGATAACCGTCCGCACGCGCGATTTTTGTATTACATAGCGTATATGGGCAAAAACATGCCCATAAAAAGTCCATTGATATGAATAAGGACTGCCAATTTTTTTTCCATATTTAGATAGAGTATGAGTCGAAGGTATGATTTCATATCTCATTTGGCCATTAAGTACATCTTGACGTCATCATAATGGCCTTGGAAGTCAAAAATACAAAAATGCATATTATGACGTCATTATGTTTATGGAAAATTTAGTGTATTTCTCTCGATATTCATCGATTTTCTTCTAGATTCAAATATGTTGTAGTCGAGGCAATCGTCCACAAAATCAATACACATTAATTTTCATTTTAATGACGTCATCATAGTACAAACTTCAATCAAAGGCCACATGTCAGAATTTTCGTAATTTGCATGTTATGTCTATGGAAGGTGAATGTTGTTAACATCTTGAATCTACATGGCATTCATCTATGAGCACTATCTTGCTTATTTGTGCTCTTCTTTCTCCCAAATTTGGGTATGTTATAGCTGAGACCATGGGCTATAAAAACGGTGCTTTTAGTTTTTTGATCAGATGTTGATATCTCGTCGAAATTTTCAATCAAAAGTTGGAATTGCAAATTCTGTAGAACTTTGCGGTAATTATGAATATGTCACGTATGTCCTATTTTTGAAATGTTATCGTTAGCAGTGTCCTAGTATTAAAATGAAATGATAGTGTTTTTATTGTTAATAAAAATAAAAGAACAACAATGCATTGCGGCCTAAACAGCCAAATTTGCAATGTTTTACACATGTAAAATACAATATAAAAAAACATTCGGAATTATTAGAAGTAAAAGTAGAAGAAGAAAGAGGGAAAAGAGGATTGAGAAGAAAGGAGAAGGGTGAGATGCCTAGCTGCCTTCGTCTTTCTGTCTTGGTCTGTCTTCCTCTGTCTCGATCTGCCTCTCTCTTTCTTTATAGTATCTCCCCTCTCTGCATCATTTCAGTGTCTCATTTATTAGTTTATTACATGTACACAAATCAAATCAAAGGAAATTTGAACCAATTTCTATCGTTTGACCATTCACTGCCATGCATACTAACAATTATTTCTAGATTTAACATCTTATAGCTGTTGGGTTATGATGGGTAAAATATTAATATCTTAATCATATTAATTGAATCAGGACTAAATAAATCACTGTATACATGCTTTAATTTTTTTTGAAGTGTTAATAAACTTTATTTTCATGTTATCTCAAGACTTGACAGATGGCACACGAAAGCATTCACATCCACAGTGTGTCGACACGTTATTCAAACGATAGATCTTTCTTTCCAATACAGAACGGTCAATAAGCATGCAAGAAACTTAATTTAGATATAGTCCTTATTAGTCATAATCAGCTCTAATGACGTCATTGTTGCGTATTTAGCGCGTCGAAATATCACTTCAATGATTGGTATAAGTATTTCTCTGCAATCAGGCGAATTTTTTGTTAGTAATAGCAGGGCACTCTCCCTGGTAATAGTTAACAGTTATCATATACAACAATCCTCAATTGAATACCTGAAGGGGGCGCTATACCACTTTTAATTATGGTCATCAACATTATCAATATCGTCATTATCGTATTGATGAACATTATCATTATATCATCATCTGCAGTTTCTGCATACTTTTATGATAGTAATTCAAGAGCCTAGCTATTTATGCTAGAAATATTGAAGGCATCTTTCTCAATTGCATCTCTCCCCTCTCTCTCTCTTTTCTCTCTTGCTCTGTCTCCCTTTACCTAGTCTTGTTCTGCCCCTCTCCTTCTCTTGGTCTCTCTCATCTTTATCTCTCTTGTTCTCTCCCTCTGTCTTACACTTTCACCCTCTCCCTCTCCCTCTTCATCTCTTGATCTGTCTCCTTCTGTCTCTGTCTCTCTCTTTCTCTACTCTCTCCCCTATTTCTCTGCATCATCTCAGCTTGTCTCATTTATAATGTATAATAATTTAATCCAAGGAAATTCGAGGCAATTTCTATCGTTTGGCCATTCACTGCCATGCATACTGACAATCGTTTCTAGATTTAACATCATAGCTGTTGGGTTATGGAGGGGTACAATATTAATATCTTACTCATATTTTATATTAAATCAGGACTAAATTAATCACTATGTGCATTTTGTAATATTTATTAAAAAAAGCTGTTGGATTATGGATGGGTACAATATTAATATCTTACTCATATTTTATATTAAATCAGGACTAAATTAATCACTATGTACATTTTGTAATATTTATTATAAAAAGTGTTTTGAGCTTGTTTAGTATAAGTAAACAGTTTAATCCTCTATCGAAAACCTGAAGGAGGCGCTGTGCCACTTTCAATCATGGTCATCATTCTAATATCGTCATCATCGTATTCATGAACATAATGTTTTTTTGATTATCCGCAACACTTTCATGATCAGTATTCACAAGAGCTTATTTATGCTAGAAATATGGAAGGCATTGTTCTCGATTGCATCTCTCTCTCTCTCTCCTCTCTTTTGCGCTGTTTCCCTTGTCCTCATCATCTTCTTTTCATCATCATCAATATCGTCATTATCGTATTCATGAATATTATCATTAGATCGTCATCGGGACACTTTCATGATACAAAAATAGCTTCGTATCACCTAATTCGTCAAAGTGACGAATTAAAGTCTAGTTAGGTGATACGTAACGAAGTCTACGTATCACCTATTGATTTCGTCAAGATTGTTATTATTTATTATTTATTATTATTATTATTCTTCCTCGAATTTGTTCGCAGGATATCTCAAGACTGAATGAAACCATTGTTATGAATCTTTCAATGATGATAGATCTTAGTCTAACTTAGAACTGCGTGACTTTTCAAAGACTCAAAGTCATCATGACGTCATCTAGGCGCCATTTTGTGAAAATCAACTAATGATCATATCTTCATAACGGAAAAGTATTTCTCATTCATAATTATCACGATTAAGATCAATATCCGTCCGGTCAATTTTAGGTCAATAAACGTGCTTAAATGCGCGCGTGCGCGCTCGTCCGCGCGTTTACGCGCGCGCAAAAATTTAAAATGCTCTAAATCATCCCAAATTTTTTTTGCATACGTTTCAGGCCATATGGAGCATTTGATAAAAAAATTACGCACACGCACATGCGCGCGCGTTTTCGCGCGTACTGGCATTTTGCAACATAGAATCGCCGATTTTTTTTTGTCATCATATTTGGTACATTTTTCCAAGCATTTTGATAATTTGTTCACCTTTTATTAACGCAATGAGCGTCCGTCAAAGTTGACAGCACGCGCGGATTTGCGTTATCTTTATCCACAATACATGGGCAAAAACATGCCTATATAAAATTCATTGTAACTCTTTAGAATAGATAGAAACTCCTAATAGTTTTTAATATTTGGATAGATTATGAGTCGGAGATATGATTTCATGTCTCATTTTATCCTCAATTAACTCATGACGTCATCATAATGGCCTCCAAACTCAAAATTTGAATTTGCATATTTTGACGTCAGCATATTTTTGGAAAATTGATTGTATCTCTGTAAATATCGATCAATTTTCTTTTCAATTTTCATATGTTCTAGCTGAGACAATTTTCTACAAATGTAGTATTCACAATTTTTATTTTTGACAAAAGTATCATGGTGTATTTTTGCGATTAAAGGAGGCATGTCAATTTTTCGCATTTTGCGTGTATTCTCTATGGGACATGACTTTTTCTCAAAAGTGGATTCTACACTCATGTCTTTCGCGAGCAAAATCTCCGATGTTTTAGCTTTGTTTTCGCTGAGCTTTAGATATGTTGTAGCTGAGACAATGAGCTATCAAAAGTGTGTCCTTTATTTTTCGATTAGATGCCGGGATCATGCTTATATTTCACTTGCAAAGTAGGATTTCTGAATTCCATTTCCCGTTTACGTGTAATCGCTATGGGAGATGTTTTGGTATATCGGTAACGCACTTGACTTCCAACCTCGAGATCCCTGGTTCGAGTCCGGGTGTCTCCAACACTTTTTTTTTCCCACTTTTTTTCCTTTTGACCTTCACTGTACCATCTCCTTTGATTATTTAAACACGTAGATTCGCAAATAATGTCATAAATAACCCTTTTTACTTTATTATTACCCTATTTTCACTTAATCCATTACTTTTTGCGTGTAATCCCTATGGGAGATGACTTTTTCTCAAATCTGGATTCTACATTCCTGTCTTTTGCGAGCAATATCGCCGTTATTTCTGCTTGGATTTTGTTGATTTTTGAGTATGTTGTAGCTGAGACTATATGCTATCTGAATCAACCCTCATTTTTTCAAAAAAGATGTCAGGATCGCGCTCATGATCATGATCATTATCATCATGATCATCATTATCATAATGATGATAATCATTTATCAATTACATTTTCATTTCTTTGAATAAGATAAAATCGTCAAAAGGTGTTCTTTATGATGTAAATTAGAGTCAAAGGTGTAACTGGCTACTGTACAGGGTCAAAGGTCATATATTGTTTCAATCTATCTTCCCTAGATCCCTGATCATGGGGACGCAATTTAAACTTGACATATGGATAGATCATAATAGGAAAAGCATTTTATAAAATAATATATCGTGTAATGCACTATTCGTTATGTAAACCATTATCATACGTATCACCTAATTCGTCTAAGTGACGAATTAAAGTCTAGTATTTATTTTGTGTCTGTATAGAAGAAATTATTATTATTCTTCCTCAATTTTGTTCGCAGGATATCTCAAGAATGGCTTGAGCCATTATCATGAAACTTGCAATGATGATAGATCTTAGTCTAACTTAGAACTGCATGACTTTTCAAAGACTCAAAATTATCGTGACGTCATCCAGGCGCCATTTTGTGAAAATCAACTTATGATCATATCTTCATAACGGAAAGTAATTTTTCATTCATATTTATCATGAATAAGATCAATATCCTTCCGGTCAATTTCAGATTAAAAAAATGTGCGCAAATCCGCGCGTATGGTTCGTGCGCGCGTTTACGTGCGCGCAAAAATTTAAAATGCTCCAAATCATTCTGAATTTTTTTTGCATACGTTTCAAGCCATATGGAGCATTTGACAAAAAATCACTCAAACGCGCATGCGCGCGCATTTTTTGCGCGTTCTGGCATTTTGCAACATATAATCGCCAAATTTTCTCTGTCATCATGTTTGGCACATTTTTCCAACCATTTTGATACCATGTACATCTCTTTATCACTATTAATAACGGAATGAGCGTCCTTTCAAGATAAATATCCTTGTGCGCGAGCTCATGTATTACATAGTATATTTGGGCAAAAACATGCCTATAAAAAGTCCATTGGGATGAATAAGGACTGCCAAGTTTTTTTCATATTTTGATAGAGTATGAGTCGGAGATATGATTTCATAGCTCATTTGGCCATTAAATACATCTTGACGTCACCATAATGGCCTTGGAAGTCAAAATACAAAATTGCATATTATGACGTCATTATATTTATGGAAAATTTAGTGTATTTCTCCTAATATTGACTGATTTTCTTCCAAATTGCGGTATCTCGTAGCGTAGGAAATTGCCTACAAGATCACTACACACTGCTTTTTATTTTATTGACGTCATTATAGTACAAAATTCAATTAAAGGCCACATGTCAGAATATTCTCAATTTGCGAGTTATGTCTATGGAAGGTGAAATTCGTTCACATCATGAATCTACATGACATTGATCTTTGAGCACTATCTAGCTTATTTGTGCTTTATGTTCTCCAAAAGTTTGAGACGGCGTAGCTTAGCAAATTATCTATAAGAATGACGTACATCATTTATCCTTTTGATGACATTATCATAGTGAAAATTTCAATTAAAAGCGACATGTCAGAATTTTCTTAGTTTGCGTGTTTGGCGACTTTTTCTGAAATCCGGATTCTACAAATCTCTATCAAATACCTGAAGGGGGCGCTATACCACTCTTAATCATGGTCACCAGGGAATTTTAGTTTAAACTCTTACATAACATCATATTTTGTAATGATAAACTGTATCTTTTTGGATTACCACAGTCAAATGTATGTTCCTTTTGTAGAAAAGAGGTAGAAACCTATCGTCTTATCTTCTTTGAATGTTCTGAAGGGTCCAGAATATGGAATGAGGTGGGAAACAATTTAAAGATGTGGATTTATGTGTTACTTGGTTTCATGTTCTGCCCCTCTCCCTTTTTCGGTCTGTCTCTGCATCTATCTATATCTCTCTCTCTACTCTTTCACCCTCTCCCCTCTCTCTCTCTACTCTTTCACCCTCTCTCTCTCTCTCTTGCCTTGCCTCCCTCTTATTCTATTGCTCTGTCTCCCTCTGCCTTACACAGTTGAAACTTGACTCATGGATATAGACCATAATGGGAGTAGTATTTTATAACGAAAGATGAAATTGTGAAAATGCGTTCTTCATTATGTTACACATGAGCATTAATTACGTATCACCTAATTCGTCAAAGTGACGAATTAAAGTCTAGTTAGGTGATACGTATGAAATATACGTATCACCTTTTGATTTCGTCAAGATTTTTATTATTATTATTTATTTATTATTATTTATTATTATTCTTCCTCGAATTTGTTCGCAGGATATCTCAAGACTGAATAAAGCCATTATCATGAAACTTGCCGTGATGATAGATCTTCGTCTAACTTAGAACTGCGTGACTTTTTAGAGAGTCAAAATTATCGTGACGTCATCCAGGCGCCATTTTGTAAAAATCAACTTATGATCATATCTTCATAACGGAAAAGAATTTCTCATTTATAATTATCAGGATTAAGATCAATATCTGTCCGGTCAATTTCAGGTCAATAAATGCGCGCAAAAATGCGCGTACGCGTTTGTGCGCGCGTAAACGCGCGCGTAAAATTTTAAATTGCTTAAAATCGTCTTAAATTTTTTTTGCATACGTTTTAGGCCATTATAAGCATTTCATAAAAAATCGCGCAAAACACGCATTTTTTCGCGTTTTCGTTCGTCACGGCCGAATGAATAATAATTACGCCTCAATTTGTTTTGACAGGATATTCCTCATATTTTTCTGAACAATTTGATACCATTTTTATCTCTTTATCACTATTAATAACGGAATGAGCGTCCGTTGAAGATAAATATCCGTGCGTGCGAGCTCATGTATTACATAGTATATATGGGCAAAAACATGCCTATAAAACGTCCATTGGGATGAATAAGGACTGCCAAGTTTTTTTCATATTTTGATAGAGTTTGAGTCGGAGATATGATTTCATAGCTCATTTGGCCATTACATACATCTTGACGTCATCATAATGGCCTTGGAAGTCAAAATACAAAATTGCATATTATGACGTCATTATATTTTTTGAAAATTTATTGTTTTTCTCATAATATTGACTGATTTTCTTCCAAATTGCGGTATCTTGTAGCGTAGGAATTTGCCTACAAGATCAATACACACTACTTTTTATTTTATTGACGTCATTATAGTACAAAATTCAATTAAAGGCCACATGTCAGAATTTTCTCAATTTGAGTGTTATGCCTAAGGAAGTTGAATTTCGTTCACATCATGAATCTTCATGACATTGATCTTTGAGCACTATCTAGCTTATTTGTGCTTTATGTTCTCCAAAATTTTGATACGGCGTAGCTAATAAATTATCTACAATATTGACGTACATCATTTATCATTTCGATGACATTATCATAGTGAAAATTTCAATTAAAGGTGACATATCAGAATTTTCTTAGTTTGCGTGTTAGGCGACTTTTTCTGAAATCCTGATTCTACAAATCTCTATCGAATACCTGAAGGGGGCGCTATACCACTCTTAATCATGGTCTTTATCGTATTTATGATCATTATCATTAGATCATCATCGGCACACTTTCATGATAACAAAATAGCACGTATCACCTAATTCGTCAAAGTGACGAATTAAAGTCTAGTTAGGTGATACGTACGAAGTCTACGTATCACCTATTGATTTCGTCAAGATTTTTATTTATTATTTATTTATTATTTATTATTCTTCCTCGATTTTGTTCGCAGGATATCTCAAGATTGAATAAAGCCATTGTCATGAAATTTTCAATGATGATAGACCTTAGTCTAACTTAGAACTGCGTGACTTTTCAAAGACTCAAAATTATCGTGACGTCATCCAGGCGCCATTTTGTGAAAATCAACTTATGATCATATCTTCATAACGGAAAGTAATTTTTCATTCATATTTATCACGAATTAGATCGATATCCGTCCGGTCAATTTCAGGTCAAGAAATGCGCGCAAAAATGCGCGTACGCTTTTGTCCGCGCGTTTACGCGCGCGAAATTTTTTAAAATGCTCCAAATCATCCCAAATTTTTTTTACATACGTTTCAGGCCAAATAGAGCATTTGATAAAAAAATTACGCACACGTGCATGCGCGCGCGTTTTCGCGCGTACTTGCATTTTGCAACATAGAATCGCCGATTTTTTTCTGTCATCAGATTTGGTACATTTTTCCAAGCATTTTGATAACTTGTTCACCTTTTATTAACGCAATGAGCGTCCGTCAAAGTTGACAGCACGCGCGGATTTGCATTATCTTTATCTACAATACATGGGCAAAAACATGCCTATATAAAATTCATTGTAACTCTTTAGAATAGATAGAAACTCCTAATATTTTTTCATATTTAGATAGATTATGAGTTGGAGATATCATTTCATGTCTCATTTGATCCTCAATTAACTCATGACGTCATCATAATGGCCTCCAAACTCAAAATTTCAATTTGCATATTATGACGTCATCATTTTTTTGGAAAATTGATTGTATCTCTGTAAATATCAATCAATTTTCTTTCAAATTTTGATATGTTCTAGCTGAGACAATTTTCTACAAATTCAGTGTTCACAATTTTAATTTCTGACAAAAGTATCATGGTGTATTTTTGCAATTAAAGGAGGCATGTCAATTTTTCACATTTTGCGTGTATTCTCTATGGGACATGACTTTTTCTCAAAACTGGATTCTACACTCATGTCTTTCGCGAGCAAAATCTCCGTTGTTTTATCTTTGTTTTCGCTGAGCTTCGGATATGTTGTAGCTGAGACAATGGGCTACCATAAGTGTGCCCTTTATTTTTCGATTAGATGCCGGGATCATGCTCATATTTCACTTGCAAAGTAGGATTTTAGAATTCCATTTCCCGTTTACGTGTAATCGCTATGGGAGATGTTTTGGTATATCGGTAACGCACTTGACTTCCAACCTCGAGATCCCTGGTTCGAGTCCGGGTGTCTCCAACAATTTTTTGCTTCACTTTTTTTTTCCTTTTGACCTTCATTGTACCATCTCCTTTGATTATTTAAACACGTAGAATCGCAAATAATGTCATAAATAACCCTTTTTACTTTATTATTACCCTATTTTCACTTAATCCATTACTTTTTGCGTGTAATCCCTATGGGAGATGACTTTTTCTCAAATCTGGAGTCTACATTCCTGTCTTTTGCGAGCAATATCGCCGTTATTTCTGCTTGGATTTTGTTGATTTTTGAGTATGTTGTAGCTGAGACTATATGCTATCTAAATCACCTCTCATCTTATCAATAAGATGTCATGATCGCGCTCATGATCATGATCATGATCATCATGATCATCATTATCATAATGATGATAATCATTTATCAATTACATTTTCATTTCTTTGAATAAGATAAAATCGTCAAAAGGTGTTCTTCATGATGTAAATTAGAGTCAAATGTGTAACTGGTTACTGCACAGGGTCAAAGGTCATATATCGTTTCAATCTATCTTCCCTAGATCCATGATGATCAAGGAGACACAATTTAATCTTGACATATGAATAGATCATAATGAGAGAAGCATATAAATGGGAGAAGCATTTTACAAAATAATATATCGTGTAATGCATTATTCTTTATGTAAACCATTATCATACGTATCACCTAATTCGTCTAAGTGACGAATTAAAGTCTAGTTAGGTGATACGTAACGAAGTCAACGTATCACCTTTTGATTTCGTCAAGATTGTTATTTATTATTTATTATTATTCTTCCTCGAATTTGTTCGCAGGATATCTCAAGACTGAATAAAGCCATAATCATGAATCTTTCAATGATGATAGATCTTAGTCTAACTTAGAACTGCGTGACTTTTCAAAGACTCAAAGTCATCGTGACGTCATCCAGACGCCATTTTGTGAAAATCAACTTATGATCATATCTTCATAACAAAAAGCCATTTTTCATTCATATTTGTCATGATCAAGGTCAAAATTTGTCGGGTCAATTTCAGGTCAATAAATGCGCGCAAAAATGCGCGTACGCGTAGGTGCGCGCGTTAACGCGCGCGTAAAATTAAAAACTGCTCAAAATCATCTTAAATTTTTTTTGCATACGTTTCAGGCCATTATAAGCATTTCATAAAAAATCACGCAAAACACGCATTTTTGCACGTTTTCGTTCGTCACGGCCGAACGAAAAATAATTTCTCCGCAAAAGCTTTTGACCGAATATTCCTCATATTTTTCCGGAAAATTTGATACCATGTTTAGCTCTTTATCACTATTAAGAACGGAATGAGCGTCCGTTCAAGATAACCGTCCGTACGCGCGATTTTTGTAATACATTGCATATATGGGCAAAAACATGCCTATAAAAAGTCCATTGGGATGAATAGGGATTGCCAATTTTTTTTTCATATTTAGATAGAGTATGAGTCGAAGGTATGATTTCATATCTCATTTGGCCATTAAGTACATCTTGACGTCATCATAATGGCCTTGGAAGTCAAAAATACAAAAATGCATATTATGACGTCATTATGTTCATGGAAAATTTAGTGTATTTCTCTTAATATTCATCGATTCTCTTCTAGATTTTAATATGTTGTAGTCGAGGCAATCGCCTTCGAGATCAGTCTACACCAATTTTCATTTAAATGATGTCATCATAGTACAAAATTCAATTAAAGGCCACATGTCAGAATTTTCGTCATTTGCGTGTTATGTCTATGGAGGGTGAATTTCGTTCACGTTATGAATCTACATCACATCAATCTTTCAGCACTATCTCGCTCATTTCTGCTTTATTCTCTCCCAATCTTGGGTATGTTATAGCTGAGACCATGGGCTATAAAAACGGTGCTTTTAGTTTTTCAATCAGATGATGGGATCATGTCACAATTTTCAATTGAAAGTCGGATTTGCAAATTCCGTAGAACTTTGCAGTAATTATGATGTCACGTATGTCCTATTTGTGAAATTTTAACGTTAGCAGTGTCCTAGTATTGAATTGAATTGATAATGGTTTTATTGATAATAAAAATAAAAGAACAACAATGCATTGCGGCATAAACGGCCGAATTAGGAAATGTTTTACAAATTTAAAATACAATATATACAAACATTCATATCAAATAACATCGAAATTAAAGAATTGAACCTGAATGAGTAAATTGTTAAAAATAATATTCAACTTCGAAATTCGTATTTCATTTTTGATCTTCCGAAATCATTTGATATAAAAAGGAGATACAGAAAAGTGAAGAAGAACATGATGATGATGTAAAGCAAAGAAAGAAATGAAAAGTGGATGGTAAGATAGTAAGATTAAGAAGAAGATAAAGAGGAAGAAGAAGAGGAAAAAGTAGAAGAGAAGGAGGAAGAAAAATAAGATTCAAGTGGGGAAATTTAAGAGGATAGACAGAGGGTACAGTAACACTATCCTAAGGTATCGATATCAATATTAATGCATTACACATTATACAAATTACAAATGATAGAGGCGAAGTTATTATGCAAATACTTATATGATAAATTGTACACATTTATATTTTCCTTTAGGTAATAGCTACTACAAGAAAAAGGTTATGTTTTATCCAAACTGTAAAAAAGGGGTAATTATTTGAAGAAGTAAAAGTAGAAAAAGAAAGAGGGAAAAGGGATTGGAAGAAAGGAGATGGGTGAGATGCCTAGCTGCCTTCCTCTTTATCTCTTGCTCTGTCTCGATCTGCCTCTCTATTTCTGTATAGTCTCCCCCCTTTCTCTCTGCATCATCCCAGTGTCTCATTTATTAGTGTATTACATGTATACAAATCAAATTAAAGGAAATTTGAGGCAATTTCCATCGTTTGGCCGTTCACTGCCATGCATACTAACAATCATTTCTAGATTTAACATCTTATAGATGTTGGTTTATGGATGGGTAAAATATAAAAATCTTACTCATATTTTATATTGAATCAGGACTAAATAAATTACTGTGTTCATGTTAAATTGATAAAAAAAAGGGTTTAAAAACTTTATTTGCATGTTATCTCAAGACTTGACAGATGGCACACGGAAGCATTCACATCCTTATAGTGCGTCAAAACGTTATTGAAACGGTAGATCTTTCTTTCCAATACGGAACGGTCAAAAAGCTGCAAAGTAGAATTTGAGAATTCCATTTCCCGTTTACGTGTAATCGTTATGGGAAATGTTTTGGTATATCGGTAACGCACTTGACTTCCATCCTCGAGATCCATGGTTCGAGTCCGGGTGCCTCCCACAATATTTGTCTTCACTTTTTTTTTCTTTTTGACCTTTCACTGTACCATCTCCTGTGATTATTAAAACACGTAGAATCGCAAATAATGTAATAAACAACCCTATTTACTTTATTATTACCCTATTTTCACTTAATCCATTACTATTTGAGTGTTAGGCGTATAAGTGGTGACTTCTTCTAAAATCCTGATTCTACAATTCTCTATCGAATACCTGAAGGAGGCGCTATACGACTTCATGGTCATCATCATTTCAAACCAAAAAATCATCATCATCAATATCGTCATTATCGTATTTATGAACATTATCTAAGATCATCATCGGCACACTTTCATGATAAAAAAAATAGCATACGTATCACCTAATTCGTCAAAGTGACGAATTAAAGTCTAGTATTTGTTTTGTGTCTGTATAGAAGAAATTATTATTATTCTTCCTCAATTTTGTTCGCAGGATATCTCAAGAATGGCTGAGGCCATTGTTATGAAACTTTCTCTGATGATAGATGTTAGTCTAACTTAGAACTGCATGACTTTTCAAAGACTCAAAGTCATAATGACGTCATCTAGGCGCCATTTTGTGAAAATCAACTTATGATCATATCTTCATAACATAAAAGTATTTCTCATTCATAATTATCACGATTAAGATCAATATCCGTCCGGTCAATTTCAGGTCAATAAACGTGCGCAAATGCGCGCGTGCGCGTTCGTCCGCGCGTTTACGCGCGCGCAAAAATTAAAAATGCTCTAAATCATCCCAAATTTTTTTTGCATACGTTTCAGGCCATATGGAGCATTTGACAAAAAATTATGCTCACGCGCATGCGCGCGCGTTTTTTGCGCGTACTAGCGTTTTGCAACATAGAATCGCCGAAATTTCTCTATCATCATATTTGGCACATTTTTCCAAGCATTTTGATAACTTTTTAACCCTTTAATAACGCAATGAGCGTCCGTCAAAGTTGACAGCGCGCGCGGACCTGCGTTATCTTTATCCACAATACATGAACAAAAACATGCCTATACAAAAATCTTTGTAACTCTTCAGAATAGATATGAACTTCCAATATTTGTTCATATTTAGATAGATTATGAGTCGGAGATATGATTTCATGTCTCATTTGACCCTCAATTAACTCATGACGTCATCATAATGGCCTCCGAACTCAAAAATTTAATTTGCATATTATGACGTCAGCATATTTTTGGAAAATTGATTGTATCTCTGTAAATATTGATCGATTTTCTTTCAAATTTTGATATGTTCTAGCTGAGACAATTCCCTACAAATTAACGACCACAATTTTTCATTTTGACAAAAGCATCATGGCGTATTTTTGCGATTAAAGGAGACATGTCAATTTTTCACATTTTGCGTGTATTCTCTATGGGACATGACTTTTTCTCAAAACTGGATTCTACACTCCTGTCTTTTGCGAGCAAAATCTCCGTTGTTTTAGCTTCGTTTTCGCTGAGCTTTGAATATGTTGTAGCTGAGACAATAAGCTATCACAAATCTGGCTTTTATTTTTCGATCAGATGCCGGGATGATACTTATATTTCACTTGCAAAGTGGGATTTGAGAATCCCATTTTCCGTTTACGTGTAATCGCTATGGGAATTGTTTTGGTATATCATTAACGCACTTGACTTCTATCCTCGAGGTCCCTGGTTCGAGTCCGGGCGTCTCCAATTATTGTTTTTCTTTACTTTTTTTTCTTTTTGACCTCTCACTGTACCATCTCCTTTGATTATTAAAACACGTAGATCCGAAAATAATGTAATAAACTATTTGCTTTATTATTACCCTATTTTCACTTAAACCATTACTTTTTGCGTGTAATCCCTATGGGAGATGACTTTTCCTCAAATCTGGATTCTACATTTCTGTCTTGTGCGAGCAACATCGCCGTTATTCCTGCTTGGATTTTGTTGATTTTTGAGGATGTTGTAGCTGAGGCTATATGCTATCTAAATCACTCCTCATTTTTTCAATAAGATATCAGGATCACACTCATGATCATGATCATCTTCATTATCATCATGATCATCATTATCATAATGATGATTATCATAAGCTAAAATCGTCAAAATGTGTTCTTCATGATGTAAATTAGAGTCAAAGGTGTAACCGGTTACTGTATAGAGTCAATGGTCATAAATTGTTACAATCTATCTTCCCTAGATCCATAATGATCAAGGGATCGACACAATTTAAACTTGACATATGGATAGATCATAATGGGAAAAGTATTTTATAAAATAATATGATTTCGTGTATTAAATGCATTCTTCGTTATGTAAACCAATATCATACGTATCACCTAATTCGTCTAAGTGACGAATTAAAGTCTAGTTATTATTTATTATTATTCTTCCTCAATTTTGTTCGCAGGATATCTCAAGAATGGCAAAAGCCATTGTCATGAAACTTTCAATGATGATAGATCTTAGTCTAACTTAGAACTGCATGACTTTTCAAAGACTCAAAATTATCGTGACGTCATCCAGGCGCCATTTTGTAAAAATCAACTTATGATCATATCTTCATAACGGAAAGTAATTTCTCATTCATATTTATCATGAATAAGATCAATATCCTTCCGGTCAATTTCAGATAAAAAAACGTGCGTAAATCTGCGCGTACGCGTTTGTGCGCGCGTTTACGTGCGCGCAAAAATTTAAAATGCTCCAAATCATTTCCAATTTATTTTGCACACGTTTCAAGCCATATGGAGCATTTGACAAAAAATCACTCAAACGCGCATGCGCGCGCGTTTTTTGCGCGTTCTGGCATTTTGCAACATATAATCGCCACATTTTCTCTGTCATCATGTTTGATACCATGTTCATCCCTTTATCACTATTAATAACGGAATGAGCGTCCGTTCAAGATAAATATCCTTGTGTGCGAACTCATGTATTACATAGTATATATGGGCAAAAACATGCCTATAAAACGTCCATTGGGATGAACAAGGAATGCCAAGTTTTTTTCATATTTTGATAGAGTATGAGTCGGAGATATGATTTCATAGCTTATTTGGCCATTAAATACATCTTGACGTCATCATAATGGCCTTGGAAGTCAAAATACAAAATTGCATATTATGACGTCATTATATTTTTTGAAAATTTAGTGTATTTCTCATAATATTGACTGATTTTCTTCCAAATTGTGGTATCTTGTAGCTTAGGAAATTGCCTACAAGATCAATACACACTGCTTTTTATTTTATTGACCTCATTATAGTACAAAATTCAATTAAAGGCCACATTTCAAAATTTTCTTAATTTGCGTGTTAAGCCTAAGGAAGGTGAATTTCGTTCACATCATGAATCTTCATGACATTGATCTTTGAGCACTATCTAGCTTATTTGTACTCTATGTTCTCCCAAATTCCAATACGGTGTAGCTAATAAATTATCTACAATATTGACGTACATCATTTATCATTTCGATGACATCATCATAGTGAAAATTTCAATTAAAGGCGACATGTCAGAATTTTCTTGGTTAGCGTGTTAGGCGACTTTTTCTGAAATCCTGATTCTACAAATCTCTATCGAATACCTGAAGGGGGCGCTATACCACTCTTAATGATGGTCTTCATCGTATTTATGTTCATTATCATTAGATCATCATCGGCACACTTTCATGATAACAAAATAGCACGTATCACCTAATTCGTCAAAGTGACGAATTAAAGTCTAGTTATTTATTATTATTCTTCCTCGAATTTGTTCGCAGGATATCTCAAGACTGAATGAAGCCATTGTTATGAATCTTTCAATGATGATAGATCTTAGTCTAACTTAGAACTGCGTGACTTTTCAAAGACTCAAAATTATCGTGACGTCATCCAGGCGCCATTTTGTGAAAATCAACTAATGATCATATCTTCATAACGGATAGTAATTTTTCATTCATATTTATCATGATTAAGATCAATATCCGTCTGGTCAATTTCAGGTCAAAAAATGCGCGCAAAAATGCGCGTACGCTTTTGTCCGCGCGTTTACGCGCGCGATTTTTTTTAAAATGCTCTAAATCATCCCAAATTTTTTTTACATACGTTTCAGGCCATATGGAGCATTTGATAAAAAAATTACGCACACGCGCATGCGCGCGCATTTTCGCGCGTACTGGCATTTTGCAACATAGAATCGCCGATTTTTTTCTGTCATCGTATTTGGCACATTTTTTCAAGCATTTTGATAACTTGCTCACCTTTTAATAATCCAATGAGCGTCCGTCAAAGTTGACAGCACGCGCGGATTTGCGTTATCTTTATCCACAATACATGGGCAAAAACATGCCTATATCAAATTCATTGTAACTCTTTAGAATAGATAGAAACTCCTAATATTTTTTCATATTTGGATAGATTATGAGTCGGAGATATGATTTCATGTCTCATTTGATCCTCAATTAACTCATAAAGGCATCATAATGGCCTCCAAACTCAAAATTTTAATTTGCATATTATGACGTCAGCATATTTTTGGAAAATTGATTGTATCTCTGTAAATATCAATCAATTTTCTTTCAAATTTTGATATGTTTTAGCTTAGACAATTTTCTACAAATGCAGTATCCACAACTTTTATTTTTGACAAAATTATCATGGTGTATTTTTGCGATTGAAGGAGGCATGTCAATTTTTCACATTTTGCGTGTATTCTCTATGGGACATGACTTTTTCTCAAAACTGGATTCTACACTTCTGTCTTTCGCGAGCAAAATCTCCGTTGTTTTAGCTTCGTTTTCGCTGAGCTTCGGATATGTTGTAGCTGAGACAATGAGCTATCACAAGTGTGCCCTTTATTTTTCGATTAGATGCCGGGTTCATGCCAATATTTCACTTGCAAAGTAGGATTTCAGAATTCCATTTCCCGTTTACGTGTAATCGCTATGGGAGATGTTTTGGTATATCGGTAACGCACTTGACTTCTAACCTCGAGATCCCTGGTTCGAGTCCGGGTGTCTCCAACATTTTTTTCTTCACTTTTTTTTTCCTTTTGACCTTCACTGTACCATCTCCTTTGATTATTTAAACACGTAGAATCGCAAATAATGTCATAAACAACCCTTTTTACTTTATTATTACCCTATTTTCACTTAATCCATTACTTTTTGCGTGTAATCCCTATGGGAGATGACTTTTTCTCAAATCTGGAGTCTACATTCCTGTCTTTTGCGAGCAATATCGCCGTTATTTCTGCTTGGATTTTGTTGATTTTTTAGTATGTTGTAGCTGAGACTATATGCTATCTAAATCACTCCTCATTTTTTCAATAAGATGTCATGATTGCGCTCATGATCATGATCATTATCATCATGATCATCATTATCGTAATGATGAAAATCATTTATCAATTACATTTTCATTTCTTTGAATAAGATAAAATCGTCAAAAGGTGTTCTTCATGATATAAATAAAAGTCAAATGTGTAACTGGTTACTGCACAGGGTCAAAGGTCATATATTGTTTCAATCTATCTTCCCTAGATTCATGATGATCAAGGAGACACAATTTAATCTTGACATATGAATAGATCATAATGGGAGAAGCATATAAATGGGAGAAGCATTTTACAAAATAATATATTGTGTAATGCATTATTCGTTATGTAAACCATTATCATACGTATCACCTAATTCGTCTAAGTGACGAATTAAAGTCTAGTATTTATTTTGTGTCTGTATAGAAGAAATTATTATTATTCTTCCTCAATTTTGTTCGCAGGATATCTCAAGAATGGCAAAAGCCATTGTCATGAAACTTTCAATGATGATAGATCTTAGTCTAACTTAGAACTGCATGACTTTTCAAAGACTCGAAATTATCGTGACGTCATCCAGGCGCCATTTTGTAAAAATCAACTTATGATTATATCTTCATAACGGAAAGTAATTTTTCATTCATTTTTATCATGAATAAGATCAATATCCTTCCGGTCAATTTCAGATTAAAAAACGTGCGCAAATCCGCGCGTACGCGTTTGTGCGCGCGTTTACGTGCGCGCAAAAATTTAAAATGCTCCAAATCATTTCCAATTTTTTTTGCACACGTTTCAAGCCATATGGAGCATTTGACAAAAAATCACTCAAACGCGCATGCGCGCGCGTTTTTTGCGCGTTCTGGCATTTTGCAACATATAATCGTCAAATTTTCTATGTCATCATGTTTGGCACATTTTTCCAAGCATTTTGATACCATGTTAATCTCTTTATCACTATTAATAACGGAATGAGCGTCCGTTCAAGATAAATATCCTTGTGCGCGAGTTCATGTATTACATAGTATATATGGGAAAAAACATGCCTATAAAAAGTCCATTGGGATGAATAAGGACTGCCAATTTTTTTCATATTTTGATAGAGTGAGAGTCGGAGATATGATTTCATAGCTCATTTGGCCATTAAATACATCTTGACGTCATCATAATGGCCTTGGAAGTCAAAATACAAAATTGCATATTATAACGTCATTATATTTTTTGAAAATTTAGTGTATTTCTCATAATATTGACTGATTTTCTTCCAGATTGCGGTATCTTGTAGCTTAGGGAATTGCCTACAAGATCAATACACACTGCTTTTTATTTTATTGACGTCATTATAGTACAAAATTCAATTAAAGGCCACATGTCAGAATTTTCTCAATTTGCATGTTATGCCTAAGGAAGGTTAATTTCGTTCACATCATGAATCTTCATGACATTGATCTTTGAGCACTATCTAGCTTATTTGTATTCTATGTTCTCCCAAATTTTGATACGCGGTGTAGCTAATAAATTATCTACAATATAGACGTACATTATTTATCATTCCGATGACATCACCATAGTGAAAATTTCAATTAAAGGTGACATGTCAGAATTTTCTTAGTTTGCGTGTTAGGCGACTTTTTCTGAAATCCTGATTCTACAAATCTCTATCGAATACCTGAAGGGGGCGCTATACCACTCTTAATCATGGTCCTTATCGTATTTATGATCATTGTCATTAGATCATCATCGGCACACTTTCATGATAACAAAATAGCACGTATCACCTAATTCGTCAAAGTGACGAATTAAAGTCTAGTTGATATTGTTAATATTATTATTATTGTTATCTTTGCTGTTATTATTATCATGATTGTTATAGTTATTATCATAATTATTATTATTGTAGTAGTAGCAGTATTTTCATTATTATCATTATTTTCTTTTTTTTATTATTATTTGTAATGTCTGGGTGGTTACAAACGGAGATGCACTGACAACTATATGCATCAAAACAAGGTAATATCCAGATTGTATCTCGCCCACCTGTGGCCAAATTACATGAATTCCGCCAAAGAGCATCCCTGACCCAAATTTGTTTGCGATGTGAACAATGTATCTATGCAAAGTTACAAGTCATACAAGAGTCTTGTGGGTAAAAACGTACACTTAATATAACATTATTTTTTACCTTAGGACATGACCTGACGCATCATTAAAACATGACAGTCCTCCAAATGCATTTATGACCCTCGTTTAGGTGTGATTGGAGTGACAGAGACAAACACAATTGTCCCAAGAGAGTGTTGCAGGTACATGTAACTTTAACACATGACCTAAAATGACCTTTCACTTTAGCATGTAACCCCCAACGGCACTATAGCACGAACATACGCCAATTGATTGATTAAAGAATATTTGTCATACTTTTCTTTTCATATACACATCATAGAGAAAACAGAAAAACACTATGAAAAACACAGTAATTGTCTATTATTTCCTCTTTTGTAGAGATAATTGTTGAACTCTGTCTAAACTTCTTTCTCTATGAAAGTGGAAGTATGCAAACATTGAACATCCTTGCAGATGCTTAAATCTTCAACAAACAATAACATAATTATTAGGCATGTGTACCGGTAGGTTTTGATACAAGTAGTACAATACACAAGATCATCCAACAATGCATGGATTAAACTTTCATTACTGAACTTACAGCAGGTCCTCCAATTACCATCTTCTTTACGTAACAGGCCATTCCGAGATCACCCGCTGTTGCCCGAATAATGACATGTTGTTCGCTATGAGAAGATGTGAAATTGTCTTTTCCTTCGTTGCTTTCTACTACCTGTTGAATACCAAAGAAAAGAAAATAGAATTATACAGTGATGCATAGTTTTGTTTATAGCCGGATACATATCAGGGTGCAGTAGCAACAGTTTTTCTTGTATGTCACCATACTATTAAAGTCATTCTTTTCAGTTTGAGCAAATTGATAGAATAAATATTTCCGGCAGTATTTTTCAACCGGAGTACTGCAAGACACCAAAGGAATGTTGTTATATTAAACACATATTTCGGAAAAACATCACCTTTATGAAATTAAAGTATAAACAACTGTCAGATTCTCAAATATATATCATCCTGTGTATTTGGATGAGGAAAGAACATTTTCAAAATAACAGAGTGTCCTTAGAAACAAATTAGAAAACTGTATGGTTTCAGGCAGCAAGGTGCTCCTTTGTGTGTGTGACAAGCTGCATGAATATTGTCATATTTGGGCCGCAAGGTGCCTAAAAATGTCTTATCTAGTGTGAATTTTTAGTCAAACTGAAACTTTTATCTCAGTAACGAGTTTTAAAAATCTATTTCTGCTTGCATGACCTTTTGTTTATCATGAACTAACAAAACATGTGAGAATTTGAACTCAGAATCGAAATGTTTAGGCTGGGGAAAACTGCCTTGTTGTTGGTGTTATTCCATTTGTTATGTTGTAAGCTAAGTCTCAAGTATGTTTCTTAAGTGGGAGGGGTTGTCCAACATTTTGACCATGTGCATTTGTCTACTGTACACCAACTGGAATGTCTTGTAAACGTTTTGGTAACATAGCATTATTTTTGTTGATTAATTAATGCTTACTCAAATAATTGTCGTATTTTTGAAAATCATGTACAAACAGATGCTGATCTTAGCCACGACAGTTGAGAATTCAGTACATTAGTCAGATTCCTCATCTTCCAACTAAATATTTTACCTCGCTATTCCCTTTGATGTCGTCATAGAGGTGTGCATGTAAGATGACAGATGTCTTCTGCAGGGCCAGGTTATTTTCTTTAAACGGCCGACAGCACATCCTCTTTTCTGCGAGGAAGAAATCTTTATACGGAAACTTAATGATCGTCCATGAAAAGTGATTCATCCTCAGTTTGAGTACATTTTTCGTAATGGTGTAGCTAGGTATTCCAGACATCGACAGCATACTTCGTTCTTTGACAACTGCATCTATATAAAAAATAAAAAAATTGGGGGGGGGGGGGGGAATCAGGAAATTTATAGGCACGTGAAGCGAGGGATAAACAGGGATTTGAAAGAAATTCAATAACAAGCAAAGGTAAAGACCTCTGCATATAGTCAAACTGGGTTCATTCGTATTAACAAAGTTAGGTAGTGGTGTTGTGGTTATATGAATAAGTCTCTGGACTGTAAACCATGAAGTAAGAGGTCCGAATTTCTGTCATAGCACTAATGTTCTTTGACAAGAAAATGATCTACACTTGCCACACTCAACCTAGGTGAGGTACATGGGTACCTGGCAGGAATACACACCTTGAAATGCTTGAGCGCTGTAAAGACAGCCGTGCTTAAGCCAGGGTAATATTAATGGAGCGCCCCAATAAACAAAATCACGTGAAAATCACGTCAATATCAAGGTATCGACTTGAGGAGAGTTACGTTCTTCAAACACCTGACATTTACGTAAATGTGTTAAAACGTTTATTGCTCTAGGTCACTTAAAGCACACGTACACTAAATCACTCAATTTTCGCTGCAATATCACCATTATAATGACGTGATTATCCCTACCTTGTAGACCATGGTTTGTAAACCTAATACTCCCGTTTTTGTTTGGTTATGAAATTCCATCTTCATAAACGAAATTATCACATTCTTTAGAAGTTTTAGAATCGCGTCACAGAAACACGTGAAGCGTTAGTGATAGTTTTAGTCAAAATATCTGCGTGATATTCACGTGAATATTACGAGGCTGACTTGAGATGAATCATGTTCTTCATTCACGTGAAATTTACGTAGAAGAGGAAATATGTTACTGTAACCCGCGTTTAACCCAATAATTACGCAAATGTTACACAATAAATGAACCAAAATAATGACGTTCTCATCCCGTTTCTGAACATCGTGTTTTGGATCTTCCATAATTAGGTCCAGACGCGCCGGAAGCAGTTTGGGATTTAATGGGTGGGGGGGGGGGTGGTGCAAACATCCCAGAACAGAAAGCTAGTTGCAACTGGTCCAGTTGGTGAACCAGTTAATGCCAACTGGTAACCCTAGCAATTGAAATGGGCTAAATGATCCAGTTGATCCAGGCCAGTTAGAATTCAACTGGTCTAACTGAGCCATTAGAACCGTTTGGTGAAACTTTCAACCAGCTGAACGGCAACAACACTTCAATACTGGTACGTCTGTATTTCCAATGTAAAGGCATTGGTAATAAGTAGACTTTAATTTAATTAATCAAATTTGTTTTCATATACTTGTGTTTTATTGAAATTATTTTAGTTCATAGTTAATGTTTCCCTTCATTCATGTTTAATTAAATGTAATTTATACGAAGTAGCGAAATGTCCTAATAACTGGTAATTTCTATTTGTAGTATTTTCGAAATGAATTGCATATAACTAAATCATCAGTAATTAAGAAATATGATGTAAATTCAGATAAATTGTTTTAAAAAAATACATCTGCACGCACCCCATATTCAATATGCAAATTAATTGGTGTCAGCTGGTTCAACTGGAAATATGCCAACAGTCAGTCATCAACTTGTGCAACTGGAAATATGCACACAGACCAGTTATCAACTGGTGCAATGAAAATATGCAAACAGTCAGTTATCAACTGGTGCAAATATAAATATGCCAACAGTCACGGGATTATCACCACGGAACTTAAATGGTAACTATGAAACCATCAAGACACCCACGAATAATAACACCTAAGATTAATTATCAGTTTGAGTCACGAGATCATCACCACGGAACTTTTGGTAACTTTGACCACCATTTGAAAAAGGTGTTTTCAGACACCTAAGAATTACTATTTTTTCACACCTGGAAATCAAGAATTCACAGCTTAGATAAGTAATCAGTTTTAGCCACGTGATCATCACCAAGAAAGTTATGGTAACTTTGAAACCATGTAAAAAGGTGTTTTAAGACACCTGATAATGACTAATTTTTCACACCTAAATATCACGGATTCACAGCTTAGATTAGTAATCAGTTTTAGCCACGTGATCATCACCAATACAGTTATGGCAACTTTGAAACCATTTAAAAAGGCGTTTTAAGACACCTAATAATGACTCACTTTTCACACCTAAAAATCACGGATGCCCAGCTTAGATTAATAATCCGTTTGAGTCACGAGATCATTACCGCGGAACTTATGACAACCTTGACTACCATTCAAAAAGCTGTTTTAAGACACCTAATAATAATTTATTTTTCACACCTAAATATCACGGATTCACAGCTTAGATTAAAAAAAAGATGTTAATTTGCAGAGTCATATTGCAGTTTTGACAGAAACTACAAAGGAAAAACGCAGGAAGGAAAACCTCTGCTGCATTTCACTAATTAATACACCCACAACAAAAAGTGAGTCACCCTTACTCAAATTGATGAGTCACTGGTTTGTCCGTACAGCGACACACTTGAAGGATCAGGTGAGTCACTATGACTCGATACAAATGAGTCTTAAAGACTCACTTGAAGTGAGTCTTAGATAAATAAGACTCATTTGTATCGAGTCATAGTGACTCACATGATCCTTCAAGTGTTTCGCTGTACGGACAAACCAGTGACTCATCAATTTGAGTAAGGGTGACTCACTTTTTGTTGTGGGTGTATATCAATTCACCATATATTTAAAAGACTCCTAGACCAACGTTTTTTTGTATAATTATTAACTATTATGTTATCTTTTTACTAAAAGAGTTTCAGAATACCAAACTATCTTAACTATCACATTTATCTCCGCCACTACGCATGGGGTTTGTGTAAGGTTATGAGTATGCGCATTTCACGTTTCTTCCTAAAACACTGTTAAACACAGAGTTGGACTTAATATCGTTTTCAGAATACCGCCTCGGTTCAATGATAACTCTATTGTGTGTCACTACTCCGGATTGTCACTACATAATTAGTTTACATTCATGTAGTGTACCAGTAGCATAGGGTTAGTCTATACATTGAGGGGTACATGCATCATGGTGGAGGGGGCACCTGTCATATTGGTGAATTAAATACAAATTGACGTGGCTATTGATGAATGGAGAGTACGTGGGGCAGGAAAAGCTTCGGAGGAGATTTAAGACTTTTCTTGTCTAGCTCCATTTACCCTCTTTTTATTTTGTTTCCTTTTACATAATATAAGTTTGGGGCAGTTTTCCCCATACCTCCTTTAGATACGCCGTTGTCGAGCGTGGACTTAAAGAGAATGTCTTCTTATGATTTTCATATCAAGTTTTGGCCAATTAACCTTTTGCTAGCCAGTATCATTATCGATTCATGTCTCTCATACTCTAGGTTAATAAAAGTGCTCTGAAATTCTAGCTGCTATGCACAATGTAAATTGCTTTGTTCTGAAGTAATTGTAGATTGACACACATGAGTTTGTGGCCTTGATTTTATAATTGAAATCGAATTGAATTATTCAGAGCAAAATGTTTAACTTAACACTTAAAGATATTTTATATTTTCTCCCCTTAAATATGACATCCTTCAACTTTACAATGATAAAAACTAAACCAGATTTTGAGTCACTCACGATCAAAAGTGTCAAACGTTTTTATAATATGCCTAGGAATTGTACTGAAAAATGGATTCACATGTGTTTAAACTAATTATTGCTAAGTGTTTCAATTATTTACAACCAAATATTTTGTATTCGTCAAATATCTTTGCTCCATAATGTGGAAACAGGTAAACATGTACTTACCGGGTGAGTATTCTCCCTCTCCTGTGTACAAAACTGGCTTCATACAGGAGTTTCGTGTAATAACAGCACAGTGAGGTATTGTGTAAGTCACTGGTAACTTAAGGACTAAGTCATCAGGGGCTAAACACTGTACACCAAAGCAGATTGACATCTCTTCTTTGCTGTTGCCAAGATTTGGAGTATTTGTCAGGACACGAAGAGAAATGTACTGCGGCGTTTCGCTATCGATTGCACCAGGAGGGATCTCAAGTTCAATTCCGAAGGAATCTAGCTGAAGTTTGCCACCTTGAACTCCAACTCTCTTACAACATTCCATCTTGATTGGTTTGACTTCATCTGGTACTGAAAATCAGAAAAGATATTTCCATTCAAACCTTACTGCAAACTCTCTGCAAACAATATAATACGTATTTCTACTTCAACATTCTAGCAAAATACCAAATATAGTTTATAGAGCATAAAATAACAATGCCGCTCTGAAGTATCCTTTTCATGACATAAATAAGTGTAACAACAGAATATTCTTACACATTTTTAAGTTTTTACCTTTAAAAGGGCCATTTTTCAACTTCTTCATAACCGTTGCTTTAATATTGTAGACTCTAGGCTGTGGAAAGATATATTAATTTATATATACAATCTTTGTAATAACGCAATTTACATGATTGATGTAATTTTCCAACCTAACTGATTCAGCACAAATACTTTAACCTACATGTCATGAATATTGTTGTAATACAATGAAATAATAAGATTAAAGAAAATTATTGTAGTATACCCTGTTTTTCTGCCTTTTGCCGAACAATAAAAAATGTTCTACTTGCTAGAACCCCGCACGGTAGGAATATTTTCACTAAGATACATCTATGTTGGATAGTGTTGTATATTTAACAGAGATTACGCCATTAAGCGTCCACAGTTTTAATACATGTATACATGAGCTTCTGTACTACTTTCGCTCTCATGTCGTCGAATCATGAATACACTAAGTATTAAAGGTAATACAAAGTTTTGGGAAATTTTGAAAATTGGGTGGATAGTAATTCTTTACAATTTTGATATATTTTGATGCCCCTGTGGATGTATTATAAGCACTAGAAAATTTAACCCCTAAACTACTTCTGCTTTCGAGAAAAATTGAATATAAAAATTTACCGGTTCTCCCGGTAAATTTTGATAAATTTCAAATAGCGCCTACGGCCGTACAATGGTAGCTGCGAACATAAACATCTCAGAATATGTAGTTGTGATATATTATTTCCGAACGAGAACAACTAATCGGTAGATTTTAGTCAAGAAACATTGTTTTATAGCTTAATTTATATCTTGACCTTGAGAGGGTGCAATACAACATGAAGAGTTTATTATTTACAATTTCATAACTTTAGACTCGATTTCATCCGCGACAACGATCACTGAATATTGTAGGACCGCAAATGCGTCCAATATGTTCATTTGAACCAAATTCATGAACCCATACCAAAGCTTTGTATTACCTTTAACCGGTAAAAAGAATCCAAATACTTTTTTTTTTGTGTCTCTACCATGCCTGTGAAGGAAATGGACATGAAACACCAGTGAGAGAGAATTTGTTCTTTCTTTTCTTATTCTCCAAATAAGTTTCTACTGATATCGTATCAGAGCACAAAATTAACCTGTTCCATAGGGCAGGCTTTCCATGCATATGTAATCATCTTCTTCCTCATTGTTCTGGCTACCTATCTGTTGTTCATGAATTCGGAAACTTTCTGGTAAGCTTGATGTCCACAATTTGTATTCGATTTTTTAAAACCACTACAAATGATACACAATTGGTCCACTTAATGCCTTGTCAAGGGTTTCAACACACATCTTGACCTTGTTACAAGTCCAACACCATGGTTTTTGCACTGACGTGTAAGCAATGTTTAGACTTTGAATGTCATCTGATATCTGTTCACCTACCTCCTCTTGCTTCATGACCTTTATGCACGGTAGATATAGGGTCATTGTGAAGTAGAACTCTTGCTAACTCATCTGACTATAAAATTGATAAAATGTGAATAGGAAAACATGAAAAAGTTTTTAAAGATATTCCTAACTCTGAAAAAAAGCCTACACCCAGGAATGGTGAATTAAAAAAGACATCCATACAAAAACAAAATGTCGACTTTCTCTCCGAATATTCCAAGGTACATGAACTACAAAAGCGTGTTTTTCCAACCAGGTGCAAGACCAATGAGCCCTTCGGTGGGCCCATATTAACATTAAATTAAAAAAGGACCTCAAAATTATAATAGAATTCGTAGGTGCCCGGGGTGTATAATCCATCATTCATGACTGCCCTCAGCAAACCATATAGCATATGTTTTAATATTTTAGTAAGTAAAATACATGATTTTTAACACACACGCATTTCCTATTTGGCTATTAGGAATAACTTCAGGGCTGCCATGGGCCACTCAAGTGCCCCTAAAACCCCTTAAAACACACTTCTCAATGTCTTTAGAAAAAAAAACATCTCACTATAGTCTAATGTTCTTAAAATGTTATGTTACATTTGAGCCTTTACAATCAATTGTTGGCTATCTTTTTTGTTATATGGAAACAAGAGACTTAATGTGCTTCCATTACTTTAAGAATTAGTTTCAAGTTTCTTTCGGCTTTCTTTGAGCGAACTTTTGGGCCCCTGTGGTCTGTTGTTGGTCATAGTCGGTTTCATAAACAAAAAGAACATTTTCAGTAAAAGAAATTATTTAGGAATGCATAGAAACAATGGTGGGCCTCTAAAAAATAACATTAAGGCACATTTTTTTTTTTTTTTAATAATTACCATGTGACATGATTAAACGATTAGAAATGGTTGAAGGACAAGACAGGACATTTAGAATCAAATCAAAATCCAATTTGCTGTTCTTTCGAGACGTTTCAATGTGCCTCATAGTCCGGACATTGGAAGAAACGAAGAAAGAAATCTTTTTTAGCATAACCATAAAATCCCTTTGGTTTCCCGGGTCGAACATCTGAAAAGAGTTGAGGAGAGATTTAAAAGCATTTACAAATTCAAACAGGACATTTTGACCTCAAAGGATGTTGTTTTTCCGGTGTTTTCCTCAAATGACATTCGGAATTACATTAAAATAAAAAAGGTTAATATATTCCCAAATGCCTTGAAAGTAAATGGTTATTGCTATTAATTCAATTCATTTCGTTTTTATTAAACCATTTAAAATAAAAAATAAATCGATATACAAATCATGCATATATGAAAATTATTAATACAATATAAATGGTTAGGGTGCCCCTAAAAACCAAGGCTTGATTAATGGGGTGCCCAATACATAACGAAATATACATACAATAAACATGAGGTACAAAACAAACTTAATACAAAACAAATTAAAAAAATAACACTAAACATACAGGCAAAGGGAAATAGGAAAAGGTGAAGTAAGAAAACGTAGGGAGGAGATATGAAATTACATGTTTATTTGACATAGGTAATTATTATTGAACGTTTGAGTTTAGTTTTAAAGGTTCCAACATTTCTAGTGCCATTTTAGAACAACAAATTGCTATGAAGGTAATTTTAGACCCCAAAATGTGTGAATTTTGATTTGAATACGATCGTACACATTCAGCTCCACTTTCCAAAAAATACAGTGACCGCTAATTGATTAATTAAACGGGTCGACTGGTTGTGTGTATTATAACCAACACGACAAAGCCAACAAAAACCCAATATTGGCATTAGCTGGAATAAAATTTATAAAGCGTTATCTCGTTTGTCAACGGCTGGTTCAAAATTACCCATATTTGTGGGGCACCACAAATATTATAATTGGTTATATTTATGGATATTTCAGCCGTTTCTGAACCGATTTTGGTCAAACACAGATGATTTTGTCATTTAATTGTATGTTCTTTCAAATTTGACACCCAATGTTTTTCATTATAAAAACATAATACATGGAATTGGCAACAATGATCAATGGCTACAAGTTATGCATCTCTCTCTCTCTCTCTCTAAGTGCCATATCGAATTAATTTAGCGATAATATTAAACCTCGGTTCCTAGCCGTCTATATTAGCACCACTCCCAGTTCTTTCACTCCTCTCTCTTCTAACAATTTTTGCAGACTGTCTATCTAAAGTATCCTTCTTTTCCCCCTACTCCTCCTTCCCACAATTTTTCCTTTCAAAGCAAGATTATCTAGGCCTTCTTTACGTGTAATGTGACCGATGAACTTCAACTGCTCAATCAACATATTACGTATCAATCATTTTCCGTTGCACTCCAGCTCTTCTAAGAGCTTCCTCATTACTAACTTTATCAGTCCAAGGGACTTTCATAATTCTTCTTAAAAAACATATTTCGCAACTTTTCAAACGTCTTTAGTATCAGAGGCTAAGGTACTGGGTAGATGTAACAATTCAGTACTCTTATTCTGGTCCTCATACCCATTGTATGATTTGTCAGAGTTTTGCCTAACTTTGAATATGCAGATTTAGCGATAGCTCGTTTTTTGGGACTCTGTCTCACATTTAGATTCCTCGGTGATCATGCTGACGCGGTAGTTACAAGAGGAGACTTGTTTAATAACCTGTTCTTTCAGTTTCAAGTTATGGCCCGGTCCCACTGGCCGATGGACACAAAACGTATGCATAAAGGACACAGCGGACGAGCAAAATTTCGCGTGTGGCTCCATCCGTTTTCATCCGTTCCAGAAATGGACAAAATTTGCGAAAATTTGCGAAAACAGAACGGAAATAACGAACGTGGGTGGTATGTAGCGGGGATGTTAAACGGACGTTCATCGGAAGCCTAGCGGATGAAAGAGGATGGAAGTGGATGACAGCTTTGAATACTTTATATACGAGATGCATACGGTAACATCCTTTCTATTTCCGTGCTACTAACGATGTATAGACGTTCCATGTACCTTATCTTTCCTCCCTCTTTCCGTTTTCAGCTGCAGCGGATGTGAGTTGCGAGGATGCCCAGAGGATGCAGAGAGGGATACAGCGGAAGTTTAACGGATGATAACGGACATAGAACGTTTGTTGCTCGTATTTGTCGCGGATTTATATCGTACACGGCGGAAGTTCATCCGTTCTAAAGTTTTGTGCAGCTCAAAACTTTTTGCGCGGATGAAATCACAGTGGACGGATGCTCGATGGATAGAGCGTATGAAACACGTATGCAATGAGTACGGAACGGATGCATAGCGTTTTTCCAACGGATGGCAAGATTTGTTTACGTTTTACATCCTCTTTGCATCCGTAAGTGCAGTGGGACCGGGCCTTAATGGCCCGGTCCCACTGGCCGATGGACACAAAACGTATGCATAACGGACACAGCGGACGAGCAAAATTTCGGGTGTGGCTCCATCCGTTTTCATCCGCTCCAGAAATGGACAAAATTTGCGAAAATTTGGGAAAACAGAACGGAAAATAACGGACGTGGGTAGTATGTAGCGGGGATGTTAAACGGATGTTCATCGGAAGCCTAGCGGATGAAAGCGGATGGAAGTGGATGACAGCTTTGAATACTTTATATACGAGATGCATACGCTTACATCCTTTCTATTTCCGTGCTACTAACGATGTATAGACGTTCCATGTACCTTATCTTTCCTCCCTCTTTCCGTTTTCAGCTGCAGCGGATGTGAGTTGCGAGGATGCCCAGAGGATGCAGAGAGGATACAGCGGACGTTTTAACGGATGATAACGGACAAAGAACGTTTGTCGCTCGTATTTGTCGCGGATTTACATCGTACACGGTGGAAGTTCATCCGTTCTAAAAGTTTTGTGCAGCTCAAAACTTTTTGCGCGGATGAAATCATAGTGGACGGATGCTCGACGGATAGAGCGTATGAAACACGTATGCAATGAGTACACAACGGATGCATAGGCGTTTTTCCAACTTGTATCCGTAAGTGCAGTGGGACCGGGCCTTTATATTTTGGACTGCTCTTCTTGGAGACTACCAGGCACTTTGTCTTTTTATAGTGGACATCTAGTCCCAATCTCTCATTCTGTTTTACAACTACATCCAGGAGTCTCTGGATATATACTGCGTAGTCCCATATACATCTTTATGTGTACAGTGCTTATAACTTTACCAAGACTGGTCCAAATTTCTTATCAATATGATGATTCCAGAACCTTGCAGTCTACACAAATACTTATATGCTAGATGATCAACCTTTTCTGATCGATTCCACAACGTTTCTTTCACAATGCAAACGCATGAACAGAACTGGTCTACCCCTTTATATATTCACTACACTCTCATTCTACCCTGATGCATGCAAAGTAATGCCAATATAGATGTTGTAGCACTTAGATCTTTCCTATACAGTGCGTCCCAGAAAAAACGAAACCAAGAAGTATCGATGTTCTATCATAACTTAATCACAACTATAATTAATGAATGATACATATTTGGAAAGCTTAGAGTCTCCTCTTTCATGTGATGCTACTCAGATGATGCATATTTCACGCATGAGTGATTAAAAGCAATTTGAAGGAAGGAAACCAAAAAGACATTTGGCGGGCGGTATCTGAATTTCGAAGAAAAAATCACATTTCTAGAAAGTTCAGTTTTTGCCCTTTCATATGACACCTCAATACAGTGCGTCCCAGAAAAAAACGAAACCGAGAAGTATCGATGTTTTATCATAACTTAATCACAACCATAATTAATGAATGATACATATTTGAAAGCTTAGAGTCTCTTCTTTCAGTTGATGCTACTCCGATGATGCATATTTCACGCATAAGTGATTAAAAGCAATTTGAAGGAAGGAAACCAAAAAGACATTTGGCGGGAGGTATCTGAATTTCGAAGAAAAAATCACATTTCTAGAAAGTTCAGTTTTTGCCCTTTCATATTACACCTCAATCAGGAAAAATGAGCGAGGAATGACAAAGTTCTGTTTGTTTAAAGTAGTGCTTGCATTTCCATAATTTTATTAAACGAATTCGTTTTCACTGGCTGCCTGCCGTATCAATAAACGAAATTAACAAAAGACTTAACTCCGTTTCGTTGACAATCAGCCGTAGACGAGAGTCTTCATGCATGGCTGATTGTCAACGAAACGGAGTTAAGTCTTTTGTCAAATCTGCTTTTTGCTACGGCAGGCACCCAGTGAAAACGAATTCGTTTGTTACAATTATGAAAATGTAAGGGCTACTTTAAACAAACAGAACTTTGTTATTCCTCGCTCATTTTTCCTGATTGAGGTGTCATATGAAAGGGCAGAGACTCAACTTTCTAGAAATGTGAATTTTTCTTCGAAATTCAGATACCTCCCGCCAAATGTCTTTTTGGTTTCCTTCCTTCAAATTGCTTTTAATCACTTATGCGTGAAATATGCATCATCGGAGTAGCATCAACTGAAAGAAGAGACTCTAAGCTTTCAAAATATGTATCATTCATTAATTATGGTTGTGATTAAGTTATGATAAAACATCGATACTTCTCGGTTTCGTTTTTTTTCTGGGACGCACTGTATATATCGAGCTTTTTCAGCTCTTCACAAAAGCTCCGAATGTTTTACTCTATCAAGTCTTTGAATAATCAACAATACACATGTACACATCCTTCTGCATTTCGACTGCTCTCTCCATTATATTTCTTACCACATCCTCTACAAAAACAAAATGGTTCCCTTCCGATCTTTGTAGTTATTCTAATTCTTGCTCTCGAAAGCAATATCCTCAAAATGATCTTAGTAATATGGCAAATAAGGCTGATTGTCCTATATTGCTCACAATCCACAGCTCCCTGTTTCTTTGGGAGAGTAATGGAAATGGATCTGCCCAATTCATCTGGAAATGTTCCTTCATCATATATTTAATTGATAATTTATGTTAATCTGTAATATCTTCTTCAGCATTATCTGCTGTTGGTGCATAAATCACTATGATTGAGATGTTAAAAGGGTTGTCCCTGTAATTTCACTTACACAACAGTCTCCCAGCTGGATCCAGCCAGTAGCCCTACACCTCTTTCATGATTTTCACCTCGTGCAT
>JAVYIG010003007.1:0-215399 GCA_035222895.1 Strongylocentrotus droebachiensis
GTACATTTAGACAATGACGTTTACAGATTAATTAATAGATTACAATTTAATCTTGTTCTGAGCCTCTGAAGTGTATATGATATATGGAATTGAACTAATAAAATTTGTCTTGAAATCTACCCGATAGCATTTTGTGTATGTCAGTAAAAACCCTACATCAAATTAAAATGGAGCCATCCCCTCTTCGCTTTCAAAAATTCTGGACGAGAAACGAGGAATCAATTTTAATTGGCAATATACTCAGGACAGAACGGAAATCATTAGGTAATAGCGAGTGTATGATTAACCCACTAATGGATGTCCCCGCTCCATTTTATGCGCCTTTTTTCTTACTCTGATCAATTACATGGAGAATAATAACTTATCGCCGCAAAATAACAATGTTATCACTAGTTCTGGTATCGCCTCACATTGCGGGCCCACGAATGTGAATCTCTTTTATCATGTTTTTGGCACATTAAAGGAAACATAATTATCTAACGAATATAAATTATATTTCGTAACATTCATGTATAGAATGTAAACTTCCCCTTCACAGGGAAGTGTGCGCAAGATCCGATAGCTTTATTTTGATTTAAAGCAATATTTGCTAGCATTTGAAATGCCCCAAATAAACAGTTTTAGTCCTTCTGTACCCGCCGCCGAGGCTTCTCCTTGCCTCCTTACCGGGTCGCTATTTCTCTAATTTGACACAGTCATGATGTTGAAAGATGGCCAGGGGTGCACGGCAGAGGCAGGATTTAAAAATAGGGAGGGGTGACTGAGGGGGGGAGGGGGAGGGGAGAAAGTAGGAGAAAACCTTCTCCCGATCCAAAATATAAAGATGGTAACATTAAAAAAATTATCCTAAGGGGAGGAGGAGGGGAGGGGGTGGGGGGAGAGGGGGGAGGGGGGGAGGGGCACACAATTACTGACTGACAGTGAAAATTCTTACTGATAAAAGTTTAATTTCCACTTACAGTTTTCCAAACCGTTGAATCAAGGAAGGGGCACAAAATTACGAATGGAATTGACTTTTGATTTGTATCCCAAATAGAGAGTCGTTTCAAACAGCAATAATTCGTCGCTGTTTTCACGAAGTGACGGGTAGCAAAAAAAAATTGCATTCACTTTGCGTTACGATTTTCCTCACTACCGTCACTTCGTGAAAACAAGGACGAATTATGTCCACATACCCTTTATCTCGTAGCTTACTCGGTGACATGATTTTTTATTTTATTTTTTATTTTTTTTCTTAGAGGGGGCAGGGATAAGTGCCCCTATTATCTCACCATTGATGGTGCTATTGCTAAAAATACGTATAAAAACATAAAATATGTCCATCTATGTTTATCCCTAAGCATAATTATTGGAGGGCGATGACTTCAACTCGGGGGAGTGTAGGTACCCCACCCCCTCCCATACCTCGCCCCTTGTAATGCCTCCACAACGCACTTTCCTTGGAGCTACTGGCACGACGTCATATCTCACTTTGAGCGGCGATGCTGCTGATTTATTGAAATATCATCGCTATGAAACAGGTGCACGGATTATTAATCAGTCAGATCGTATGCTACCCCTCTCTATTAGGTCACATCCTCGCTAGAAGGGTCCTACATTCACGCAAGAAGATACCCCCGTTAAAGGTATTGGGTATCTTTGCCTCAGATTCTAAACAAAATCCTGGATTTAGCTCATGCTGCAATCATAATTATAAACGTTTAGGTCAGTCATGAATCCCATGACTTTACAAGCCGATCATCTGTCTGATTATCAAGATATTTTATGATTGGAAATCTAAATTTCAAAATTATAACACTACAGTCTATAGTTGGGAAATGGGTATTGTAAAACCTGTCACTCAAAGATTTTTACTTTTTTGTAAACATATCGAATTATAGAATTTAAAGAGAAGGTTGAGTTCTGGGAAGAGGTGAAAAATAATTGGTGAGCATTATCATTGTTATTATTCAAGTGTGGAAGAACATCAGATAACAAATGTTCCCTGAAAAGCATGGCTCTTCAAATGCCTTAATATTCGAAATATGGCATGTAGCAGCATGACAATCGGGTCGGATTTTTATGCCACATATTCGTGTAATCCCATATACACCTTTCTATGTACAGTGCTTGTAACTTTAATAAGACTGGACCAAATTTCTTATCATTTTGATGATTCAAGAACCTTGCAGCACACACCAATACTTATATGCTAGATGATCAACCTTTTCTGATCGATTCCACAACGATTGCATGACCAGAACTCTACCTTATCTTTAAAGAAATGTTGATATATTTTATCCCTCGACTTTACCTACACATCAATGGAAGATGTTTTGATGTATTTATTCTTATATTCCAATCGGTCATACCGCCTAGTTAAACTTTAAAAAAATAGTAGCTGTTGTGTGACGAAAGCCCCGTCATATTTTCCCTCAGCCGTGGGGTGTTTATCTTTCTGGAATTATACGGTGTTACATGTTTCATCACTCGAAGAGCTGGTTGATCCCAACCATATAGAGCTGTATCTGAACAGATACTGAGCGATGACAGCTCAGAGATGGCAAGCAAGGGACTCAACTTTTGAAAATCTATGAGAGAGAAGATATTTTATTTATTGATTTATCTACATGAATGTATCTATTTGTTTATTTATTCGATATTGATTAATATAATCAATATCTTAAACATCTATTTCAGTTTAATTTTAAAAGGATTGACTGATTTCAGCCAAAATTTATGGACCCTGCTTTTCTAAAGAGCCCGGCATTAAGATTAGAAGTAAAACCATATTTCATAATAAATGAAAGCGAAAAATGGATTCAGAGATAGAAATATTTACAAAAACAAACATACATAATCCCCTCAGTCAATATTGCTTAAACTGCAGTGGTGCATGGGAAGGGTGTGATAGCTCAGTGGTAGAGCAGTGGGTCTCGTAATCGGGAGGTCCCGGGTTCGACCACCAAGTCGATGCGCTAGTGTCATTAACAATCGTCAGTAAGTTCATCGGAGAGGACATAAAGCCGTCGGTCCCCTGGATGCTAAGGCCTACTTACGAGCACTCACACTCGTTCCTAACTGTCAGGTAAAAAACACATTATAACAAAAAAGTAAAGGCCCTAAATCTGAAGATGGTCATCAATTAGTTTAACAGATTGATGCATTCTCGTTCCCACTCGCCGTCTCCACCTCCCGATAGCGCCCACGGCCGGTCGCCTCGCTGAACCAAGCTATCAATTAATTAACCCGTATGCAATGTTTACTTATTCACAGATAAGCGGGTTATTACACGTGTGTCATCTGTTTAGATAATGCCTTGCTCGTTCTTCCTATTTATTTATGATATGTGGTTAAAAGCATTGACATGGCTAGTCAGCGTCTTAGGAGCGCCGTTATGATAACGTGCTGGAATGCTATCATGTCTGCCCGTCGTAGAAATGAAGTCATCTCTCATATGATTGTGACGTATACCCCGCCAGACATGCCCATGTGTTGCATTTCTATATAGCGAAGGCTTGATGTAGGATCCATGTGCAAATTTCACTTAACAGACTGTAAGAATAAGGACTAAGATTTTTCAAATAGAAAGGGTAAAAAATGGGAACTATGTTTACATTTGTCTTAAGCGACCCAATTTTAAAGGGGGACCCACCGACATAGCGATTCTCACCTTAAAAAAATGTCAGCTCGTTATTGTGCAAACTTTCTGAAACACCATTACGAATTGAGGTTTTAATATAGAAGAAGGCTAGAGTATAGCCAGCCTGTGACAGAGCACGCTTACCCCCCCCCCCCCCCTCCCTTGAAGGCCCATATAACATTTAAGAAATTAGAAATAACCATGGAGATTGTTTTTCTTGGCTTTTGCTTGCATCTTCACATCGTTACCTTTAATGGAACTTAGTTATGAAGATGAAATCTAGAAAAAGCAGCTGCTTGGATTTGCAAGATTTATGTATTCAACAGATCGATCTTGCCCCTATTTGAAAAAAGGAGAACAAAATATTCTTGAAAATAGTAGCCCATACACTTTATTCTCAATAGGTTAACTTAAAGAAGGAAAGAAACGAAACAGAATGTAGAGGTGTCGTGATAGAGTGGTTTGAATACATTAAAGGGATAGTTGAGTTCTGTTGCAGAGGGCGCTACACACAAATATTTTTTTGGGTGAGATAATGAAAAACTGAGTGTCAAATTCGAAAAAACATAATATTTAAATGACAAAATCATCTTTGTTTGATCAAAATCGGTTCAGAGACGGCTGAAATATAACGATTTCTAATACTTGTGTACCCACCACAAATATTAGATAGTTTGAAAAATTTGAAAAAAACCGTTGAATAAAACGAAATAACGCCTTTTACGTCGTATTTCTGCCAATGCCGATGTTGGCTTTTTTGTTAGCATTTTCGTATTGCTTATATTACCCACAATGAGCCGGCTCATGTATTGTTATTTTTAATTAAATAATTAATTAACAGTCACTACGTTTTTTGAAAGTGGAGCTGAATTAATATGATCGTATTGGCTAAATTTCACACATTTTGAGGTCTAAAATTACCTTCATAGCAATGTTAGGTTCTAAAAGGGCACTATAAATGTCATAGATAAGAATACTAGAGCAATAACCATGCAGTTTGAAGGCATTTGCGCTCTGAAAACAGAACTCAACTATCCCTTTAAGGTTGAGGCTTCGAGCGTATGGCCACTGCGTAAATACTTAGACAAGGTAGGCTATTTCATCTACAGTTGCCTCTCTTCACCCAGGTGTTAAAATAGGTACCTAGTAAGCCTAGTATTATTTCTTGTAATGCACCTTGCGCTCATAAACGGCTGCCAGAGCTAATGCTAAGGTGACGATCCAAACGCAACGACGTAGATGATGATGATGATGATGATGATGATGATGATGATGAAGATGATGATGATGACGATGACGATGATGATGATGATGATGATGATGATTAATGAGGATAATGATGCTAAGAAAGCATGTGTATACTTGTAAGTAAGCAACCAGGAGGTCGACGGCTTTCATTCCTCTAACGAGGATTAATGCCTTACCAAAGGGCGTGAACGCATCCGGACTTGGTAAAAGTAAAAAAAAAAAAAAAAAAAATTATAGTGTGTCGTTTGGATTTTTTATTTTGATGAAGAGGAGTAGTTAAGTTTGTTACTTCGATTTCATTTGTATTGATAATTTATTCAGGATATTAATAATTTTTAACGACATTGTCCTCAAATTATTATTTATTTAATTCCAAAATAAAGATATCAAAATAACCATTAACAAAAATCAGGCGGGCCGGAAAAATGGGAAGGTGGAGGAAACGGGAAAGTAGGATTAGTTTTAGTTGGCCTAATGTGCTTTTACAAGAGAGGTCCATTTATTGCTGTTATCATTATCATTGAAATGCGTCATGGCAAACTCTTTGTGGAAACGAGCGATTAGGGGGAAACGTATGTTCGCAAAATGTGAGATAAGCGAGCCCATCCATCAAGGTAATATAAGTCAACATTATCACGATTGATGCCCATGAGATGGGAGTCATGATAAACATTGCAATTGGTCCATCATCGCAATGAAAGACATGATAAAAGTACGCCTGCGTGCTTGTCATGTATACAGCCAGCCCCACATATTTGATACGATGGTGTTTTTCGGCATCTAAACCGAAAGATGAAAGCTATTTTTGAAGTAGGCCGAACGGAGGCGCGTGCTGGTATTCTGAAGGATGTAGTGAACCTGAGCCCTGTTTCACGAAACTTGTTATCAATAACAACTTACAATAACTGTCGTAACCTACTGACATCGTGGCATTTGATTGGCTGAGAGCAAATTTGTCATAGAAATTTGGCATTTTTTGTTGGTAACAGTTTTATGAAACAGGGTCCTGGCGTTTGTTTTGTTTCGGGTAATAACGTTTAGGAGCATAACCTCTTAACTCTGAGAACGAGTGCAGTCATGTCAGGGGGCATGACATTAGGTTGGGTTCTCAAATAGAAGGTAAAAACTAGTACAATTTTGAAGAATTGAAGGGGAACGATATGATTAATATAACCTGAATAACCGAATTTAAGAGTACAAGTGTAGTATTAAGACGTGAGTTTATTCTAAATAATTAAAATAACTATAACATTCCCTAGATTCGTAAATTGGTTTTTGTTTGAGATTGTTTGTTTTTTCTTCACCATTTTTCAACATTATCCTTCACGCTCCCTCCACGCTCCCTCCACAACTTCTCCATCCCCTCCTATACCTCTCTTCTACCCCGTATCCACCACTTCACCTTCTTCCTCCGCCTATCCCCCGCCCCTCCCCACCCTTACTCAACCTCCTAATCCACTCCTCATATACCCTTCCTCCATCCCTCCCCAACCTCTTCCAATCTTCCTTCCCATCGCCTCCACCCCTCCCTTCTCTTCTATATCCTTCCTTCACCCCTCCTCAAGCCCCCTCCAGCCCTCCTCAAGTCCTTCTCCCGCCCTTCTCCTCACTTTCTTGAGCCTAATTTCTACACCCCCTCCTCCAGCCCTCCTCCAGCCATTTCCCTCACCTTCTCGATTCTTCCTACACCCCCTTCTCCAGCCCTCCTCCAGCCCCTCCTCCAGCCCTCCTCCACCCGCCCAACCACCTCTCCTTTACCCCCCCCCACCCCTTCCCCCATTATCATAAGAGCTCTCAATCGAACGTGCACGTAGGCCAGAACTTGTGACACTGACAGGGAACGACCAATTAACTTTTGATTCGTATGATTCAGAGATTTAAGCCCAGATAGCCGCTGTGTTTTGGCGAGCTGGAATTGTTACAAATAATGAGAGGACTCCTCGCTCATAATCCAAAAAACTGTACGCTCATTTAATTATCACAAAATAGTCTAAACGTATCATTAAAATTATTACAATTTCAACGTAACGCATTTTTTCCTTCAAATCTGTTTGTTCCTTTTTAAAAATCATATTATGTTATGTTTTGATTCCTCGCTCATAATCCAAAAACGGTACGCTCATTTCATTATCACAAAATAGTCTCAACGTATCATTATAAATTATTACAATTTCAATTATTACAAGTTCAACGTAACGCATTTATTTTCTTTAAGACAGTTTGTCACGTTTTTACAAAGTATTAAACAAATAATGATATGTACCTAGTAGTATGGGTATAAGTCCAAATCCTCGTGACACAGAATTTAGATGTAGAATTTCAGGTAGCATGGAGTTTATTTTGGGTAGGCCTATGCCTGGAAATTTTATACAGTATTTACGATGGAAAGCCATAGGCGTGATGCATATTTAAAAAATCTTATTGTTTTGTGTTTTTATGTTTAATGTGCATGCGGTGTTCTTTGATCTGTGTATGTGATCCTTGCATCATTAGCATAATTGCCACAGGGATACTCAAGCTTAAGTGCTAAACATGGGTGTTATGACAGAGCGTGGGATCCAACATCGGATGAGCCCTTGTGTACAGGGGGGGGGGGGGGGGCAACGATCTTAATAGATGGATTAAACACGAATTAACAAGGCAATCAATTAAAATGGGGGTAGGTGATGGAAGAGGTCGTATCGTTTTTTTCACGTTCCTTTGCCACTTTTACTTTCTCCATATGGCATTCGATTGGGGCACTTGCCCCCATCTTCGCCCGCCCCCTACGCGGGCTACGCCACCGTGTTTACGTAAGCCCCTTTAATCTCCCACGTACAACTTTAAGCCGTGGGTGGTTATATGTTGATATCCTGGCGGTATCATAATGGAAAATGAAATATTTTCATGAAAATATGAAAGTAAATCTGCTCCACTAATAAAGGCTGGCCTGGATCATGTATATTTTCTTTTAACATGAGAATGATGAAGGATTTAAAATGAGTTACTATACACATCCGCCAAACTCTCTCTCTCTCTCTCTCTCTCTATATATATATATATATATCTCTCTCTCTCTCTAGCTCTCTCTCTGTCCCTCTCTGTCTCTACTTGTCTCTATTGTTCTCTCTCGGTTTGTTTCTGTATTCCAAAATTGATTATTTATTTTTGTATTCATATTTTTTTAAATATCTGTACATTTTGAAATAATTACTCCTACAGCGCTGGAGGTGCTACATAAATAGCCTTTATTTCCCCTTTTCAAAAAAATGCTTCCATCTTAAATGCATGCTAAATTGCAATCTTTATGCGAGCTCCTTAGTAAAACAAAACAAAAATAAGTTCTAGACTCTTTGCAATAACATCAATAAATTATGCAGGCTGGCATGGGCTGAAAAGTGCATTGTCATGGAACTTGATGTCTGTTAAAACGTGAATAAAATATTGACTTTCATCGTGAACGTTTGCTCAATCGAAATGAAATCAGCCACACACAGTTATTATCTCATATGACATTTCGATATCTGATCGGAGCAGTTCATCTGCTCTCGGACCCGATAAAATTGGAGAATGTCAGGAGAGATTAAAGATAAAGACCAGTTATGGTCATGCGATTGCATTGTGAAAGAAACGTTGTGGAATAGATCAGAAAAGGTTGATCATCTAGCATATAAGTATTGGTGTGTACTGCAAGGTTCTGGAATCATCAAAATGATAAGAAATTTGGCCCCAGTCTTCATAAGGTTACAAGCACTGTACATAGAAAGATGTATATGGAACTACGCACACGTGCGTTTTTATCTCTCACAGTCCAACAGATAAACTAATTTACCAAATATATCAAATAGTAGGCGGTTTCCCGGCAAATTTGTTATCATCATGTATTATTCAAAACATATTATTTCACATGATTGGTAATAAGAGCTTCCATTTCATGTTTTGAAATTGGGCGTTTCCAATACTGTTCTTTACCTTTAAGCTTGGAAACGATAGAGCATCGTGCTTTATTAGAGAGAGCCAGAAAGGCGTTAACTCTATATTCAATGGTATGAACTAAAGCCCTTTTGGCTGTCAGCAAATCAGTTTTTCCGTGATTGAATGCGGTACAGGTGCAAATGTGATATCTTTCAGCATTTTTTTTATTTTCATAGAAAGATGACAGTATATGATTTAATCAAAGCATGCGACGCAATCATGGACCGGTATTATTGCAAAACGTCGTTGAATGAAAGTTGTCGATTTTTCATCTTCACATTGTGCTGTATCGATTGCATCATAATTGTTCTTCAAGTTAATTTAGTTGTATGCACATTCATCAACTGTGTATAGTTGTACGTCTATATCAGCGCATGCGGTACAGTTATTCACCGGTTTTATTACAAAACGTCATTGAATGAAAGTTTTCGATTATCCATCTTCACATTTTGCTGGTATTGATTGCATCATAATTGTTCTTCAAGTTAATTTAGTTGCATGTATGCATATTTATCAACTGAGTACAGCTGTACGTCTATCAGCGCATGAGACACAATTATGTAGCGGTATTGTTATAAAACGCCATTGAATGAACGATTTCGAGTACCCATCTTAACATTTTGCTGGTATTGATTGCATCTTAATTGTTCTTCAAGTTAATTTAGTTGTATGTACATGAATAAACGCCTTCAAGCCTATCTGCACTGGTTTGGCCAGGAGGGATTAGACCTCACTGCGTGGTCACTGGCAGATGGTTATATCATCAAATCAGCTCTCAATTAACATGAGAAAAAGGGGATTATGGGGGATCAACAGGTACCGCTTAGGCATTGTTTGCGATATAGAGGGCGCAAGTAGCTACACGTAGTGCAGTGGGGCTTTAAGCACCATGCCTGGCGGATAAGAGCGTCTTATAGCAAGCCAATATTAAAATTACTAATCAAGAGCTGCACACCTGCAGATCCGCGACTTCATCTAATTGGGTGTGTTTTTACCGCAACAAATTCGTTGGCTTGGAAACAGGGAGACAATTTTGTTTCCACTTGTCTACCTAGATAAGAATGAATTGCATCTGCTTCTTATTGCACAGACGTTGATTGGCTTCACTTTGTTATTTCCTTGCTCTCTCTCCTCTTAAAATGTCATATCTTAATACATATTCTCATTTATGAAAATGGTAACCGGCTGGTGTTAAAATGTGTTACCGTGTAAGATTACAATGTCCAGTGTAACATGAGAAAATAGGAGCGAAACCCAACGAAATAAAATCCCATTAATACAGAAAATGGTTACCGACTGGTGTTAAGATTTGATTTCATTTAAAGGTAATACAAAGTTTTGGTATGGGGCATGAATTAGGTTCAAATTAACATATTGGAAGCATATGCGTTCCTACAATATACATTGATCGTTGTCGCGGTTGAAATCGAGTCTAAAGTTATGAAATTATAAATAATAAACTCTTTATGTTATATAGCTCCCTCTCAAGGTCAAGATATTAATTTAGCTATGAAACAATGTTTCTTGACTAGAATCGACCGATTAGCTATTCCCATTTGGAAATTATAAATCCCAACAACATATTTTGAGATTTTCATGGTCGCAGCTAACATTATACGGCCTAAGGAGCTATTTGAAATTTATCATAATTTACCTGGAGCACCGGTAAATTTTGATATACAATTTTTCTCGAAAACAGAAGCGTTTTAGGGGCTAATTTTTTTAGTGCTTATAATACAGCCACAGGGGCATCCAAATATATCAAAATTGTAAAGATTCACTGTCCACCCCAATTTTCAAAATTTCCCAAAACTTTGTATTACCGTGTAAGATTACAATGTCCAGTGTATATCATGAGAAAAAAAGAAGCGAAACCCAACGAAATTAAAAACCCATTAATACATAATTACAATTACAATGTCCAGTGTATCATGAGAAAAACGAAGCGAAACCCAACGAAATTAAAAACCCATTAATACAGAATTACAATTACAAATGTCCAGTGTATCGTGAGAAAAAAGAAGTGAAACCCAACGAAATCAAAACCCAATAATACAGAATTACAATTACAACGTCCAGTGTATCATGAAAACAAGAAGCGAAACCACATAAAATCAAATTCCATTAATACAGAAGACTGTAACAAAAATACATTGTATTATCATCGCTCAGATAGACGACTCAAACAAAATCAAAATAAGCTTACAACATTGTAAAAATATCATGTTGGATCAAATCAAGTCATAATCCATATTTTTTTCACTGATTTCACGACGGTATCATTCATATCTTCCAAACAATTAAGCTTAATTCAATTCAATTATATTTAATTAAATTCAAATCATTTCAATTCAATACACTTCGATACATGTCAATTCAAGTTAGTTGAATTCAAATTAATTCATTTCATTTTAGTCCACTTCAATTAATTTCAATTCATATTAGTTTAATTCAATTCAATTTCATTCAATTCATTTTCAATAAACTCTATTCAACTCGAATTTACATAGCTTTTCATTAATTTTTTTTTCTTCAATTTATTAAATGATAAAATAACGAAATGCATTAAGGGTTACAAAATACTTCAATTAAAGACATATAGTAAAACCAAAAATAAGGCGTTAATCCTTTTAAGCATCATCTTGTGCCCAAGTACGTCACATTAAAAGAACGGAAGCGAGAAAAAAAACCAGAGAGAAAGGAACCAACCAATGCAATTTCAACCTTGCCCGTCCCCATCTTCTCTGCCGCCTACATTCAAGTACTTTAGTAACTGAAAACCTTGGAAAGTTGAATCGACTTGAAATTACACCTCAATCTATCCCTCCTCCTCCGATTCCACGAAGCAATCATTTTAGAGTTAAGCGACCTCGATGTATACTGTTATCTTCCTCAAATTGGCTACATGCATGTGCCACATTTTCTTAGAGTTCATGTGGAATAGATGATGGAATCATTTATCTCGACTCTGTATGTACATTGTAGCTCCAGGTTTCAGAGAAATATTTCCACTGCACTCTGATGTTGCTTGGTCATGAGTTGTATCAATGATGTCCAATTTGTCGTTTACGTCTCACATGTGCACTGTTTTTTTTTCTTTTCAAGAACTAGTAGGCGGATTCCATCTTTTAAAAAAAAGGTCGGTCGCCCCCACCGCCATGTAAACAAAATGTTTTACCAGGATCAAATTTTCAAATTGTTTGGCAGCCCCTTCATTATGGAAACACAAAATGTCCTTTTACGTCCTCATGACTTTTTGACAACGTCTTAAGAACTATGTGTTTGCTGGGTTACTACTAACAATTCTGCCCTGTCTCTTTAGAAGCCCCTCCTCTCTATCTACAAGGATAGGTCAATTGAACCAATGCATTTTCATGTTGTTTTTTTTTTTTTAATGTTGAATCGAAGCTCACAGCATAGATATCATTTCGTATTTTTCTCAAAATCATAACTATTTTTGACTTTGTCTAGATTAGCTCCGAATAAATGTTATGTATGTTTCGCCTTTCAGCAAACTTATACCGAGACAATTATTGATTTTGGATATTTGTATACGTTTGGTAAACACGTAAACAAATACAAACAATGAAACATAAACACAAACGAACAGAAAACAGCAGTAGCAATCTTCAAAATTATTTTTTATTTGTCGGAGGGAGGGGAGCTATTTCACTTGATGGTCTTTTCCATTTGTTATATTTCCGCCGCAACTTTTTTTTTGATTAAGCGGAAACACATGAAGTTCAAGAGCGCCAGTAAAAGCATATTATCTAAACTGAGGCAAACGAAATAACAAACGAGCGTCCACAATCGAAGATTTTTACCTTAAAATGCAAACTTGACCAACCTAGAATCGTGCAAGAATATGACCACAATGGCATTACGAATGGCTGTCTCAATAAATCCAAACTAAATCAATAAGCAAGCACTATTTAATTGGAAGCTTGCGTGAGATTGCACGGCTATGTCCTTTGTCCATCTAGAATATAAAACCAAACCATTTTGGTTGCTTTTACTTTTAGTTGGTGGGGGTCCAGGATTTTTGTTTTAAATAGGGAGGAAAAGAGGCAAAAGTTTCTGGGAAAATATCTGACAAGCAATCTAAAAATTAACCAATTTCTTGTGCATTCGGGACTTATATTATGGAAGGAGGACATTTTTTTAAACCTGTTCTTTAGGTATACACGATTTAGTTTAAGAGATGGAGGAGGCGGGGGGAGGGGGGGGGGCGGCGAATCTGGCCCCAGGGGACACTGGTGGCTTGAAGGGCAAGGTAGTTGCGCGATTGTTTTTTTTTCTTCTATGTGCATAAAAGCACTTAGGACGAGTGACGTCAAAACTATTCAGATCAATATCCGAACAAGAAAAGATTTTCGACGTCTTTGAAAGAAAGTTCAATACTCTCTTATGGTCAGAATTTGTCGATTTAATGAAATGATATATATACCCTGATCCTTCCGATAGGCAAAAAAAAAAATATCTGCCCGATTTCAATTATTATCTTCACATTCCTAATTAAATATACGCGCGGAAGGATAATCATTATCTCTCTGTGTAGCATGGCACGAAAATTGTGAACATACTTTATTCCACGTCGTTAATATGAGCATGGTAAACGCGGGTGATTGCTAACCTGGAGAGTGTTAGGTCCGTTGAACACGAGGCGTCGTTTTTCTGACGTAGAATTCCGTCAGCGGCTGACGCGATCTCTGACGCACCTTGTGAGAGTTATATCGCATGAAAGCTGAATGGAAAATGAAGAGAACAAATACCACGTTGAATGACTGGAGTGTGTACTATATTTGCTTCGTCACTTCAAAGGCTCTATTGACGTATGTACTGACGCAATCGAAATAACGCTTCGTGTGCAACGGGCTTTACATGAATGCATGAATAAGTACCTGTAACTCTGCTGATCGTGATACGTTCGAAATACAGCACTGATTGACAGTGATCAGTATGGATGTTTTTAATGTAACATTTCTGAATTGATGAAAAGTGTCGTGACGGCGGGACTTTCATTCATATTAGTATTGGGGACACGTTACTAATTTAAAGAGCCAGACGGACGCACTTAATGCTCTAATTTAAGAAAATTGACGTGGGTAAATGGGTTGTGCGTGTCTCGTATCAGCGATTACGATGGTAGAAAAAATCAGAAGATATGGGTTCAATGAAACCAGGACTAGGAGGTCTGTGGCGGGGGGGGGGGGGGGGGGGTATGGAAAGATAATGTTAAGTATAATCAGCATAAATAGCAGTATACGCAAGGATGTATGTAATGAGGGCGAAACAAGATTCAGAAGAGAGAAAGAGAGAGAGAGAGAGAGAGAGAGGAAGAGAGAGAGAGGGGAAGAGAGAGAGAGAGAGGAAGAGAGAGAGAGAGAGTAATGTTCAAAGCTTTAGGCATAACCAAAAAATGGTTTAGATGATAATATATATGATTGATTGTGGAATTTGGAAGGAAAAAATGGTCTGAGTTTTAATCCTCTGTAGATTTAAATGTGTTTTGAAAACATATTTTGTAGGCAGATCCATTATCATGATATCATTCTAAAGTCGCACCTCTGGTTCGTTTTAGGGGCGAAATTCGGAATCGAAGGAGGAGGGTGTGTGGGGGAGGGGGGGGGGGGGGGGTGTATGGGCAGTGGCCCCTTCTATATGGGGGATAACCAAATAGTAGTGCAATATGTGATTTCGTCTTCCTTCCTGCCATTAAACTTCTTTCTTTGATATCCCCCTCTCTCTCTTCTCGCATACCCCATCACGCCCATCCCTTTCCTTCTATTTCCTCACTCTACCTCTCCTGCTTCTGATGTTTCAATATTGACGAAAGCAACATTCGTTTTCATAATGCGCATGTTTAGTCTATGGTTAATCAGGGACATGAATTATGTCATATTGACGTTTCATACTATACACTCAAGCAATTAGTCGCATACGTTCATTCCATGCATGCCCATGTATTTCATCTCAAAATGGCGTGCAGTTTAGCCGCACGTCTCAGTCCTAAAAGTCCTATAAATCAACTCCTAACCAATATTTCGAGAAGCGTCCTGTGCTGCTGTATATACGAATTAAGACATCACGTAATTCCCTGATGCCATTTTGTAAACTAAGCTGGGGAACATGCAAGGGGCGTAGCATGGCGGTTAGGTATTAGAGGGGCAATGGGGTCATGGCGTCGGCAGTGGTGGTGATGGTGTGGGGGGGGGGGGGGTCTTACTAGATAGATGAAATACAAAAAGAAAAGGGCCATCGAGTGAGGAGAGAATGGGCCGCATTATCTGTTCATGTTATCTTTCCCTCTACTAGATTTCATTCTCTTTATTTGTTATTGTCAGTGCTCCAGCATTTGCTACGGTGACAATTGATCCAGCGTTTAATTAGTCAGAAGTATAGGGTCATGGATAGGGTTGTAAATAGGTTTCAGGTTAGGTTTATAATTAGGAATAGGTTTATATATTGTTGGGACCAGGATTGAAATTAGGGACTCGGTCAGTGTGGAATATGGACCGGGTAGCATCGTTCAACCCCCGTTCGCCCTAAACCGCCCGTTGAGGGAGGGGGCGTACCCCACTCTCCTAGTAGCTACGCCACTCGAGCATGCAGGGGTGACCGGCAATGCACTTACGAACAAGATGTAGCATTGACGCACGTCGCAGCTAGGGCTCACTTCCCTTCCGATGTTGCGACATGACTATAATAACACCGATAACATTAGATGGGACCGAAGTTCCCAAGTTCACCTAATGGTACGTAAAGGGGTATCTATTACTCGAGAGCGGGCCATTTGTGAATATTAAGTTCCCGGTTTATCTAGTGATCTCACGTCTTGTCCTAATTAGCGAATGTGCTGACTGACTAACTATTTCATCTTCAAGAAAAATTGCACAGATACCGAATTTGTAAAGCCCCCGCCCCCTAAAGAAAAATAAAAAAAATAAAAATAAAATAGAATAAAAAATATTAATGATAAATAGATGAATAAAGTTTTAATGAATATTACAATAAACTTACGAGGTGGGAGAAGATACTATGATAAAAATAGAGAGTATTGGGAGCTGTATGACTAAACAACCTGGATTTATCGAACGCGAAGCACGCACATTTTAAAAGGAATCTTGTGAACGGTGTTATGAGGCAAATTTTATCGACGAAGTGTCAGGAAAACGTCAGAATTAACACATTAAAAATGTAAGACTTGGTTCTGCCATGTCATGATCCAGGATACGTTGTTGAGGGTCATTGCCCTTTTTGGTCGGTGACCTGCTACTAGATCTTCTTCAAAGGATTTCAATTTGAACTATACATAATCCTACATAATCCTACATAATATTAGTATCAATTGATTGTTTGATGTTCACATTTACTTCCTTGTCATAATCGGTACAATATAGTAATTTTTGTTAAAAATGGAATGAAATAAAAACTTAGAAAGCGAATCTTGTGTTGGGAGCTCCTAAAGTAAATCAAAACTAGCTACCTCGAGACTTGTGAGAACATTATTTTATTGTATGAATACGTTTTGAAAATGGAAATCGAGGGCAGGGAAAAAACTATTAAGTCTGGAATGAACCTCGCGCTCTCTGTATTTTTGACATTTTCTTCTTTTATCATTTTTCTTGTATAATGCCTGTAAGCTTTTGTAAAGCGGAAAATAGTGATGATTTCCGTCTGTATTGTTGTGGTTGATGATAATATATTTTGAAATGAAAAGTAATCTTCATTTTATGGGCCTATAATCACCCCAGCTTATAAAACTATAGGCATTCATACTCGAGAAAATATATCCATGACATAAATCTTTCATAAATAATTGGCAATCAAAGATGCTTATCCGTAATCAAAACCGTATTCAAATGTCTTTAGACGTACTCAACTGAATTGACTTTAAACGCAATCTAACAAATGGGAAAACACGCGGATTCTCTTTCGGCTTAACCAACAGTGTTTAATCGACGTTATTATTCAAAGTCAATATAACAGAGTGAAAGCTTATTATATTGGGTGGCAAGCTGGAACAGAGAAAACATGTCCTTTTATCGGTCCATTTAGTTAATTGGTTCGGATGGTTCGCATCAGAAAGTAAGGTTTATCAAACAGACGACCTTTTAAGTCAAGTAAAAGTAAATTCCCGCCGCTTTGCTTAGCAACCGGCACAGCGTGCGGATGGTCACATTATGGCTCCCCGTTTACTCCCGGGCAAGGTCGCAGGGCGCGTTCCTACTGACACATTTCTCGTTATTTTCTGAGAGTATAGTGCAATGTGAAGATTGAATTTTATTTCCTCCACATTGACATTTAACGCGATTAAGATTCATAATAGCTGAAGAGTCAGCTACAAAGCATTATAAGATGATGACGTGGATCCTAATCAAATGATTGGTTGACATCGTACTCGTGACCAGGCATTTATTTTGCCTAACACGTAATTTTGATAATGACCGGTCAATATCAAATGCTAATGACCGGTTATTAGTAAAATTATGTTATAAACATCATTTGTGACCCGGCACCACAAAACCAACAAAAAGTCGCAACCAGCGATTCTCCGTAATCAGCTAAAATGTCAATTTAGGTGAAAAAAATAGATTTTTGTTTTTTTTTGCATTTTCTGAAAGAGTGGTCTTTTTTGTACCTAGTATCAAAATTTGGAAGTCTAAAACATAGTAGAAGATGTGTTTTAAACGGTTTTTCTAGACCAGTTTTTTTCGCACAGCCTTCGGTCTCTTCCAAAATTTGATCACTTTTCCCGAGCGAAATTATCGTAGTCCGGAAATGGTCGCTCGTTGCTAACGGGTCGTGCTACGCGGGCTGTGATTGGTCCGTTATAGCAGTCAGTGCGGCGCGCCATTTTGTTTGTATCCGCTTTCACATCCGAGTTCCAGATTTGCGTTCGTCTTATATTCTCCGTTATTATTATTATATTATTATATTATATTATATTTTATACATTTGAGAGTGACAAGTTGCGAAAAAGTCTACAACGTCGTTATAATGCCAGGTTTTGTACGTGAGCAGAGCCGTGGGATGGTACCGGGGTGCACCAACGCAGATGCCCGGGTAGCTCGGGCGGTCAACGAAGCGATGATGCGGGGGCTAGCTGCGAGGGATCAGGCCAACCTTACAGCTTTGCTTACTGAACACTTCGGGCAAGACAGCGACGAGAGAATTCCTGATAATGTGGTTACAAATAATTGCCCAGATGTATACACAACAAGATAGGTGACAAGCAGTGTTATGTAAGGGGGAACAAAAAGACTCCGGGTCCACCATGAATAGGCATTGTCTAGTACAGGTGTCTCGGCACTATGTTGCAGTTCACTTAATCTGTCCAATTACAACTCTATACATTTACAACATAATAACTTTTGAAAGACTTAAGTCCACACATTGAAACCTCAGAAACATAATGAACAGACTATGTTTGACCATCAGGCCAAATTTCAGCCTAATCTGAAAATCTCTTCATAGTGGTTGCTATGGCCTTTTGATTCACCCTTCTATTGATTTCCCTGTGGTTTGCTTGCTCCGCATGCTTGAATAGCCCCAAACTTTAAAGCTCTCTTTCTCACAATTTAATACCAGTAACCTCCCTCACCAGCTCTTTTCATTCACTAAATTGAAAGGGTTAGGAAGCTTCAATTTGGACAAGTAATATACCATTTTAATGAGGAGAACTTCTTCTTTCATAATCAGATGAAATCAGGAAAATAATTTTTTGCGACTTTTTGGTGGTTTTGTGGTGCCGGGTCACATTTTATAATTGTATAATAATGTATGTTAAATTAGTAAAGGAGTATATAGGACAGGTGTTGTGTACATACCGGATGCACGTTGAAGGCAGTGAGGATAAACGTACATTTCTCATTTTCATGGCAGTGGGCATGTGCCTTGACCACGATGGGAAACAGGGTACATGCACTGATGTACTTTAACCTAACCTACCGATATAGACCTGTCGCGCATTTTGATAAACTAAGAGATAACTAAATCAAAAACAGAGATATGAAATTCTTCTTTCTTTTAATCGCATCGTAAAGAACTAGAAGACGAGCTGGCAAACATGGTGGTCTAATGTCAACGATAACCTAGGACGTTGGACGGTATCAAGAAGTGCGTTGACAGAGAAGAGTTGCGTACCGTGGATCGATTCGTGAAGGGGGGGGGGGGGGGTGCAGGGATCATGGGGCACATCTGAAATATGGGATGGATGAAATGTCCCATAGCAAGACAATAGAGTGATGGGAGAGGGGTCATTGTGTCTACTATTCATGTTGCTTCTCCGCTATTCCTCCACTCCTTTCTTTCTTTCTTTATGTCGTTCTCATTCTCTCTATTTCCGTTATCTGATGATCGAGGGCGCATGTCCCCTTGCCCCAATGTGCACCCGTGCTCCGGAAGGGAAAGTTAGCAACAGCAATGATGGTGATATGATTTATTACACCAAGAGGGCCTGCGCACCCGCCCCTCTCCCATCCCCTCTAGATCCAAAACTTAATAACATGGTAGAACAAGCTTTAGATAGAGATAAAAGGAGCAAAACAGGTACGAAGTACATGTAAAAATGTGTCAGATAATAATAAAAAACTAAAAGAAACAAACCAAAATGTGCATGCAATCATTAAATAAGCTTGCGCAGCAGACCAAAGCGTGTGACTTATTTTTCACACATGAGGTTTTCTCATTGGTAACATAATCATGATAATTGCAATATTGCAACGCTTGTCAACACTTTAGGTGAGCGGAAGAAATTCGATCCGTTTTCCAATTTTTCCCCACTTTGTTATGACGTTGGAAGATTTTATTGATGTTGTCGTTGTTGTTCTTTGTAATTTCCTGTGACTTCCACTATGCCTAAGGCAAGAAAAAGATTAACAGAATTAAAGCCCATTGTGAAATCCACGGTTTTTTAGCCAGAGAAAATGTTGAGGTGAAATATGCTTTTGCGTGATTTGCGCTTCTTTCATCACGGTGAAAATAAAAACTTGTTCAGCCCCCTTTTTTATTTTCAGAGTTAGTAAACAGAAAGCCAAACACCTAAACATAAGATAACCACAAGTCCACAAAAAAATTAAAGAAAAAAAATATGCACACCTGTATATCGTAATTGAATTGTATTGCGATAAAATCTAAGCTGTAACAATAACAGCTCGTCAGTAACATAACTATATAATTATTCAATCGTGAGCACTTTTATAACTTTTGCAGATCATCCTCTCTTTCTTTTAAGATTTTACATGAAGGATTATTCTTGAAGGACTACATTTACACCACAAAATTTAATTATCGACAGAAATACGGATGTTCAAAGTAAAAAGGGCCATCATGACACCTCTTCCCTTATCTGTTCTAGTTACTTGATTATTACGGTATATAAATAACATTTGTGCTCCAGTCCTTGCGTTCAATTAACGATTTGACTATTATTACTAAACCTCCACAAGTTACCCATGAACACACGTTAACTGGTTCAATTAAGATATACACCACTCTATAGAGAGGTAAATTAATGACGAAAGAATGGAGTCCAGAGCAATAGCTGCAATGCATGCAATTAGTCACTTAAAAAAGCAATTTGATTAATTGTTGTCTCTTGATTCCCTGTGTATCAACGCCAATCTTGGTTATGGTCATGGTCTGGTTACCATGACTCACCTGTCGCCAACTCGCTTCAGGCTTGAACAGTTTCGCCCCTGACTTTGACCACTCGGTCTAAATAATTACCGGTTACATGCGCGCGCGAGAAAGCCTTTCCGATAACAAGCAGACGACACAATAAGGTGATCGTACGATGACCACAGAATTGATTAGTGAATACTCGACACTCGTCACGACTTAATTGAACCTTTCAGTGATAATTTCCAGGAAGCTTTATCTCAACTGATGCATCCAGTATCATTCTAATACTACTGTAGAAAGAAGAGAGGGGAAGGTCGAAAGATGGAAAGAGAGAGAGAGAGAGAGAGAGACAGACAGACCACTAGACATAGCAATTAGATGGTGGAAATCATGATGGAAGGAGGAAAGAGGGCGGGAGAAAGATTTAGAGGAATAGAGAGAAGAAGACTCTCAAACACTTCAACGGTTCAATGATTCAAATTAATTTTCAATTACTCATATTACATATACTTGTATAATAAATCATTAAAAAAACAAAGCATTGCATTACCAAAATCGGTACAATAATAATAATGGAATTTTTAAACGATGTAAATACATCTTTAGTGAACATGATATACATTGAATCATTATTAAAGAATCAGAAAAATATAGAGAAAAACAGAGAGAAACAAACTCCCAAACACTCATAAAGAGAAACAGAGAGAAAGTAACTCCCAAACACTTATAAAGAGAAACAGAGAAATGGAGAAGGAAAAATATCAAAGAGATTCGGTTCAATTAGTTTTACGAGGAAGACGGGTGAAATATAAACCACTTGATTAAAGATGATTTTAAGGGGGAATTCTATGACGATTTTATGTTTCTGTATAAACAGGAGAAATACTTTTTAAAATTAAAAACTAGATATTACATCGAATTCCTCAGATAATCTTAGAATTTAATTACTTTTGTAATGAATAATCAAACATTTCCCCCATAAAGCTTTCAAATTTTACATTTTCAATTAAGGGAGCATTATCAGGATTTGTTGTAGTTGTACAAATTTGCATTACCCTAAAAAAATAACGCTACAACAAAAAGGAATACAACTGCGACAGTGTCATGGGCACACGACGTGGAAATTACAGGAAACATCAACTCATCGTCTTTACACAAATATGTCTAATGAAATAAAAGCCTATATTTGAACTTCATTTCGTCACGGATTTGTCGCTTTTCCAAAAAATCTCATCGTAATCATTCTTGCCTGCCCAATTTCCACCTGTAAACGTGCCCTCAATTTTCCATGGAAACGGAGTAATTAGGAAGTTATGTTCCGCTCTGATTGAGGCGGGAGATGGGACGTGGTGCACCCGATGAAGCAGGCAGCGCAGACAGGGGAGAGAAGGGGTGCGTTTTTTGACGATTCTCCACCAAATCAAAGGGCTTCTTTTGATACTTCATGTATCTAGGTTATCGAGATAGGTTATACGGGTTATCTATGCAAGCGAGCTATCTCATATTGGGTTTCTATGTAATAGTAATAATGTGGGTTCTATCGGCAGGGATATGTGAGTTTAAATCTCCCTTGTTCTACTTTGACTTTGTTTTACCTTCTTTTCTTGATATCCGTCGTTTTTAATGATGGGCCAACATTGTACTATTTACTGTCGGGTTTTGTTTGTTGTTGCCCTATTTCTTCTTTTCTCTCCTTCTTTGTCTTGTTCGTATTGTTCGTATTCTTCTTCTTTTTCTCCTTCTTCAGCTCCTTGTTCTGCAATGTCTTTCTTGTTGTCGTTCTTCTTATTTTTTTTTCTTCTACTTCTTTTCTCGTGTCATAGAGTGTTGTTTCAGACCATAACAAAAACGAAAGAAAAAACTTTCTGTATGTCACATTCACTTAAAACAAACCACAACAGCAAGAAAGAACAACCAAACAAACTAACAACAACAAATAAACAAAAATTGTATACAGGTAGGAGGCTCCTGCCATTATATTTAGGTCGGGGGAGTATTTTCTTCGCTCCTTCCTTTGTCCGTTTATTAATGAAGTTTTTTAAAATCAAAACTTAGTGCATTTGATTCAGTAAGAGTGTATTTCCCCCATCATATATCACGTTGCAAGTTACACCAACCTAAACTTCATGCTCAAACTATAATTTTGACAGACCTGACACCCAAGTTTCCGTTGTTATCAACCTGCCAATTTTGTCAAGAAAATAAGTTTGATATTCTGTTTTGATTGCCATCTTTATAGTTTAGAATTAGAATGATAGAGATAAAAATAGACTTTAGGAAATATAGTTAAAATGTTGAAGGTGAACGGGACTTGTTTAATCATGATCGCAGCAGGCTTTGCATAACATGCATTAGAGAGAGACATTCGTATATATTTTGTATACCGAAGCGCATTCACCAACGGGTTTTCCGTTCCGGTAATCATCATTATCATTGGCAGTCATGCTTAACTTCAAAATTGAGAGGGAAAAGACCAGAGCAAAATTCTCAATAACTAGTGGCGTAGCTACGAGGTACGTGGGGCAAGTGCCCTCTTTTACCGATTGACAAAGACAAATAAATAAAAGGAGGGGAGGAGAGGGGTGAAGAAGGGAGAAGGGGGAAGGGGGAAAGGGCGAAAAAAATATATATCGGACCATTTTCACACGCTCCATAATCAGCGTGACTGGAGGCCTTTCAGTAGGTCTATTTCATTTTTTTCGGAATAAAGACCAGTGCCCCCTCCCCCTCCATTAGGCCAGTTCCCTCTCAAAAGCTGGACTCTCGCTAAACTCCTGTGACTCGATGTTCAATCCTCTAATAGCCTTATCATTGATGACAGGAAATGATGATCAGTCATTTCTTTTTATTCACATCTAGTAAATACATTCCCCTGCTTCGGTTTTCCCTTATACTTTCTGCATTATCCTAATTAATGAGTTTATCCTAATTAATGAGTTTTGAGCAATTCATTATCCATTTTGTGGTGTCGATCGCTCAGAAAGATAATTGAGGCGAGACAATATTATGATAGAGTGTATATCATAGTGCAACGTACTTTCTGAGATAAGATTATGACTAGATCTGCATGCAAGATTAGTAATTCGATTTCACAGTGCTTTGTTTATATCTCGATGTCTAAATCTGTCTGTCTATCTCAGAGTCTCACTATCTACCCGTTCTTCTCCTTTTCTATTTCTATTTTTTTTCGCTGTTCCTTTTTATATCCATCTCCTTCTCTCATGCATTATTCGTTGTTGCTAATGATCGGTAAATTCATTTTGAAAGCTTTACTGTTCCATTTTATCAGATATACGTAATCGATTTGTAAATGTGGGGGAAACAAACTTTAGTATCACTGTCAGTCACTTATGTTGTCAACCCTCTTGATAAACTGAGTGATTTGATTTATAATATAGTTCAAGTGATGAAAAGAAAGACTACAATAGTAGCACTTTAGCCGGCAAAATGGTGACATGTAGTACATTTTTCAAGGATATAACACAATTGCCTTGTTTTATAAGGATGATGTAAAAAGAAATTTATCCACTTTCCACCAAATTTCATTGCCAACATTTTGTCATTATGACATTGATTTCTATTCTCAGTAAAAAAAAAAAAACACATAAAAGCGTGTGCATCAGCAAAGTAGTAACTCCGACGTAAGTAATTGTTGTCACCTCTATTGGGTCATATACTATCATAGGAAATGCAATGCAACTCATAAAACATGTTATTTATTTTGTGAAATAACAGGGTTTGAAGGAAAGTCTATAGCCTAGGCGTTGTATAGTTATTACATTCTGATTGCTCATGCTGTACCTGTCTCCATCTTGATCATTGCACTTTCTTGTTTATTTCATGATGACTATCTCCTCGTTTCGATTGGTTATTATAATGTGTGCCTGCTTCGATTCATTTTGTTGTACTTCCTACTGTATTTGATGGTATAGTCCAAAAATTAACTTTATATAGATAAATTGATTGATTCTATCCATATTTTAAAGGAGGGAGGTGACGTAGTACTGGGCCCCGTCTTACAAAGAATTGCGATTGATCCGAATCAACATGAATCCGAATCAATATTGTAAGTCCTCTAATCAATCGCAATTTCGTACTCCGCCTTATACTCGTGTTGTAAGAAAACAACAATGGGACATCAATATACTCGTTTAAAGTTGTTTATGATTTCGTATTTTACTGTTATACTTTCCGTACTTTGTTCCCTGCAGGAAGAGCTAGAAGTATGGCAAGCTATTCTTCGATGCCTAAAAAATGATTTCTTTAATGCATACATGAATCCCCACACGCATTCACACCCTATACGTGTTATTCAAAATCGCTTTGGAATCTTGTTAACGTTTCAATGATCTTTTTCAATACATTGAAATCAATATCTAAAAAAATAACAAGCATAAAAAAAAAATCAAAAAAAAAATCACAAGGAAGCAAAGAAACTATTTTCAAACAGACCAACAACATACTGTAAAACAATCTTAGAAGGTAGAATTTTATTTATATTATACACTCATTCCCCCTTGATACTTACGCACATTATTTCGTTCACCTACTCCTTTTTTCTGGTTTACTTGTTGTTCACAACCATGTTAACATTCCGATATTTGTCTGCTTTTTTCTGTGTCGCTACAATAACAGAAAAGAAGAAAAATGAAAAGATTTGCATTTGAATGAAATTATATGTAGTTGTAAATGATGTGACAGTGTGAACATGCTTAGTAAAGGTTGATGACTGTCCAATGGGTCAGAGTAAGTAAGGAGAAGATTTCGAGGCTTTCCTCCACGGATCAAGCGGCGGAGTTGTTTTAAGCCTCCTAATTCTACATGGATGAAAGCGCCAAATCTGTTTGCTTCGTACGCTGTATGATGGCATCTGATTTGATCATGTTGGTAGGATTTGAAATTGTTCATCTCTCTCTCTCTTTATCTCTCCCTCTCTTTTTTTCGCTCTGTCATTCTCTCTCTCTCTCTCCCTTTCTCTCTGTCCCCCTCTCTCTCTTTCTTTCTCTCTGTCTCTGTCTGTCTGTCTCTGTCTGTCTCTGTCTGTCTCTCTTTCTTCCTCACACTCTCTCTGTCTGTCTGTCTGTCTGTCACTCTATTTCTCTCTATCTCTGTCTTTATCTTTGTTTCACTGTCTACCCCCTCTATTTTTTTTTCTCTCTCTCTCTTTTTCTCTCTTTCACTTTTTTTATTTGCTTATATAATTAAATTGCTTTTATTTGTGTTCATGTTCATATCAAAAAGAACAAGTGAAAAAAAGGTTAGATTTAAATCAATCATTAATTTGTAGCAGATATTCAGACATTAGTATTTACATAATTATTTTGTGTACTTCACTTAACTCGCTCTCACCCCCCCCCCCCCCTCCCCCGCTTCACCTCCCTATCTCTTTCTCTCTCTCTCTCTCTCTCTCTCTCTTTCTCTCTTTCTATTTATCTGTCTATCCCCTTTCCACCTCTCCCTCTTCCCCTATCTCTCTCTCCCTTCTACAATTTTTGTTCCTCTTCAATAGAATGCGAAAATATGAAAAATTGGCAAAATAGACAAGTAAACAAACTTAAACAAAAGGGAAAACAGACATTTCAACTTTTTTGTTTAAAAGAACGTACGACGTGACACCATTTATTTGCCTAGCACAAGAAGGGCATTGACACTTCGTGTGTATTTCTGATTTGAATTCACACCCTTCTGATTTTAAAGAAAAGTATGGCGTGCAGGAGCCAGGAGGCGTCATGCACTTATCTACTGCCTAGACTGTTTCCACGTCGCGCACCCTATCACCTGAGAAAATAACACGTCCTCAACGCTAAACCTGGGACAGTCCTTGCCTTTCATTCTTTCGACGAGTGTATTTTTGGGGATCGCGCGATCTGTGTGGGATGCGTGTTAGGAAGGGTGACATAGAATGATTGAAGGAGGGAAAAAAAACAGAAAAAAAAAAACAGACAGAACCTGGATTACATGCACTCTGTAAGTAACCACAACTTAACGTTTAATATCACATACACAAAATACACTTCTCTGTACCTAAATACATACAAACATATGGCTCCGTTTAGTCTCATTTCACGACGCCCCCTATCGTCAGAGCATGGTCAGCGTCAGCAGCCTAACATGTTAGCCTATGGACGTTTTTTTAAAAATCGTTAAAAATTCATTTTTTGTTTAAACGAAAAGCACATCCACCCCGACGTACGTTATCACTAGCTCTTTCATTTGAGCCCTCATGTCTCATTGACTTTTGAAAGTTCACCCACCGTAATTTTTCAAAATAGGTTGCAAGCTCGTCATTTCCTATAATACACAAAAACATGTGAAACAAGTCTAACTTTGGACTCAGTTTACAAAGCGATTTGAAGATTATAGGTCGAGCACACGAAACATAAAACGCATGAATTATCATAGATCACTTCTGCCTATTTCATTTTGTCCATTTCATCCAACCCCCCACCGTAATTTTTCCATTTAGTAAAAGCAAACATTTTGCCGAGTTTAGCAAAAACATGAATATTCATGAACGGTCAGACAATACAGCCTTTTAGTACGTAACGTATAGTGAATGGGAATGTGCGATGATCCGTTCAGGAGGTAGAGGTCAGTGGTTTGTGCTGGCAATGTTCACGCGAGCGAAAATGAGACAATCGGAGCAATATGACTGTACAACAAGATCACGAAGACTTTCGAGCTCAAAAAGCTATTTCAATGACCTTGTCCATCTCATATTGAGGAGTGCGAACATGGCAATAAAGTATTACGTCATCCGATCTTGAATTATATGCGATGTCACGATAGGGTATTGAATTTGATCTTGAGCCGATTTTCGAAATTCTTTTCTATAATGACTATTGCGATCACTAAAATATTAAAATTGTCCTTTAGACTGAGTGTTGGATGGTTTAATAGGGACTTTTAGATTCTGCACGACGAGAGCGTGGACTGCCCTTTTAAGGCAATGTGACGTCCTTTTAAGGCACTGGCAGTGACGTCATATTGCCTTAAAAGGGTAGTCCACGTTTTCGTCGTGCAGAATCTAAAAGTCCCTAATATTGAGCCCAGACATAGACTAAAAATTAATTGGTATCAAATTCCAAGGTGACAAAGTGACGACGTAATGATTATGATGATCTATGCAGGACACGGTTGGATTGAAATGGTTATCAGGTGTCATTAATATGGGATGAACTGGGCTCTGGAAATTCATTCATTCGTGGTTTTCATATTGGATTCTGCCTGTAGTAACAAATCCCTCGTATTTCCATCATTATTAACAAGCGGTTTGTGAAAGCAATTTGATTCAGACATTAGATGGTTATCGTAGGAGATCATTTTGATAGTCCGTAAAAGAGATGACGAGAAAAAGGCGGGATCGAGATCGAAGGAGTTGGAAATGAATATAACTTTTGATATTTTAGACTTACAAGCTTGAAAATGAAGTAAAGAGATGAGAGTTAATTTTTAAAGAAAGTGAGGAAAACATGGAGGGGGTCAAAGCTAAACACGTTGGCAGATGATTGGATAGGGGGAAAAGGAATGCCATTTTCGCTCTTCTTTCCCCCTCATTTCGAAGTAACACAACTTCATCACATTTCACATTGGATATCATGAGAATATTATAGCTGTATATTTATAATCAGGATACTGAGATAAAAATCGCTATTTTTTCTACTTGAGAGCATTAATTTAAGTCGGTCAGCCAACCAACACCTATGTTTAAACTGAATAGAGCCCTATGGGGACAAAACTTCTCGCTCTTTATCACCTTTTCTTCAATTTTCGTCTTTTATTTGGAAACATGTGCTCCCCTCCAAGCTACACCACTGCCTCTTTCTCTAGCGAAACTTGTGAAGATTTATCTTCCCTTACATTTTCAATGATTTATTTCAATGTCGAATAAAATCCATATATCATAATGATAAAAACTGTGCAAAATTTATACTAAACATTATTACATTTGAAATAAAGAAAACAATGCAAAATTAACACTTTCAAAATGAAAAAGAGGAATAAAATGAATATAAATGAAACTTGATCTGTTCTGTAAAAGTGGATAGGCCCACTGAAAAGCAGAGATTGTAAAGTGTGGACCCCTCAGATAATAACAGTAACGGTTAAAGTTATACATGTAGTATGTTTTTTTGTTCTCTTTATTCACCATGTAAAACATTTCTTTACAAATAATAAAATTCAGTGGGTTACATCAACATATAAAATAGAGAAGGAACAATGCATAAACAAAAAATGTTTGAAGCGCAACGTCCCTAAGATAACATAGCTGATATTCATTAGGTTGAGATAGAACCTGTCGTTACAAAAGGAAAAGATACAAGGATATTGGCCAGCAAAGACGGCACTCACAGAAATACATAATGACTTGAAACAACGTGAAGGTTCGAGTTATATGACGAAAAAACAACAAATTGAGTGAAGTGGAAAAAATGGAAGGAAATGTGGATTGCATATGAATTGGAGATTCGTCGTTGCGAGTGAATTTCTTGCTGATGCATGGTTGATTGCATTAGGGAGTTGGTATCTCCCCGTTTGGCTTTGATGGCGTCAGGATACAGTTCCCTGGAATTGGGGGTCGCGGTAGGGTAGCAGGGGGGGGGGGGGGCGAAGAGAGGATGTAGTGGTATAACACTACACCTGGGGAAGACGCTTTTCAACAATCGCCGATGACGACACCCTGCTTACACTTCTTGGGCAAATATTTTAAACATAAGATTGTATCTACCAGTTTAGATTTGATGGCGTCAGGATACAGTTCCCTGGGATTGGGGGTCGCAGAAGGGTAGCAGGGAGGGGGGAGAGGGCGATGAGAAGCTGTTGGGGGGGGGGGGATAACAGTACACCTGGGGAAGACGCTTTTCAACAATCGCCGATGACGACACCCTGCTTGCACTTCTTGGGCAAATCTTTTAAACATAAGATTGTATCTACCAGTTTAGATTTGATGGCGTCAGGATACAGTTCCCTGGGATTGGGGGTCGCAGAAGGGTAGCAGGGAGGGGGGAGAGGGCGATGAGAAGCTGTTGGGGGGGGGGGGGGATAACAGTACACCTGGGGAAGACGCTTTTCAACAATCCCCGATGACGACACCCTGCTTGCACTTCTTGGGCAAATCTTCTAAACATAAGATTGTATCTACCAGTTTAGATTTGATGGCGTCAGGGTAGTTCCCTGGGATTGGGGGTCGCGGTAGGGTAGCAGGGAGAGGGGGGGGGGGGGGGGGGGGTCGGGGGGGGGGGGCGGTGAGACGATGTAGTGGTATAACAGTATACCTGGGGAAGATGCTTTTCAACAATCCCTGATGACGACACCCTGCTTGCACTTCTCTTGGGTAAATCTTCTAAACTTAAGATTGTATCTACCAGTTTATATTTGATGGCGTCAGGGTACAGTTACCTGGGATTGGGGGTCGCGGTAGGGTAGCGGAGGGGGGGGGGTGGAGGGGTGGTGAGAGACTGTAGGGATATAACAGTACACTTGGGGAAGACGCTTTTTAACAATCCCCGATGACGACACCCTGCTTGCACTTCTTGGGCAAATCTTTTAAACATAAGATTGTATCTACCAGTTTAGATTTGATGGCGTCAGGGTACAGTTCCCTGTGATTGGGGGTCGCGGTAGGGTAGCAGGGAGGGGGTGGGGGGCTTTGAGATACTGTTGGGGATATAACAGTACACCTGGCTGGGGAAGACGCTTCTCAACAAACCTTGATGACGACACCCTGCTTGCACTTCTCTTGGATAAGTCTTCTAAACATGTGACCCCACTTTGGCATGCGAGTGATGCTAATGAGAGCCTTAGGGCTTATTATGCTATGGATGTTCTTCCATCCAGTTGGCTTCGCGGAATTGAAGATGAACTTCAAAAATGAATTCTTATTGTAAATCCTTCCCGATATTCAGTGCAGCGACCCCCACGATGTTCAGACTTGCATCCTGTACGTGGACATGTCGAATGTATCATTGTAACAATATGAGAGAAAAATCATTTTTTGGACAAAACGAAAAAAGAAGTCGTCAGAGAAAATCTTCCAAATTCTTTACATTTTTTTTCTTCACCCAAGTCTAATCATCCTCTTTATCTTTTATTGTTTTACCTTTTTCATTCTCCTTTATAAAAAGATCATGTTCTTATACTTCCATAAGCGGTTCGCCTTATAGTTTGGAAAACAATGGCCGAATGCATTTTCATGTTTGTCTTATAAGTCGTCAGCCGCTACATTGTTCGAGGTTTTCCACTAAAGACGCTTTCTGTCGTCTTCTAAATGGTTCTATTTCAGGTATTTTCTTATTATCACACAATCTTTCTTTTATATTATCTCATTTGTCATCATTAATTGACTAATGTTTTTTCAACCATTTTTTCGCGCATTAAATAAAATTATCGCCTAATATTCTTCAGCTGAAATACATGTATTATATTACACGTAGATATTATTAGTAATATTACCCCGAGAGGAAGAATGAGAATTGCAATAATAATGATATTTTGACATTACTGGCACTCCACAGTTATTACCCCGGTGTTATAGCATGTTTAGGACCTCACCTGGGTCGAGTGTGGTAAATGTAAATTGATGTCTTGCTAAAGGACGTTAGTGATGTGGCAGGGATGCTTGTGATGCAGTTTTGTTCTTCCTATCTCTCCTTTTTCACGACTTGAATTATATTTCGATCACGATTTCACGTTCTCAGAAGAAAATATGTATTACATTTTTAATTTCTAATGCGGTTGTGATATCTATATCACATAACATTTGACGATTTAAAAGATTCTGCGTTCAGCAATTGGGCTCCGTAAGAGATTATTTTATTCGTTTAAATAATTATCATATCAAGTCGGTATTCATGAATATCAGTTTGTTTGAATCTCGACTCAATCCCTTTCTCCCTCTTTCTGCTGATCTAACCTCCTCTATAGACGTTTTCTATCGTCTGTAATCATTCATTTCCTTTCTATCTTTCTTTCTTTTTTGCCTTCTTCTATTTCCCCATTTTATACAATTTTGTATAAATCTCCTTGCAAGATTCATAGTTTCTTGAATCTTGAAAAGTCAATTGAATTATTCAATCCATAAACCTGAATTTTGACATCTTCTTGATAATTAAAAAAAAATATTTTAATCGTATTGTCCATGTATGTGACTTCCAATCAATTTCTTGTTCGGGGTGTGTATGCTCTATGTTCGTTTTAGGGGGGTTTGTGGTAGGCAGCTAAATTGAGATTTATTCCAATTACTTAACCTCTTTTCTCGGCTTAATTCAAAGGCCCATTCTTTTAATTTGGTTTGAATGTGGTTGAATAATAGAAATGCATGAACCTTTTAAAACCATGCACTCCACAATGGCGCACAGCAATCCATCACTTTCGATTCTTTCCCGATACGACGATTTCAATTCTTTATTCAGTACATCAATGATCGAAGGCTATATGCTTTTGATTGCGTGGGTGTGTATAGTGGGTTCAATCCTTTTAACGGTACTAGTCCTATTAATATGGAAGCATCGTAAGGTGAAATCATTAAGCTAATGCGATTAATCCGCTATTGGATTCCCTTCTACTACCTTAGAAAGATAGCTAATTGGAACAAGCGTTTTTGAGCTTTCAAAAGGAACACGTCTGTATGTAGTGTTAAACCAATCACGAACCCCCTTTCCACAGCATTCTACGATCAATCGCAAGTTGTACATTTTATACAACCTTTCAGGCTCCAGCCAATCAGAATCAAGATTTAAATCGTAACTCTAGAAATGATGGATTCTTATTCGAGCACAATCGCAAAGACTTTCTAGTAATCTTTGGGAGGACAATATCAATACCCTACATTACATGAGTTGTATATCACATACAAAACAAGTTCGAAGTTAATTCGAACTTGTTTTGTATGTGATATACGTAAGACGACATTTTGATGTTCACACCTTTCAATAGTTGGTACACTAGACTATTGAAATTACCTTAGGTTTATTTTTCGAAAGACTTTGCGATCGTGTTGTTGGATGAATTGAACACTTGCGATTTATCCTTGGTCATAACGTCTTGTGCAACAGGGCCCGTCGTTCTTGACGTCATTAAAGTGGGCGGGTGTGTGTTGCTCTTTCCACAGTATGGGTTATATAATTTGTATGCCTGATCGATGGGGCTGGATTGCGCTTTAGATTATGAACTTTCCTGAACTGACAGAGTGACGGAAAAGGGAGATAAAAGAGGATGAAATTTCAATTAGGGGCTCAGAGAATTTAACAGAATCTGATCGCTCATCCATCAGTAGAATATCCATCGGACTGATTTTGTCATTTGAAGTTCTGCAATGGAATAGAACTTTTAAAAACACTCTCAACCTTGAGATAGTTTTCCCTTCGATCGTCTTGAGATCCGTGGAAGGTTTGCTGTGTATCGATCTTCTATTCACTCTCTAGAAAGTACAATTCATTATTTAAAAAAGCAATATAAGCGGCTTTATCTTTGTTTAATCATTGACTCTATAAGCATGGCTTTTGGACGGAATAATAATACCCTAGCTGAACTTCACCATAATTAATGCCTGGAGTAAGCATATACACACAATCTTTGTTTACACTTGGCTTAAAGGCAGGGTATTCTACTGACACTACATGTCAGATTTACATACGCTGTCATCTGCTGCTCACAATGTACCGATGTGTCGACAGCCATGTCCCACAATGCATCACCAACTGATGACGCGCGCGTGATGATTCTTGGGCACAGGAACCGGAAATCGCTCCGTGTAAGCCTTCACCGAAAGATAGGGCCATTGAAAATACATTACAGACACAATGAATATGACGGACAAAGAAAGAGGACAAAATATAAGTTCCTCAGGTAGACAAAGGAACATCCCTTCACTGCTATTATATAAAATGTGTAGAACAGGTGTCACATGCATATTCATCTGTTCTACACATTTTTACATAATAGCAGTGAAGGGATGTTCCTTTGTCTACCTGAGGAACTGTATATTTTGTCCTCTTTCTTTGTCCGTCATGTTCATAGTGAGAAGTGGTAGCGATATGTCCGTAAAATACGCTGCCTTTAAATTCTTTAACTCTCGAAATCACACCTTTTTGTGAGCGTCGTGAACTAATGAAAGAGAGCACCCTTTTACACGATCGCATCCCTTATTAGCTTAACAAATGCATATCGCAGTCCTCCCCCGGGTGTTTTCGCGTCACTTAAATGCGAATGTCATCCCTATTACGACTCAATCAGCTAATGGTCTATCCACATTATCGCAAGTTCAAAGAGACGGGTATACATTTACTTAATTGGCTCAGGGGCTACTAGTATATGAAGCTGTAAGGTTAAGACCCTGTCCTATATTTCCTCCATCTCCATTCTCTTCCCAGCTGGTCAAGATAACCTGCCCCCCTCCACTTTGAGAAGGTTGAGACCCCGTCCTATATTTTGCGCGTATTGGGTGGGGGTGGGGGGGGGGGGGGGTGAGGCTCAACTGCAATGTGTTTACAAGTGCTATTTGTATAATGCTTTTGCAAAAACATAGCAAAGTCGGAGAATTCAAAATAGATAAGTAAGTAATTTAGTTAGTAAATTTACTAGTTGATTTGATAATTAATACAATAGAAAGATAATTATATAAACAAATGACAAAGGACATATCGCTCAGAAAATATTCGTGATTAAAACGTTAGTTTCATACTTTTCAACAACAAAATCACTATCCAACATGTCACCATTCCCTTTTTTAAAGAGATTAACTGTTGATTCATATATTTCACTTGTAGCCGAAGAACCGATAACAAGCCAATCATAATGCCACTGTGATGATGCTAATTTATCATGAAATGTGATAAATAACGCTTTACTGCCCTTCGAACTTGATTTAACGGTAGTTTAACATGGGGGTGAAGTCAAAGCTTTATAATCGAAAGTATATGGGGGTAACAACATCGCGGTGAAACCGATTAAACAAAACAATAATGTTAATGAAAAAAAAAAACGGTCATGGGTGGGAGGGGGGGGGGGGGGGGCGTCACCATATTTGTCAAAATTACAAATCTTGAACTACATTGTAGCTACAGAACAAACCAGGATGTCAACTTTCGTGCATGTTTGCTAGTCGACAATATTTTATCTCAAATAACTGCAATACTCATTATCCACCTTCCCCTTCAAATAATAAACGCTAAGGTTCCTTTATCGCATAAAGTTTGCTTAATGTGCATCGCCATAGCAACATGAAAGGTCAGTTTATGTAATTTCAGCGATATGCTGTAATATTGCATATGTCACCATCACATACTGCTATCACAATAAACAATCGTTTCATCAATGTTATCATAACTTTCAAATAATAAACGCAATTGTTCCTTTCTCGCAAAAGTTTGCGTCATCTGCACCGCCATAGCAACACAAACGGTCAGTTTATGTAATTTCAGCGATACGCTGTAACATTGCTCGATATAATGTCTACATCACATACATCTATTATAATGAACAATCTTAACATCAATGTTATCATAACTTTCAAATAATAAACACAATTTTTCCTTTCTCGCTTAAAGTTTGCATTATGTGCATCACCACGGTAACAAGAAATGTCAGTTTATGTTATTCCAGCGCTACGCTATAATATTGCATGATATAAATGTATGTCATTATCACATACTGCTATAATAATGAACAATCGTTTCATCAATGTTATCATAACTTTCAAATAATAAACGCAATTATTCCTTTCACGCGTACAGTTTGCATAATGTGCATCGCCATAGCAACAAGAAATGTCAGTTTATGTAATTTCAGCGATACGCTGTTGCATGATATAAATGTATGTCACCATCACATACTGCTTTTATAATGAACAATCGTAATATCAATGTTATCATAAGTTTTCGCCGAATCAAGAATATCCGGGTTTTTTTAGCGCTCATTGTGCAAGTGCGTGCTGTTTATATGGTATAAAGCACGTTCACCCGGACTTCAGGGTCTCGTTTCACAAAACTTGTCATCAGTGACAAATGACAGTTTTTGGTATAAGCTACTGAAATCCTTGCTTCTGATTGGTTATCAGCAGATTTGTCACTGATCTTTGTCATTTGTCATTGAAAAAGGCTTTGTGAAACAGGCCCCAGGAGTAGCTGATCATGCTATTGAGTAGACGGGTATTGATTGAGGTCTAATTGAGAGACTCGTCCATCCTTAGAGACTGGGGATACATTATGTTACTGTCTAGAAAGCAACTGTACCAAGAAGAAATGGGGCATATTATAAGAACCTGTAGCTTGCTCTCTGGTTGATTGAGAAAGAAGCTTAGAATATCAAAAATATGAGCTGAACAATAAGGTGTGAATCCAGTTTAGGGCGGGACTAAGGGTGGAGACGGTGTGCTCCCCCTCTTTTTAAGGGGGTGAAAAGGAGAGCAAATCGATACAACTGCGGTTGGTTTGGGTGCATGCTGGCTGCGCACATGACAACTCTCCATCTCCTTGCTCTCCCCATTTAGTCAAGATAACATGCCTCTTTCCCCCTCCAGTATGAGAAGGATTATGCCCCCACCCCTTGCTTAGCGATTTCTTGATTCGCCATTTGATTGTGTGCATGAAGGTCTTATCTCAGAAATGTCAATACGGACAAATTGAAGATGCTTGATTGTATTAGTGCAGATAAAGCACTCCTTTCTCTCCGTGCCTAAATAGGTGTGTGTGTTCGTTGAGTGCGTGTGCGTGCACGATCGCGCGTGTGTGTGTGTGTGTGTTTTTCTCTCTTTCTCTAACTAGATAGCCCTCTCTCTCTCCTTTTTTTCTCTCTCTCTCTCTCTCTCTCTCTAACTATTCTCCTTATCCCCTCCCATATCATGCGCACTCTCTCCTCCTCATATTTTCATCCTCTTGTTCCTGTTTGTTTTGTTGTATGTCTTCTATTTTCCGCTTCACCATATTCACGCTTACTGTGCAAAACCACCACTTGCTATTCTATTCGTATATTGTCTGCATATTCCATGTCTGTCTTGTACACGACAAACACATACATACCCACATCACGAAACAATAGTTGTGTATAGAATACTGCAGAAAATAAACTAGATCAGGTGTATGTCGTTGGCTAATTATTTGATTACGTGGGCGAGGAACAGGGATGGGACATGCATCAGACGGTGGCGAACTGTTCTTGATTGACCCAATCTTATTAATCTTCCCTCCCTCCATCATTATGTAATCATTATGAGGTAGTGACATCAAAGGGCGATCTGAATGTCTATTTCATTCGTATACAAATTATGCAGATGCATTTTTTCTTGTTCATATCACAAACTGTAAAAGAACATTGGATTAACAGGTTGAGAATGCATATTTTTCAATGCATTATTGAATTTGATGCTACTTTGTAATGATGATGGTACCATACCATGTGAATGAAGTTTTCAATGCAAACTATCAGACATAAGTTAGAGCCGCATGAGAGTGTGAAATATTGTGTAAAAATAAATCCTTTTAAAGAGGGAGATTAACAATGACACTTCACAAATGGGGGAAATGTTTAGAAAAACTCTGAAACTGTCAATACATTTGTCGATCAGAGCCAATGTGAATTATAATCTTGTGTGTTAGATATCAGAGTTTGATAAGAATATGCGAAATCTGATGTAGAATTCAGTCAGATAATACCAGAGATTATTCAAAACCATACAAATAGGAGAAACGCATAGAAGAACTATAAAACTGTCAATAATGTACCATGAGTCCTATTACACAAAATTTAAATATTGTCGATGACAGCAGGGATGGATTTTGATCTTGAATGCTAATTATCAGTGACACATAATTTGATCGGAATTGGTGAATTCTGATTTAGGATAATATATATTTATTTCCAGTTTTATTCAAGCAGGGTTGCCTCTTCAGTTAACAAACCGCTATCAATGAGGGCCCTGCAAAATAAAAAACAACGTATTTAAAACATCTACAGACTTAACAGGTACAAAGTGAACACATTCAACAAATATGAAAACATTAGAAAAAAATGAATACAAAGATGAATAAAGTAACAAGAAATAATAGTTATGAAACAAGAAATGTTTATAACACTTCACGAATAGGAGAAATGCGAAGAGAAAATAATAAATCTGTCAACACTGTATCATAAGTCCTATAACCTTTGTCGACAGGCGTACTAAATAATTTAGAATCTCGAATGCTAAATATGAAGGTCGAGGCCATGATAGCAATGATCTGATCCATGATTGGTAGCCCGAATGCAGTTTATCATCGCACCCTTTTAGAAATGGCGCCGTTATGCTATTGCAATCCATAGGCGCGTCTTCATCATCTCGAGATTGCCAAATAGCCCGCTATTTCTGATTTGGGAAATAATCCTGAAGTTACAAATCGCGTTTGCATCAGCTCGAGATTCGACCTCGAAACTTAAAACTTGACTTTGAGAAATTAGCTTAAGATATTTTGCCCATTGTTCGCGCATAGTGCGAGTCTTCGGTCTGGTGAGGACGCACAGGACAAATAGCTGGATATTTTGCATACTATCTAAAAATATCTTGGGATGACAATTCCGACCAAATATCCCGCTAATTGCCACTTCGGTCTGATGAAGACGCAAATTAGCTGGATAGTTTGCGATCGGGATAGTTCAAATAGCTGGATATTTGGCAATCTCGAGATAGTGAAAACAGACTTCATGTACGAAGACATGGTTAATAATCGCCCTTTCAAGGTCGAACTAACAATTGGTCTACCCAATCACATCATTACCGAAACAGATCAATCAACAGCCGACTACATCTGTGAATTGGGGATCATAATGTTTGAATTATGCATGCATAACCTATGAAATTTTTACCTTCGGGAGGGAGGGACAAATTTTATTAAGCCGCCATTTCGGTCCTTTCGTAATAATGACCAAGGTTGATGTAATCGTTATCTCATGAGTTATCGACAGATACTGTAGTGATAGCTACACAAATGAACAACAAGTCGTTATTTTGATTTTAATCAACATAATATTATGTTATTTGATGGATTTCGATGAACTTTCAATAAGCCAAAAATATTTTGTTGTTAATTCTGCAATTAAAACGAGGGGTAATTGATTTCAGCTTTCAAGACTTGGTCAGAGGGTGAAACATTCTGCTGATAAAGCTGGCGGTGATAATAATGCATTGATTGATTTCAGCTTTCAAGACTTGGTCAGAGGGTGAAACATTCTGCTGATAAAGCTGGCGGTGATAATAATGCATTGAAAACAGTTACACAGAAATCGTTGATTAATAATGAAATTTAACCGTAAATAAAGGTGCAAGATATTGGTAATATCATTAATTTACTGACGGTGAGAAACACTTTGAACAGGTCATTATCAAAAGCTCAACTTTCCGTTTTTTACTTATTAACATTCACATTTTCTTTCTCCAATTAGCCTTACATTCATTATTCAATGAAACAACGCTTGCATGCACATGCCATGTAAAGTGAAACGGTATACATAGACATATTTTTTATCTTATTTTACTCACTATATACACACATATTGGACTATGAAATCATGTGAAGTTTCCATTTTGAGAGCAGTATTTGGGCCGTATTTATTATTAATTATTTTGCCGTCACCTGCACCTGTGAGGGGAAAAGCGATCTGTAATTAATATGACCCTCAGGTCTCTCCTCCAGGTATAACTGATTGTGAAATGCAGGTGTACTTCTGTACGACCTTGCTCCTATTTTTAATTGTCCTGGAGGACTTAGCGCATAATCTATATTCTTAAAGTGATTGGGTAACTTTATCTCAGATTCTGAAACAAAATCCTGGATTTTGCTCATGCTGCAATGATAATTATAAACCTTTAACACAAATGTCTCAAAAACAAAAAATGAATGAATAATAAACGATTAAATAAACAATTTTTTTTTTTTTAAAGAATTAAAAAAAAAAAAAAATCTTTGGGGATAGTTGCCCTAAAGTTGGTAGTGCTCCCAATTTTCATCATGTTGAGCGATCCCATCAACCCAACCTTTATGCATCAGGAACAGCGGGTTACTAAAGAATCAAAAAATAAAGAAAGGAAATTCCCATCAGCATGCAAAGCCGCCATTTGTTTGTGGTGTTATGATTATACGTTTTAATTGGCATATGTGATGACCGCATAGGCACGGCAGATTTCAAGTAATCTTAACATTAACAATTAGAACTTTGATTTTTTTCTGAATCTGTCATGAGTATTGTTCTCCATTATAGTCTGCTTTCTTTAAGAGTTGTTCATGTTATCTTTCTTTCATTTTGATCCCTTAGACATCACCCCGGTGTCGGGACATCTGCGATTGTTTCTCGGGGTCTATGGGAAACGATTCCATCTCGCCGGCATGCTTCCGTATCAAGGGCAACTCCAGTCACCTGGTGAAGCAGATGCTGCAAGACAACAGCAACGGTAGAAGATGCGTGGCCTCTGGGGACACAACGATGTTCCAATGTGAAAGAGGACAGATGACGTGCATGCATCATGATGGTGGGACAACCCTTAAGCGGGTGAGTCGATCTTCCTTTAAAGCCCGTCTGTACTAGTTTGCCCAGGAGAGATTAGACCACCCAGCGTGGTTATCCCATCAACTCAGCTCTCAATTAACATAAGAAAAAGAGGATCACGGGGGACCGACGGGCATCGCTTTGGCATGGTTTACTATATAGAGGGAACAAGTAGATACAAGTAGTGGAGTGGGGCTTTAAACAAAGTAAGGGCATTGTTGGGACGTTTTACAGGGGGTGGCAAGACCAACTTTGGCATATTTACAGTGGGACCACCATTGAACAGGTTATAGTCAATATAACACTAACTTTTCTTGGTAGAAGAAGAGGGGGGGGGGGGGGTGGGGCTCTTGGATGTTTTACGTGGAGGGTGGGGGGGGGGGGGTAAACATAATTCGCATGCACATATGCTGGCAAGGGACAAATAGGTTAGTCACTGAAACTAGCTCTTTCTATATGGAGTAGGGGAGTCGATGGGGGCTTTTAGATGGACATGGGAAGGTGCTGTCTAACTTGCCAGGAAGTTTGGTACATAGCGATCTGTTGATTAATAGATATTACTAATTTACATAATTAAATAAATAAAAAGTAAGTAGTATATATTCTTTGGAAATTTCTCTACATGGATTTTTGAATAAATTTGTCATTAGTAATGTTGATTGTGCAAGGTTGCGGGGTTGGTTTTCGCACCACCTTGTATACACAACAACAAAAAAGGTGGAAATCGGGGTAAAATTAACGGCCTTCGTGACAGTATAATATCTTATTTCAATATCTGTATATCACTACACATCCGTGTTTTCTGTTTGCGATTTTCAATTCAGGATACCGTAGCAGACCCGATGCCGACCCAATCTGTGACAGACGAGAACACCTACACGTATGTTACCTGTGACCGACTATCAGAGGAGGGATCGATACTTTCGTGTCGTGTCGACAAGAACGCCACAAGATTTGGAAGCTGTGCAAAGGAGTCACTCACCAAATGCCACTACAAATCGGCGGGAAATAGTAAGTGAATACATACGTATTAACAACACGCAAATTTTCTATGTGTTTGAAATGATAATCACGTTTCAACAACTGATGCAAAAATATATTCGTTGCTTGCATAATTATTGTCAAAGAAGTTAGTAAACAATAATGAAGGTTTTGAAATAAATAGTGCCAAAATCAAGGTGAAATATCCATCTGCTTGCAAATCCCTTGCATGTATATTTTTTTTGCTAATTCGTATATTTCGTGTAATGTGAAATGAAAAAACAAATTACTGAGGACTGGTTCTTTTAAATCATTTGACAGTAAACATCCTCTCATGACCTATTTCAATACCTTTTACATCACATTCCAATATTCCTCATTACTCTCTTAAAGGTTTCTGAAAAGGTTGACGAACAGTCTTTTTAGGCTGGTGTGATTTATCGTGGTTAACTAAATTCAATCAATCGACAATTTCTTTACATCAGGAAGGAAAGCTTGTGCAATCATGCTCCTATATAGGTGTATAATGCGTTACCAAGTAATTCAAAAGTTTTCTGATGAAACCACACGTGAACACTACATGTTTTTTTGTTCTTATTGATCAAAACATTAATATGAGATTAATTCATTTTGACGTAATATTTAATATATACAGAGAAGAAAAAAGATTCCACTCAAAGTGACGCCGAAGGTAACATTCTATTTTATTGTTTTTTATTTTCATTCTTTGTTTTTGTCATTATTAGTATATATTGTTTATATAATTTTCACTATTATAATATAATTTTTCTATTTGATTCTATTATCATCATAACTTTCTATTTTTATCACATTTATTACTATTGTTTTTATCATTTCTCAATTCATGGAGTGATTATAGCATCGATTCATTGGAATTCTTTATTTTTTCTTTTTACCTTAAATCTTATCTTGAACCCTGGTATGGGCATCGTATGTCACGAAAACATGGCTACGATTCATTCTGGATTTAGTGTATTTTTTTAATCCTGCAATAAATTGATTGTTTGAACCAGTAAAATAAAAAGAACCTCACACTTGCTCCAAATCATCTTCAATAAAAACCATAACTGTCATTTGCACATAGTGATTTCCTTATCTTTCTTCGCTCATTACTCAGCCCCTATACATTTTCTATCAAAATCGTTCGGCACATGTCATTCGTGTGTGATATTGCACATTCAGTGTACATTTTGTTGGATTCTGTAAGAATTTATTTTCTATCATTACCAGAACTCAAGCTTATCTTTGATACTCAAAGTAATTAGTCTACTAGTAAGCTGAAGTCTACTAGTAAGCGATATCACTTTGCAAACAGTATAACTCTCTTTGGGACTACATTATTATTTACAGTAACTGATGACGTGCCATGGTTACAAAGTATTGCAAAATGTCATTTAGACGAAAAATTTCAGCTGAAATAGTAGTGGAAAAGACAAAAATCGCATAAGCTTGAGTTTCAGTTGAGATACAAAATAGTAAATACATATCATACTTTTTCTAAATGTTCTTGTTTGCTGTGAGTTCTATAATTATAAGCTTTTATATATTCTGGTTGTTGGGGGCGTCGCTTATATAGATTTTCACGGTAGCCTTTTGTCTTGTATACGGGGCCAGCTGCTTTAGGTTTGCTTTTCCTGAATAAAACACGAGTTTTTTTTAATATTCACACGAAAATGTGTATCACTCTTCTACAAGAATGAGAAGAAAAAAAACCGAACCGAAACAATATTAATTATGGGATTGTATTTAATGTATTCAAATATAACTTACTTTACATTTTAAAGGCAGGTTTTACTACTTCAACTAGAAGGGATTAGACCATTTACTCAGATCTCATTTAACATAAGAAAAAGAGGATCATGGGGGACCAACAGGCACCGATTGGGGAAGTTTTCTATATAGAGGGAGCAAGTAGCTACAAGTAGGACAGTGTGCCCTTAATATAGGAAGTTCTTGTGTGATTAATGTCATCATTTTATTTTAGTTTCTCTTTATCTCTGACTGTTTTCAGGTTAATTTTTCGTCATCGTCCCTAGTTTCATGTATTTTAAAAAATCAATAACTTCCAGAAAAAAATTGTCCCTCCCGTTAGATTACTTGACAAGTAATCTAAAGGGGGGGGGGGACAATTTTTGCCTAATTCTTGGATTTTTGACACTGTCAATAATTGTCTTCACTTTCATTGATTTTATGTAACTTTCAAAAACTAGAAAGAACCTTTTAAGCGAGTCCTTCCATACTTCTGTCAAGGCTTTTTTGTCATACCCTCACGACTATTTAAATGCCATTTTAGAACTTCATGGCATTTTACGAGTAATGACTAAAACTTACAGGCCGTAATGTGCAGAATCAAATATAATACATCAAATAAGTACTTATCGTCGAGAGTAGAGTACTTACATTTTAGTTTGGAACATCTTTTTTTTAATCTTGTGGTTACAAGCTTATTTTTAAACGGCGTCTATATTCACTATCTATTACACTTTTTAATTTGTCTCAAGCATTTACTATTCTCTCTATATATTGCGTTTGTTTTGAGTGGTATTTACTTTTACTGCTAATCAGTGAGAATTATTTCGCCTATGACTATTAATCGATTGCAGTGATTTTACTAAACATTTATCAATGTCGTGTGCGTACAATTAGAACAGTTGTATTTTCTTATAATGTACTACTTGTCTTGGGTTTTTTTCTTCTCATTAGCTTTGAATTTTTCACCCATAAACTCTCATAAACTCTTTTTCTTCTCTCACTTAAACATTGTTTACTCGCGTTATTTTTCATCATAATATAATTTGTAAAAACTTACCGTTAAAACTTTAAATTTTTGTTTGTTTTCATTTTCCATCTTAAATTCATACTATTGTATTTTTTCACAGTTACATCCAATCATAAATTTAAATTGTTGAATTTATGATTCATCACAATATGGTACGCCGGAATTGTCTATCATTTAAAGGGATTGTTTAAAAATGCCAAATCTGAGATGCATGGCCCTACGTATTATCAGCGTCTGTGATATGGTGTAATATTGAAGCCCTAAACAATTCCGCTTCAAAATGATCATGACGTGCCTCAAAAGAGTAAAAAATATTTGAGTGACCGTTTTTTACCATACTCATTTTCCCCAACAGACTTTAATGTTATAACAAAATCGTTGGGAAAACGGTTTTTGAAATTTCGAATTCCAATCATAAATATCTTGATAATCAGACGGACGATCGGCTTGTAAACGTTATGGAATTCCTGACTGGCCTAAAGGTTTATAATTATGATTGCCGCATGAGCTAAATCATGGATTTTGTTTAGAATCTGGGACAAAGATACCGGTTCCCTTTAGGTACCTACATCCTTTTCTGATGAGAGAGAAACATGCCATTCTCCAATCACCTGCACTGATCTTGTGGTGTACGTGGGTGAAGCCTCATGAATAATTTCAGTAACACCCTACCCCTGAATCGATTTGACAATTTCATTTATTTATCACGACGAGAGGGCTCTACATGGTTGACTGATTATCCCTCTTATCTCACACAAACCTACGAATAACACAAACAGCTAAATATTAAGGAAAAGCAGTTTTTACCATAACTGCCGTGGTTAATTGAATCTCCCATTCACCATCTGATAATGAATGCGCATGCGTAGACATTTACATAATTATGAATATGTTTAAGGTACGTAACAGATTCTATTCGTCTGACGATATGAGACACAGCATCTCGCTGTACGAGGCTCTTGACTTTCGGGGTGGTTCACAAAGATCCTATTAAAGTCGAACTTAAGTTGGGCTTAAACATTACGGAGAGCCATTTGTAGCCTTTAAATTAAATATATTCAAAAGCAAAAATTCTAATATTTTAGACTTTTCATAAATTCCTCATCAAGAACATGAAATTTCCTTGATGATAGAAAATATGAAAGATTTGAATCAAGATTTTTGCCTTTTAAAATAACTTTTACAAATTATTATCAAAGATGCTAAAAACTTTCCATAATTGTAAATTCCAACTTGGAGATAAGTTCAACTTAGAATTTTTGTGAAGATATCATATATTATTTCTATTTTTACAATATCGTTATTGCAATCGCCTTTTACGTGCTTTATCATGTCTGAGTGGGTTAATGAACAGGCAGCTTCTATGTCTATATTTTAACTCAGTCTACTTCATTTCAAATCCATTCTCTTTCAGTGAGCAGAGACGACAAGTGTCCACAAGGATGGTCATTTAGGAGAAAGAGATGTCACAAACATGTCGATGACCCTTTGACCTTTGACCAAGCCTATACCAGATGTCGACACATGGAGGCGTTCTTGACGGTGTACTCGGAAGGCTCGAATGACGAACTCCTTCCTCCACAGTGGGGTGAATGGACACACTGGGCAGAAAATGTAATAACTTGACTCATTGAAATTGTTCCTGATTTTGAATGTATCTATTATATTTTAATTCGGATAATTTGCAGGGGCATCAAAAGGTGGGGCGAGGCGGAGAGGGGGGGGGGGGGGGGGGTGTGGTCCAAACATTTTATTTTACCCGCTCTAACTCTATACAATACATTAAATTATTTCCCGTTAGAGGGACTGGTTCTCTCCTACACCCCACTCAGTCTCTCCGCTATCTCTCAAAGTGCCCCCACCATTTAAAAAAAATTAAACTGCTTTGTTGCCCTGCTTCTTCGCAAAGTACCCCACCACTTTTAAAGAACCTATTGAAACCCTTTGTTACTTTCATTCAGTTTTCTACCAAAGCATTTTGATATCCGACGTTGCAATTTCTAACAAAATATGGACAGCAGAATACCATGTCAAATTGTTGTTCATAAAATGTGAGACTACCTCGGCGAGTTCAAAGTAAACGCAGAGAATACTGACGAATGGATACGGTCTTTGCACATTAGAGTAACACATATTTTTGTCCTAACATACTGAATATACTTTAAAACATTCGGTTCCTCATTCAATTTAATTAAAATATGCTTTTCATAGACAAAGCCACTTCTTGAACAGGTGTACAGAAAGTAACAGAAACTTATTATATTAATGTAAAAACTAAACAACTCTTCTAGAATGGTTCGAAAGAGAATAGATGAAAAAAATTAATGAAAAAAAGAAGATTATGTTATTGTCGCGTAACGGAGAATAAAACAACTTACATAGAATATAAAAAGAACTCATTCAGTCAATATTTCACATTTTCAACAAGTTTAACCAAGGTTGAAAATATTGAACTTCCATTTTCTGCAAATTTATTCCAACAGAAAACGAGAGAAAATGGAACATCCGAGTGTATTGCCACCAACACCAGCAACTTGAAAACGAGCTGTGAAGATTCTCATCCTTTCTTCTGCTATAAAGAAGGTAAGAAAACGCAGGTTACACAAACAGAGGTGCCGTTGAAATATTTAGACTCGAACGGGTTGTCTGAAAAACTAATTAATAGCAAGTTTTTGCCGACAGTTTATTAAAAAGGATGGCTAAAAAATTGTTTATTTTTCTCATTATTTAAACGACTGAAAACTATGAAGAGCACTAACATATCAAATTTGCCCGCCACCAAGACAACGCTAGCAAATTGGCCGATTGATATTTTGAGTTGTAACCCCCCCCCCCCCCCCACCCCTTCTCTAGCGTTGCCTACAATTTCAAAACGAGTTTTAGGCCGAAAAACAAAACCAAAATTCTGATAGCATTTAATGGAAGGCGCATTAATAGCATTTTAAACGGGAGAGAATGTGCTTCCGTGATGGATCTGTATGAAATTAAACGTGCTTTATAAACTCTTCCTAGCATTTTCTAAAATTATATTACGCCGGATGTTGTCGGCTTAAACATTATGTACATGTGGTTTGTCTTGCCTTATACATGTCCTTGCGTTGTACATCAGTAATAACAAAAACTGTTGATGGAATAACTTGTTGGCGGGTACGCCCCCCTCCCCTTCAGGGGGCTACGCCACTAATACCAAACCGCCGCGCCGCCCTAACGATTGAAATGTTGTGATATCATTCGTTCTTTGCATAACTTCCTGTAATTAACCTGTCATCTTAAAACCAAATCCATTACTTTTAATACGCATAACGTCTGTTTTTACTGACGAACGAGGATCACGGTGTCTCAGGACACAAATTATACTGACAAAATATTCAGCTGCAAATGTCACGTGTTGATGTGGCATGGCGGAATGGTCTCTACCAACATTATCATGTATGACTTATCTAACTACAATACATCAATGTCTTCTAAGATGTCTTACCAGTGGCGTATCCAGGGTTTTGAAATAAAAGATGCCTCAAAGTAGGGGGCGCGCATCTCCTGCCCCCCTAATTCGATACTGCGGATATATACTGAAAGGCCGAGCATACTACCGTCTGTTCATAGCCAATAGGGCGTTCACCAATTATATTTTACATAGAGTTAAGCTTTACCAAGCATTAAGCATCAAGCATCAAGCATTACCATTAACTGTTCAAGAGCCCATCTCTCGATCTAAAGAAAGGCCGCCAGCATAACATTATGACTGGGTGCATTTACCAAACATAATGATTAATTACAGAAGAGTAATATTGATAATGGGTCTGAAAAAAGGTTGGCTGTAATTAGGTAATGTACAGTATGAAAAAAGAGTTTGGCTGTAATAATGAAATGTATAGTATGAAGAAAAGGCCAACATTATGATATACGACTGGGTGCATTACTCTAGGATTAATTATATAAGTGTAATGTTGATAATGGGTCTGGAAAAGGTTGGCTGTAATTAGGTAATGAACAGTACGAAGGAAAAGTTTGGCTGTCATGTAATGTATAGTATGAAGGAAAGGCCAACATTATGATATATGACTGGTTTCTGGTTACATTATCCTAGTATTAATTATAGAAGAGTAATGTTGATACTGGGTCTGGAAAAGGTTGGCTGTAATTACCTAATGTACATGCATGTCACGTTGAGCGAAAATGTATTTCTTGTTATTTCATTATTCTTCTTTTTTCATCACACGAGCCGTAACAAAATCTTTTGAAAAGCATTGTATCGAATATTTAAGGACGTAGATTGAGGGAAAAGTTCTTAATAAGGAATTAGAAACTTAAAATCATAAAAGACGCGATGAACAATAATCATGTCATCATTGATGAAGTCTGCATGAGGGCATGTTATCTACAGAGTCTGAGGGCGAATTGGTTTCGCTTGACGTTCATCTGTTATTGAATATAATAATATTATTTAGTGTCCTTTTGGAGGCGTTATTTCTTTGGGCCAAAATACGACCCTCTTGTCTTGACAAGCACACGTAATTACGTATGACATTGATGATCCCTCTAGGCTCTAGTATTGAGTACACACATTCAATATTTCGCTGAATAAACGAATAAAGTTTCTTTCCCCAGCACCGACCCTCTCCGTGACCCCCAAACCGTTGACCATTGGTATAATAACCGTGTCCGAAATGCGAGGACGTGAGAGAAACATGATTCCTCGTGGCGTCCGGAGTGTTTGCAGCCATCAAATATGCACCATTTTCATTAAGGACCATACTGACCGGCTGCATATATTGCAAAAGTAAATTGGTCGAGCGAAGAAAGCAATAATCATCTTCTTTCATCTTCTCTCGGTTAATACTTTCTCCAGGCTGTGTTGATATGATTTTCTTTTCCGTTAGGGAGTATGTCCGCTCCTTTGTATTTGATAGGTGTACGGCCAACTTGTCCTTGTTTTTATATATTCTCCCTTTTCATTTGCTTTTTCTACTTACTCTCTTTTTGTTTTTGTTTCTAATTTCATGATTTAAATGCTATGCCAACATGAAAGATTGTATTTTGAGTCAATTCATTTATTTTCAAGCATTTCATCTTATTGTAAAGATATAACATCGTCAACTTTTCATGATTTTAGTATCTATCCTAAGAAAAAAAAATGTCGCGCCTTATTCCATAGTTAAATCTAGGTTTCGGAGTATTGCAAGTACATTGTGCGGGTAAAGTTACTTTAATATTTTGAAGGAAAAAAAGTGTTCGATTTCGGGCCTATTATGAAAATCCCATTAGCTGAATTTTTTGTTCAATCAATTTCTCTCATACAGATGCCTACATCATAATTATGTCATTAATATTAATTCATTTAAAGAAAATAAGATTAGAAACATCATTCGACAATCTGAAAGCATCGGCAGCGTAGGAGTATGTTTCGAATAAGAATAACCTGATTATTAATAATTACCATAGTTATCAGTGGTATATTTTCACCTGATTGATTGTCTAATATTATCCTCCCCCTCCCCCCCCCCCCCCCCCCCCCTCCCACCATAATGCTTCTAGAACAGCGCCTTGAACGGAAAGTAGATGGAATTTTTCACATGGCAGCGACTGGGTTAATCCTTGAAAGGTGAATACGCGGGCAGGCATTGCACTCTTAAAGACAAAAAGTGATTGATGTAGAAGATTATGGTGTCCTAGAAAGGATAATGAGTTCTTAATTTTCTTACGTAGTTCGCTGATATTTTCAATCGTTTCTTTCAAACGAATTCGTGGCATCGATTTTTTGCGACATTCAGGTAATTAGAGTATTCGACATCTTAATCAGATGTGAACCTGTTCTTACGAACATCATGCATGTGGCATTCATTTTACCGTGATTAGCTCTCTAGACTTTCTCGTTTGAAACTTTATTTTTAATTGGATGGTTTGAAAGGGATATTAAAAAGATAATTATTCCCTGAACATTCATTATGATGGCAAATGTGTACACTAAAACAAAAAGAAAAATGTTGGCAGCGATTTTGTTTTCTTCATTATTTACGTCGCGGGCTCCTCGCTTTTCATCCCCGCACCCCCTGCTCGCCCTCGCTCTCCCTCTCTCTCTCTCTCTCTCTCTCTCTCTATCTCTCTTTCTCTATCTCTCTATTAAACTCTGTCTCTCTTCCTCTAACTCTATCACTTTCTCTAATTCTCTCCCTTTCTCTCGCTCTCTCTTCCCCCTCTCTATCTCTTTCTCTCTGCTTTATATCTCTCTTTCTATCTCTCTCTCTCTATATATAAATCTCCCTCTCTTTCTCTCTCTCGTTCTCTGTCTGTCTCTGTCTCTGCCTCACTCTCTTTCAGTCTATCCCTCACTCTCACTCTCATCATGATTTTCTGTGTGGTGGGACCAGTGTGGTCATTAGCGCAGGTGATGAAGCTAACGAAGCATGATGTTTGGGCCGCCTCTCCCCCGATACTCGGTCCCGCCCGACTCGCTTCATTCCCTCCTACCATCGTTCATTATGTATCTGGTGTATACCATGGTCTGCTAAACTCATATGTTGCCAGTCATCCATTCATGTAACTCATATAAATCAGAGGCGAATTCGGGGTTGTCAAGAAAAAAAAGAAAGGGGAGGGGGGGGGGGGGGTGGTGGTAAGCGAAAGTTTTTCTTTTTCTGCGTGATTTTTCATTCCATCGCACATCATTATTAAAGGTAAAGACCGCAATTTCAAAAAATGAAATGGTAGCTATTTATTACCAATCATGTGAAAGAATATGTTTTGACTAATACATGATGATTAAAAAAAATTGCCGGTAAAACCGCCTACTAATTGATATATTTGGTAAATTAGTTTATCTATTGGACTGTGAGAGATAAACGCACGTATCGCGCACGTGTGCGTAGTCCCATATACATCTTTCTGTGTACAGTGCTTGTAACTTTACGAAGACTGGGCCAAATTTCATATCATTTTGATGATTCCAGAACCTTGCAGTACACACCAATCCTTATATGCTAGATGATCAACCTTTTCTGATCCATTCCACAACGTTTCTTTCACAATGCAACCGCATTACCATAACTGGTCTTTATCTTTAAAGTCATGAATCCCTATATATATATATATACCAGACTACGCCCAGTCGTAAAGATATACCGAATAATAGTTTCCCCAAAATCAGTAAACTGATAAACAACAACAGCAACAATAACAGCAATAGCAACAGCAGTATTAGCAACAACGACGACGACAACAGCTCATTCACTAATAATAATTTATCACTTAGCTCTTGTGCGGACAAAGGCACAAACAGGTCTAAAAGGCCATTTCTTGAAGGAGCACAGTACCGACAACTTTCAGAAATTTATATTTGTTTGTTTTCCTTTCTTTCTAACGTTTTTCAGTCTTCAAGTTCCTTCAGTGTAAAGCAGCCCCGGAAGCACTTCCCGTTGAACCAACGGAAGAGCTTACAACAACTGAGATGATCACGCCTACACCGAAAACCACCAGCATAACCACGCCCACTACCACGGCCACACCCACTACCACGGCCACACCCACTACCAGGACCACATCTACCACCAAAACCACCAGCATAACCACGCCCACTATCACGACCACGCCCACTGTCAGGACCACACCCACTACCAAATATCAACATGCCCCTGTCGGGACTTCAACACCAGCAGAAAAACTGGTAAATTAATGAAATATACATAACGTTTTTGTTTTATAGCTCAAAATCCAATATTATATTGTTCCATTCATTTTGCAAACAAAAAATAATGAAAATAAACGACACAAGTAATGAAATATATATAAATATATACAATTTCAGTTATTGTAGAGGTATGTCCTTATAGGGTGGAATTGCGAAAAAGACAAATATAAGCATCCGATTTGAAAGAAATACGAATGAATTCTTTTTCGAGATTGTTAAGATTATATTTTGTGTGATTTGAATCTTTTTTCGTTCTTTCTTTTTGTTTACACAGAATAATGCTCGAGTTGCTCTAAAAGAGGCGAAGGCTCAGATAGGGGATTTTGTTGCACAGTTCACGGTAAGCCATTTCTGTTACCCCATCTGATAACAACCGTTGCGATTTCTTTTTTTATTTTCAAAAAGCATCTCTTGGTTCCTTTGTAGACAGAAAGTTCTCGTCGGGTTTGATGAATTATTGGATAAACATCATGGAAGGTTGGCAAACGTCATCGAAATGTCATCTTTTGCGAAATTTCCCAATCTCATGATACCAGATGTTTATTTCTGTCAAGTTCAATTATTCCGTGGCTATTTCATGAAATTAAGTGAACTGCAACATTTCAATCCAACATTTCAGTGCCACTCTGTGTAGATTTATGGTGAAGGAATACTTGGAACAAATTAATTCAAACACAATAGATAGACAGGCCATAATGGATGTTTTCCAATAAACTTATCAAGTTAATTACTTGCGTAATGTGTCACTCTGACAGAGTTAAATTAGCAATGCTCTTCTAGCCAAATAATCGATGATACACTGCCTTTAAAACACATCCCTCTTACATCCCAAAGACTAAGTTCATTAGGTAATGTTTGCATGGGGAACATGGCGGGAAGCCAGTCGTGTTTGATATACAGCTTTTCATTTCCGCTATTGTGGGGAAGCATTATTCACTTTCATTAGGGTTTAAATCACTCAATGTCGTAATCAAAGTCAATGTCAGTCACGATTTCGACTTCCTATCGGTCATCATAGTGCAATTGAACCTGTTGGTATCATGCTATTTTCATCTGGGTTGGATGTATTACGAGAGCTCGGTTGGTCGACGATTAATGTCTTTAAAAACCATTGGAATGGAATGTTAGATATTCTCTTTTATCATTATGATAACATAGTGCATGGTTGCTTGTCAGTCGTCGAAGAATGAGGCGGAGGGGGGGGGGGGGGTGTAAGCTGGAGGAAGGAAAGGAGGAGAAAGAGAATGGGGATGGAAAGGAAATGATAGAAAATGATGATGCAGAAGAGGACGAGAAAAGGTGACGAAGACAAAGAGGACGAAGGAGAAGAAGTAGCAGAAGGAGAAGGGGGAGAGGAGGAGGAAGAGAAGAAGTAGATATTTGAGGGGGGTGGGAGGAGAAGGGGAGGAGGAGAAAAAGAAACAATAGTTGAGGAGGAGGAGGAAGAGGAGTAGAGGAAAAGATGATACTTGAGGTGGGGAGGAGGAAGATGGTGAGAAGGAGAACGAATGAGATAAGACGAAGGATAAGGGGCAGTAAAAGGAGAATTGTTAAAAGAAGGGAAATAAGCATCAGAAGAGATGCAGCGTTATAGAACCATGAGAACTGGAAGAGAAACAAAAAAATAAAAAACAGATGAAGAATAAAGACAAAAGACATTAGAAGAAGTTTGAAGAGGAAAGCACAAATTAAACGAGAATATCAGAAGAAAAACCGAGATGGAAAGACAATTTCTAACGCATGTAAGGGGGGGGGGGGGGAATGAAATGATGGAAGTGGCGTGGAGCACATGTAGTTGGCAGAAGGATAAGGAAAAAGAACTTCCGAATATTAAAAGACGATATAGGCAGAGAGCAACATCAAGAAATTAGAGAATAATATAGTATTATAAAAGAAGAATGGGCTATTCGACTTTTCAAACATTTTGAAGTGAACACCAAGATTCCTATTTTATATGTTGTTCCACGGCGTGCACGTAGACCAAACTCGTTCCAGACCATTTGCCTTCGATGTTTCCCACATGCTTAATTAAGCACATGAAATAGGTCGTCACGAAAAACATTGGTCCCGTATACACATCTAATGAGCATGCTTACATCCATGTCACACGTCCATTATAATGTCGCCTTACGTTTATACCACCAAGGCATCCCACCGTAATTGATGCACGTTTCCATGACGACGAACATACCTTGAAAACATCCAGTCATTAACAAGAAACGAACACGGGTTACGTGCGTAGGCGTAGTAGGAGGTGGTGACTCGGGGCTGGGTGTGGTGGGGAATGCTACCGTGAGAGTTTTTTTAATGCAATCTTTCAATAAGCTGACCGTAAAGACACCCGATATCAATCAACTAGATGGCAATTCCAATATTGTTCTGACTGCGGAAATAATATTAGCATTATAACATTTATCTTCGTAATGTTAGCACAATTCAACATATGACGCGCTAGGCTATTGGTATTGCCTGAAGTTTATTTTTTCGAAAGCCTTTGTTTGCATCGTTTTAAAGTTGATACTCTAAGACAATCCCAAATACTGAGATAATTACATAAATAGAAAGCTTTTAACCCCCATAATAACACCAAATGGTGTCCACCCGACAAAACAAGTTTAGAATAATGAATTTATTCGAGTAAACTCTACCAAAATATCTAAGTCTGAAACCCGGAAGTGCACGTAGAGTCGGGCCTCTATCCTTGACGTCACGAACGGGAGTCATGGGCTCAGTGAGAGTGAATGGCAGTGATATCCCTACGTAAATGCTATCCTGTCAGAGCTTACATTTGTTGTTGTTAAGGAGTATATTTGATGGATTTTCTGTTTTCATTTGAATGAAGAATAACGAAGCAACATTTTCCAGTCGCTGATTTCTTTTTATATCCTCATATTCACCTATTTGGTAGAGATTTAAGACGAGTTTACTGCTTAGGAATTAAAGTTAAATCGTGCACTTATGAATAGGCGGATGCATTATATTGTCATCAGATGTACATGAGCAGTTTTGTAAAACGAATAGGTCTAGAACTATGATAGTACTTATCATAGATGTGTGTGACTGCCTCAAAAAAGGATACAGTACCAGTTAAACATTATTTTTATGTTGTAAAATATCAAACTTGAACGAGATCATGCAAGCGCGCTTCCTCTATAATATTTTGGCGAGTGATGCGGCTCTTGCATGAACGTTCGTGAAGCGAGCAGAATCGGGAGGTAAGACCAAGCCGCTGCTCTAGGCGCTGCTTGCTTGTGATGGAACGTACGTGCGCTAGTTATATCGGCAATTTTTGCAAGAGAATGAAAGCGACGTTGCCAGCTAAGAAAAACAACTAACAAAGACTTGCTCCTGACAACCGGTGTCAGAATTGGTAGATGAAGGATGTTCAGGTCCAAGGAAGGCGAAAGACATGGGAAAAAGGAAGAAGAAACCATCGGGAGATCGCTGTAGTGTATGGTAATGAACTGTGCATGGGTAGACAGCTACTGTTCACTCCGTGCCTGGGCCGATTTCAACACCAAAACAAAAATAACATGGTGAAAATATCGACTAATAGCACATCGTTGGCATGTATATGTCATAATTTTTAAAAGGGGAATTGATATTAATACTATGAAGTACTAGGGGAAGGTAAAGAATTGCACATAGAATTATGATTTATTAGACTTTTCAGCCTTTGAAACAAAAATATGCAGAAAATCGTATCACTCTGCACATGTTTGCTATGGAACATCCGGGTACGTGAATATACTCTCTCCCGGACGTGAGGTCATAAATAGTAGACCAGCGCCGTGACTGATTTTCTATGCAAAGAGAGGCGGATATTTTAGACATTTCAATTGAGGATTTCGAGTAGACAGAATTTGTGTGTGATATACTAAGTAATTGAAAAACTTAAAAATAACATATACTTGCCGTAGGTAACAAAATAATTAAGGGACATTTATTTGCTTAGAGTATCAACTTTAAGGTTTCATCCTCTTGCTGTTTTGACAAAAAAAGTAAATAAATGAAAATCAGTAATGGCGTTTAAATTGGTAAAAAATTCGTCGTTATTCATTATGAATGTATCTACCAAAACAACTTAGAAAAAAAGTACGGTAGATAACGTCTTACCAAAGGGAACTGTTATCTGTAGTTGATTTCTTACATTATGTCAAACGTGTCAGTCATGCCCATATTCCATCTTCTACGCCTCATCAAGCATCAAGGAATTTAGCTGTGCGTTCAACCGCCGCGTGTACAAGCCATCATCTGCTGACAGCCAGAAGGGCATTAAGTCAGATCATTGTGCAAGGATTAAACGACATTCTGGCTCTCAGCAGGCGAATCTCCAATAGTTATTCCCACTATAATTATGTTGTTGTTGGTGTAATGGACTTTTGAGGAGAGATGAAATTGATTTGTAAGATGCAATTGCGGAGGCGGTGAAAAAATATATGAAGGCTGAAGAGTTTATGATACTTGACGAATCTCACATCTGAAATGGCCTGGCAATTATTTTGAACCTTGAAGGATTCATTTATACAGCTAGTGTTGTTTTATTCGATAGAATTGCCTGAGAAAATGTCGATCCTGAATATTACACGTATTGCATTAAAATAAAGATATGGTCATGCAATGGTATGACAAGAGTGGGAAGGGTATTTTCGGTTTCTTTTATGAAAACTCGTTACCAACACACATATTCTAATGTCATCAGAAATTTGAAATCCGGAGGTTTTTTTTAAATACAAATATTGTTTTAATAAAATATAACATGACAAAAAGCTGAAAAATATGAATAAATGTATTATAAATGTATTATTCATCGCAAAGACAACGACAGTTATTATAAGAAATCTGAACGACAGGACACTTTTGTATTAAACTTGTGAGCAAGGATTAAGACATTCTACTTCAATGCTTTGCGATGTCATGCTACCGCAATTTGTCGATTGATTTATTATAAGGGGATCTGATAATTAACTAGAGTCTGCATAATACCCTCCTGTGGCACTGTCAGTCGGTTGATTTATTTGTCGTCATTCAGACAGATAAAAGCCATATAGAGGGAGAGAGAGAGAGAGAGAGCCTGGAGAGACTAAGTTAGACCAAGAAGTTTTAAGAGATGGAGTCCTATCTAGCTCATTCCCTTGGTACCATCTTCGATATGTCAGGCATGTGCCTAACTGGACCTTCCTTGCAGATACGTAGACAAAAGATTCCTGCCTAGCTGCAAACTATCGGGCCACTTTAAAAGGGAAATATGCTTTTGTAATGCTAATAACTTTTCGCTACCACTCGTCTGATAATACGAGCACTAGGCCTACACAGTGCTTATCTTTTACAGGAGGCAAGCGAAAGAAATTGGAGCAAAATTTCCTGAAATATTAATCAAAATTACTCGACTGGGCATGTGTGGGCACTAATCTGACATATAACATCACAAAGAGCTGTATACGGACAAATTCACTTTTTATTTTCGTGAGCCGCAAGTAATCGGAAAAGTGTCAAATTGTAGGTTTTAGGACTGTACATTTTTACTATTTTTCACAAATTAAAGCTGCTATCATACAATGTAAGAAAATTTCTTGACACAATTAGGCTTTAGTATTCATATTTTATCATCTGTTAGATTTTCCCCTTGTTAGTTCAAATAAAAAGTGAAATATTAAGGATATTTCTTTATGACAATAATCACTACTGAAGCTTTCCAATGATATTGGCGGCATCGAAGATAACATCAAAGGTAACAGCACACCAGTAGATTCTATTTTGCAACCATAGAAAACGGCAGCTGCCTGGAATAATTTGTTGCCAGTTGGGTCTCCATCTCTTAAAACTCCTTGGTTAGACAATGAAGACTGGTGATGAAGAAAGTCAAAAATGATTGGGGGGATCCACATGGTTAGAATGATAATTGGGTAAAATAAAGAAGATGGAAGGTGTAATATCAAGAGGACGGTGAAGTAGGGGATGTGAAGGAGAGGAGAGGAGAAATGGAAGGTGATGGTAAAACAGTAAAGAACATTTAAAGGTAAAGAAAGAAGAAAGATAATTAAGAGGGAAAGGGGGATTTAAAGCAGGATGAGGAGAATTATGGGATATAAAATCAAGCAGCCATATTTATGAAGAGAAAGAAGGAATAAGGATGAGGAGAAGGGGAAGGGCATGAGCGCAGTTATCATTAGATTCCGTTTCAACTTCGTAAACAAAAGTACTGTATGCAAATATCTCTGAAATGAAAAGAAGGCGTGCAGAAGTACCGATCCCTTATTTATGAAGGAGAACTAACGGATTGGAAGGATAAACTACCATTGAATGGCTTTCAAATTCATTTTGGAAGATACATTCCCGACGATTCTTCGTTTCCCGAAAGACAAAAAACTTCATCAGAAAACAATCAGCGCGGAGTATTGAATGTACGCAGCTGCTACCCAAATGAAAATCATGTACATGTAATTCCCAATAAATTCTCTCATCAATGCACAAATACTTCATTTGGCGTGCACATGTTTTGGGGGAATTTCGAGGGGGGAATCTATAGTTCACCATCGAGACGTAATTTAGTTTTGCAAGTCCATTCTTAGCCCCTACCAAGCCATGTAAGCTACGATAAACTGTCCCGAAAGAGATTCGGTGGACTATTTCGACTCATCGCGCAAATCCATCATGATAGCAAATTCCGCGTCATTTTGTAAGTCAAGCAGAGATGGATTTAGAAGGTTTTCTTTTTCAATTACAAATACTTTAGTGTCTGAACTCTAGACTATTATTATCCTTTCTCCAGACGTATAATCCCAAGTGATGGATTATGGGTAAAGAAGAAGGGAAATGGAAGATTATGTATCATCCCTCAACCATATATTCCATGAAAATTACTCTCTTGTGGACCATCGAGGTCATTCAAGGGGAATTAAAATGGAAAACATTGTAGTTAATTGGTAAATGAGAAGAGTACGGAGTGTCATGTACCGAATCGAAAGACTGATTCATGTACAATTAAAATTGTAATACATTTCGGGAAATCATGTGGAATCGTTTGCATGTTTGATTTGTTTAATTGTATAACATTCAACATAAATCACAAAGGCACTTGGGAAATTAACTCAAGGTGAGTTTATTTTAAAGCTCATATCCCATATCCCATAGAGAATCTGTTCGAATTACGTAATAGGCTTACGTCATTGTAATATATACACGTATGTACACTGTAAAAAATAATTTGTTCATTGGTAATTTTTACGTATTTTTTCCATGTAGAATTTACTTGAAAACATTAGTTTTGCCACTTACGCACTAAATTTAAGTCTTACTAACTCAAACTTTCAATTTAGTAGAACATACGTGGAATATTTAAGTAAAATCAAATACATAAGAACTTTAAGTAATTTCAGCTTGTATTAATTTAGTAATTTTAACTCAAAATCAGAAATTATACGTATTACTCAAACAATTTATGTTGATTATTTTTATCTTTTTAAAGTAAGGACCGATGCAGTGCGTAATAGAAATATTTACATAATTTATGAATATTCATTAAGACCAAATTAAACTCTTTTTAAAATAAAACAATTCTTTTTTGTGGTTGAATGAAAATTTAAGGACTTTAAAACATTTACTAATTCATTTAACATGGCTAAGCAAAGACAAGACAATTTTTAATTGTTACCCAGTTCAAAACAAATCAAAACTTGATATTTCAGGAAATTGTCAACCAATTTTCCTTTTAAGATGCTACGATCAAGTATATATAAAATTTGGAGCCTTTCAATATGTGTCGAATTGGAGCGTATGTAATAGTTTGTGATGGTGGTAGATATATATACGGTTAAATCTTAAATAGAAGTAGTGTTAGTGATTAGTGATTAATCTTAAATAGAAGTAGTGAATGATTAGTGGATGTTACTTGTTAGATTAGATGGGTACCAAATCGTGCAATATGTAATCCTATCATAGCTTTTTTTTAATTATCTAAAATGATTACAATACTTAAATTATTTACGTTAATGTAACTCGATTTAACTGAGTAAAAATTTATTCAGCAAAATAAGTAAATTCTACTTAAGATGCCGTAGGTAATATTTACTTAATAAAAATAAGGCAATTTTTTTCCTCAATTTTATTGAGTTATTTCGACTATTATTTTTTTACAGTGTAGGTGCTGGGCAAGGCTCTATATATTGTTGATTGTTCGAAAGTTTTTGCGATCGTTTTATTTGTATTATTGTTCACATCTTGCCCTTTCTGACCATTTCCCTCTCTTCCCTCTCTTACCTCCTTCAAAAATGAATACTTTATACATATTTGCTGTCTTTCGGATGGTGCCGAAAATATTCAGATTTGATTGATACACATTGTATTAAAACCCAATTACACATAATATCTCAATAGTTTAATTGGGTTGGTTTTAGGCGAAGACAGAGAGCTGATCGTCCCGCTAGGCTAAATCACATCTTCTCTCCCGAAGTGCATTCACAAATGGCGCCGATTAAAACCTTGCGCATGTTGACCGCTAGGCGCACCATACACGTTCACGTAGATTTTAAGGCGCCTCGGATCAGCCGATTGAAACCTAAATGTGCAGTTTCCGTGTTATATTTTGGATGCTAAAAGGAAACATTTCCACTGTGTGAGCGGAACCAAATAAGATGTATCGGCGAAGGAAAGACTTCAATAGGTCTGCATTCAACCTTCGTCCCGGCAGACCAAATCGGTTAACTTCCCAAAACATTTGTCAACTCTCATCAAACCCCTGCCTACGCTGACGGAGAAAGCTGAAAAGCGCCACCACGGGAATCATTGTGATTGCACCTGCAGTGAATTACCAGAAGCTTGTCGCGCATGCGCGCTGACATCTCCTCCATTAGACTGTCGTTTACAATCCTTACATATATTTCTAAAGGGCCAGTCACACCGATGCGTTTTGAAGCAACCTACAATGAACTGATATAGAACTTTGTGATAATCTTTCTCTTTCTTTTTCTATAGAAGAAATTGCACCAGAACTAGAACTCTCAGACAATCGTCTTGATTTATAAAAGCGTGAAACGAAATTTGTGAAAACTTCAGAATTGTCATCGTAGCGCTCCCGCAAATCTAGACGATCTGCACTATGCGGAAAAATTGAAAAAAATGACAACAAATATTCATAATTTTTCTTCTAAACAAAAAAACATTCTAAAGCGATTTCATTCTTCATTGCAAGAACGCTATAAGGAAGTGCATCATTTATGCCGCTAAAAAAAAGTGAAAATTGTGTAGAGTGGCTAATAAAATGTACGAGATCTCTCCCCCCCCCCCCGGCATTGTCTTGTCCCGCTTCGTTATTTGCTTTTAAAATTAATCTCTCCCTGTGTGACGGAATCTGAGTGATTCCACCTGCAGTAGTAAATGGCAATAGTTTGACTTGTACTTTCTATTCCCTTTCTTACGCTGTCATTCTATATTACTCTTGTATATCGCAAGGGAGGTTCGATTTCCCTCTACAGTTGTCATTTCGAAAAGGTTTATTTTCCTGGGATTGCAGAGAGTGCTTCGAACTCGAAGGGGTGTATATATAGAATAGACGAATATGGCAGATTTTTTGCATGGTTGTGACCTGTTGATTCATTGCAATATAAGGCATAGAGTATTAATATCGTTGAAGTGTTACGATTGTTGTTTAATACATAAGATGCTTTTCCATAGAATTACTATAATCTGCAAGGCTGCAGTAAAATAATAACAGAGAAACACTCATCCCATTATCGATTTAAGTGATGACAATGTACGTAAAATGTAAACTCCATTTTGCTTTTCCTTTATTTCACTACTATTTTATGTCTCCCCCAACTCCCTTTCACTCTCTCTCTCTCTATTGTACTCTCTCTCTCTCTCTCTCACTCCCTCTCCCCTCTCCCCCTTTCCCTTTCTTTCTCTCTTTCTTTCTCGCTCTGCCTGTCACTCTCTCTCTTTCTCTGTCTGTCGCTTTCTCTCCCTCTCCCCCTCTCTTCCCGACTCTCCCCCTCTCGCTTTATCTGGCTTTCTCCTTCCCCCCTCTCGCTCTCTCTTTCTCTCCCGCTTTACCCCTCCATCCCCCTCTCTTCTCTATTGTTTTAATATTTAGGATGATCAAGCGACTCTGGATATTCTCGATGACATCATCGACGCCCCTCCCTTGATCGGCCCGGGACCGTCAGGGGTAAGTCTCTCATTCATAAATAATTTTTGTATGAATTTTTGATTGATTTTTATTTGATTTCATTATCAATTTCTCTGTCATTCAGGAATGCCTTTTTCACAACCCAATGCTAAATATAATTATATGAAAATGCAGAGTACATTAACATGTGATTATTGCATACGAGCAACAGCCTTCAGCTGGAAGTTATACAGGCCTCGAAAATACTTATGATATTCATCATTATTATAACACAAGAAGTATAATAGCTGTATATTCAATTATATTGTCGTCTTGGAATGACTCTTTAAAATGATCGAATACGTTTCGTCCCGCCTCTAAGTTCACGATGATTCATTTTCAGGAAAGTGGTTTAAAGATGACTAGGGTTGTATTACTAGTATTGACCACGAAGTACAGAAAGTACGATCTAAACTTGATATGAACTGACTGTTGACGGGGCACAGACGAGATGGATGTATTGAGGACTGTTTATGAACGAACTAGAATCGTAACCCGACCACAAATCGTTTTACGATTTTCTAGGACGGTTCCAGAATGTAGTGAGAACTATTTTGGTGTGATAGGGGCTTAGGTAGTTTCTGTACATGACGTGATAGTGGAGTAAATGTGTAGGTCTATTGTATACACGTTTCATTTAATAAACACCTGTCAACTATACGGGCCTTGATGTATGTGTAATCAATGTTACAATACATAAATTGTCGGGGGAAAAGTAAATCCGAAACAAAAATGAAATCAAATTCTTACAAAAAATAGATTGTCTGGTTTAACCAGAAATTAACCTGATGCAGGCTATTTCACTCCCCTTGCTGTTAATCTATCTGATTAGGATGGGTACCGAGTGTAGACACATTATGTCTTCACGCTTATAATCAGTCTGATAAGCAAGAGACGGAAGATGGAATTCGATCATTACGGATTCCTCTTTGGCAATAAACATATCTGATTTATGTTTATTATCCTTCATGCATGTCAGTTTGTGAGTTTATTTGGATACGGGTGTATCTTGTTTAATAAGCGCCTTAGTTAATCAAGTGGATGAATTGTTTAAAAGTTTGTTACATCTTGTTTAACAATTTCAGAGGAAAAAAAATACAAGTTAGCCTCTTTACCCAATGAGTAGCAATCATTCATTTAATTGAAGGTTTTTAATCACGAAACACAATTGTGAAGGCTTTCGAAAAATCAACCGAAGTCAAGTTCAATAGCCGTTAGTGTCACCTTTTTGAAATATGCAAACATTCAAACTGCATAATCCGACCATGATTTAAAAGGCAAAACTTCATGGTAATTTGAAATCGCTCTTATTTGATTTCTTGAAAGTAGTTACAATCGTGTTCTAATTTGATAATCAAAATACCTGTCCTGTAATGAGTGGTTCTTGAAATACACACTCATTGATTTGTGGAGTTCTAAAGAGGATTGGAAAAAGCAAACGACAAAACCATGTCTCTCTATTTTGTGTAATTATACACTTTTCCGAATGAAGTTTTAATGAGATACAATTTTTAAATTATAAACAACTTTCAACCAATCTTGAGTTTTAGGATCGCCTTTAATAATCAATGAACCTTTTAAGAAGAGAAAACGATGTGAGTGATTTAAATATTGTTTTTTATGCTATTTCGGTCAGGAATAATACACAGTAAAACTTGTCTATAAAGACTACCCGAGGGAGACAAAAAGGGGTCTTTATAGGCAGGTGGTCTTTAAAGGGATCCGGTAACTTTGTCTTAGATCCTTTAGAAATAATCCTTGATTTAGCTCATGCTGCAATGATAATTATAAACCTTTAGGTCAGTCAGGAACTCCATGACTTTTACAAGCCGATCGCCTGCCTGATTATCAAGATATTAATGATTGGAATTACAAATTTTGAAAACCGTTCACCGAACGGTTTTCATAACACTACAGTCTATTGGGGAAAACGAGTATGGTAAAAACCGGTCACTCCAAGATTTTTACTTTTTTGAGGCACTTCTTGATCATTTTGAAGCGCGATTTTTGTAGGGCTTCAATATTACACCATATCACAGACACTGGTAACATGTAGGATCGTGTATCTCAGATTGAACATTGTTAAACGATCCCTTTAAGTACAAGTTCCTTTAGTACATGTTTCAATGAGAAACCATTTTCAAAAGAAACAACAAATGTGGTCTTTGTGGACAGGTGGTCACTAAAGCAGGTTTGACTGTATAACAAATGAAATGAAATCAAATTCAAGTATTTTAATGTACCTTTCCCCTCCTTATTAGAATGACGACGCAGCTGCTACCATGGTAACTGACATGGTTGAGAAGATGGACAGTCTGGTAGACTCGTTAGCAGAGATTGTCTCCGGTCCGGGGAAGTCCCTCACCATCGAAAATGACCAGCTGGGTAGGTCACATGACTATATTGATGGTGACGATCGATGGCGGCGATGATGATGATGGTGGTGATGATGATGGTGGTGATGATGATGCGATTTTGATTATGATGACGGCGATACATGGTCACATGACTGTGCTGATGATGATGTTGATGATAATGATGATGGAAATGATGGTGATGGTCACATGACTATGTTGATGATAATGATGATGATGATGATGCCGATGTTGATTATCATGACGGCGATACATGGTGACATGACTGTGTTGACGATGATGAGGATGATGATGAGATTCAAGATTCAAGACTCAAGATTTTATTGTCCATAATATAATACAGAAATTTGTTTTCCATTGGTGTATCTAAACATGTAATACATAAAAAATAAGACAAAAACATTGTGTCGTGTCCTGAAAACCAGAAGGGCGTCAAGACTCTATACGAAAAAGTCTATGAGCAGGTACGGTCCTCCGGCTTTCAGCACAAAACATGACAAGACAGTTATATGACTTAAACATAGCAAGAATTTTAAATACAATTCTGAATCACATCATGAATAAATTCAGGTATGAATAGAAATGTGAATATGAAAGTAGAATAGGAGCAGCATCACAATCGAAATACGAGCAGAAAGAGAAAGGAAAAGAGAGCTCAAGTTTGAAGGACTGATAACAGAGAGAAATGATGATGATGATGATGATGATGATGATGCCGATGGTCACTTGTCTTTGTTGTTGTTGATGATGATGATGATGATGATGATGCTTATGTTGATGATGATGGTGATGATGACGATACAATTATCAATAAAGGGCTAGGCAGCTCCTGTTTAATTGTGTTATGAGATCAAATAGATCACCAACAAAATGCACAATTTGGTCAATGCCACGGCCAGGACAATAGAAATACAAAGAAACATAACGATATTTCACAATAACCCTCCAAATTGTAGTTCAATTAAACACCAGTTGTAAAATACCGATAAAACCAGATTAACGATTTAATTAGATATCCAAAGGTCCGAACAGTGACATAAAGAAATATTACAAGGTAATCAAAGTTGGTTACCGAAGCTTGAAGATATGACAAGGTGTGAATCTTGGAAGTGTGTCTGGCTCGGTCCATCCTCTAGAGAAACATCTGGACATGGTCGAGAGAGCAACCAATGAGCCATTTGGCAGCTTCATTAATCAAACTATTTAGTACTAGAGGAGGAAGCTTGATGGTTCTGTCCCAGTAACTTTGACCTTTACAGAAACAAAATTATGTTAATGGCAGTACAACTTTAAAAAGCACATGCCCACCATAGCAGCCTCGTTAGCGCAGTAGGCAGCGCGTCAGTCTCATAATCTGAAGGTCGTGAGTTCGATCCTCACATGGGGCATGCTGCTCGATTTTTTGGCGCTTAGAGACTTCGGTGGTAAGCGTTTTATGAGCACCGTTTTTATTATTATTATTAAAACAAAATTACAGGGATGGCAATACAACTTTAAAAAGCACATGCCCACCATAGCAGCCTCGTTAGCGCAGTAGGCAGCGCGTCAGTCTCATAATCTGAAGGTCGTGAGTTCGATCCTCACATGGGGCATGCTGCTCGATTTTTTAGCGCTTAGAGACTTCGGTGGTAAGCGTTTTATGAGCACCGTTTGAATTATTATTATTAAAACAAAATTATATGAATGGTAATAAACTATTTAAAAGCACATGCCCACCATAGCAGCCTCGTTAGCGCAGTAGGCAGCGCGTCAGTCTCATAATCTGAAGGTCGTGAGTTCGATCCTCACATGGGGCATGCTGCTCGATTTTTTAGCGCTTAGAGACTTCGGTGGTAAGCATTTTATAGGCACCGTTTTTATTATTATTATTAAAACAAAATTATATGAATGGAAATAACACTTTTAAAAGCACATGCCCGCCATAGCAGCCTCGTTAGCGCAGTAGGCAGCGCGTCAGTCTCATAATCTGAAGGTCGTGAGTTCGATCCTCACATGGGGCATGCTGCTCGATGTTTTAGCGCTTAGAGACTTCGGTGCTAAGCGTTTTATGAGCACTATTTTTATTATTATTATTAAAACAAAATTAAACGAATGGCAATAACACTTTTAAAAGCACATGCCTACCATAGCAGCCTCGTTAGCGCAGTAGGCAGCGCGTAAGTCTCATATTCTGAAGGTCGTCGGTTCGATCCTCACATGGGGCATGCTGCTCGATTTTTTTAGCGCTTAGAGACTTCGGTGGTAAGCGTTTGATGAGCACCGTTTTTATTATTATTATTACAACAAAATTATATGAATGGCAATAAAACTTTTAAAAGCACATGCCCGCCATAGCAGCCTCGTTAGCGCAGTAGGCAGCGCGTCAGTCTCATAATCTGAAGGTCGTGAGTTCGATCCTCACATGGGGCATGCTGCTGATTCTTTTATTTTTAGCGCTTAGAGACTTCGGTGGTAAGCGTTTTATGAGCACCGTTTTTATTATTATTATTAAAACAAAATTACAGGGATGGCAATACAACTTTAAAAAGCACATGCCCACCATAGCAGCCTCGTTAGCGCAGTAGGCAGCGCGTCAGTCTCATAATCTGAAGGTCGTGAGTTCGATCCTCACATGGGGCATGCTGCTCGATTTTTTAGCGCTTAGAGACTTCGGTGGTAAGCGTTTTATGAGCACCGTTTGAATTATTATTATTAAAACAAAATTATATGAATGGTAATAAACTATTTAAAAGCACATGCCCACCATAGCAGCCTCGTTAGCGCAGTAGGCAGCGCGTCAGTCTCATAATCTGAAGGTCGTGAGTTCGATCCTCACATGGGGCATGCTGCTCGATTTTTTAGCGCTTAGAGACTTCGGTGGTAAGCATTTTATAGGCACCGTTTTTATTATTATTATTAAAACAAAATTATATGAATGGAAATAACACTTTTAAAAGCACATGCCCGCCATAGCAGCCTCGTTAGCGCAGTAGGCAGCGCGTCAGTCTCATAATCTGAAGGTCGTGAGTTCGATCCTCACATGGGGCATGCTGCTCGATGTTTTAGCGCTTAGAGACTTCGGTGCTAAGCGTTTTATGAGCACTATTTTTATTATTATTATTAAAACAAAATTAAACGAATGGCAATAACACTTTTAAAAGCACATGCCTACCATAGCAGCCTCGTTAGCGCAGTAGGCAGCGCGTAAGTCTCATATTCTGAAGGTCGTCGGTTCGATCCTCACATGGGGCATGCTGCTCGATTTTTTTAGCGCTTAGAGACTTCGGTGGTAAGCGTTTGATGAGCACCGTTTTTATTATTATTATTACAACAAAATTATATGAATGGCAATAAAACTTTTAAAAGCACATGCCCGCCATATCAGCCTCGTTAGCGCAGTAGGCAGCGCGTCAGTCTCATAATCTGAAGGTCGTGAGTTCGATCCTCACATGGGGCATGCTGCTGATTCTTTTATTTTTAGCGCTTAGAGACTTCGGTGGTAAGCGTTTTATAAGCACCGTTTTTATTATTATTATTACAAAAAAATTATATGAATGGCAATAAAACTTTTAAAAGCACATGCCCACCATAGCAGCCTCGTTAGCGCAGTAGGCAGCGCGTCAGTCTCATAATCTGAAGGTCGTGAGTTCGATCCTCACATGGGGCATGCTGCTGATTCTTTTATTTTTAGCGCTTAGAGACTTCGGTGGTAAGCGTTTTATAAGCACCGTTTTTATTATTATTATTACAAAAAAATTATATGAATGGCAATAAAACTTTTAAGAGCACATGCCCGCCATAGCAGCCTCGTTAGCGCAGTAGGCAGCGCGTCAGTCTCATAATCTGAAGGTCGTGAGTTCGATCCTCACATGGGGCATGCTGCTGATTCTTTTATTTTTAGCGCTTAGAGACTTCGGTGGTAAGCGTTTTATAAGCACCGTTTTTATTATTATTATTACAAAAAAATTATATGAATGGCAATAAAACTTTTAAAAGCACATGCCCACCATAGCAGCCTCGTTAGCGCAGTAGGCAGCGCGTCAGTCTCATAATCTGAAGGTCGTGAGTTCGATCCTCACATGGGGCATGCTGCTGATTCTTTTATTTTTAGCGCTTAGAGACTTCGGTGGTAAGCGTTTTATAAGCACCGTTTTTATTATTATTATTAAATCAAAATTAAATGAATGGCAATAACACTTTTAAAAGCACATGCCCACCATAGCAGCCTCGTTAGCGCAGTAGGCAGCGCGTCAGTCTCATAATCTGAAGGTCGTGAGTTCGATCCTCACATGGGGCATGCTGCTCGATTTTTTTAGCGCTTAGAGACTTCGGTGGTAAGCGTTTGATGAGCACCGTTTTTATTATTATTATTACAACAAAATTATATGAATGGCAATAAAACTTTTAAAAGCACATGCCCGCCATAGCAGCCTCGTTAGCGCAGTAGGCAGCGCGTCAGTCTCATAATCTGAAGGTCGTGAGTTCGATCCTCACATGGGGCATGCTGCTGATTCTTTTATTTTTAGCGCTTAGAGACTTCGGTGGTAAGCGTTTTATAAGCACCGTTTTTATTATTATTATTACAAAAAAATTATATGAATGGCAATAAAACTTTTAAAAGCACATGCCCACCATAGCAGCCTCGTTAGCGCAGTAGGCAGCGCGTCAGTCTCATAATCTGAAGGTCGTGAGTTCGATCCTCACATGGGGCATGCTGCTGATTCTTTTATTTTTAGCGCTTAGAGACTTCGGTGGTAAGCGTTTTATAAGCACCGTTTTTATTATTATTATTACAAAAAAATTATATGAATGGCAATAAAACTTTTAAGAGCACATGCCCGCCATAGCAGCCTCGTTAGCGCAGTAGGCAGCGCGTCAGTCTCATAATCTGAAGGTCGTGAGTTCGATCCTCACATGGGGCATGCTGCTGATTCTTTTATTTTTAGCGCTTAGAGACTTCGGTGGTAAGCGTTTTATAAGCACCGTTTTTATTATTATTATTACAAAAAAATTATATGAATGGCAATAAAACTTTTAAAAGCACATGCCCACCATAGCAGCCTCGTTAGCGCAGTAGGCAGCGCGTCAGTCTCATAATCTGAAGGTCGTGAGTTCGATCCTCACATGGGGCATGCTGCTGATTCTTTTATTTTTAGCGCTTAGAGACTTCGGTGGTAAGCGTTTTATAAGCACCGTTTTTATTATTATTATTAAAACAAAATTAAATGAATGGCAATAACACTTTTAAAAGCACATGCCCACCATAGCAGCCTCGTTAGCGCAGTAGGCAGCGCGTCAGTCTCATAATCTGAAGGTCGTGAGTTCGATCCTCACATGGGGCATGCTGCTCGATTTTTTGGCGCTTAGAGACTTCGGTGGTAAGCGTTTTATAAGCACCGTTTTTATTATTATTATTAAAACAAAATTAAATGAATGGCAATAACACTTTTAAAAGCACATGCCCACCATAGCAGCCTCGTTAGCGCAGTAGGCAGCGCGTCAGTCTCATAATCTGAAGGTCGTGAGTTCGATCCTCACATGGGGCATGCTGCTGATTCTTTTATTTTTAGCGCTTAGAGACTTCGGTGGTAAGCGTTTTATAAGCACCGTTTTTATTATTATTATTAAAACAAAATTACAGGGATGGCAATACAACTTTAAAAAGCACATGCCCACCATAGCAGCCTCGTTAGCGCAGTAGGCAGCGCGTCAGTCTCATAATCTAAAGGTCGTGAGTTCGATCCTCACATGGGGCATGCTGCTCGATTTTTTAGCGCTTAGAGACTTCGGTGGTAAGCGTTTAATGAGCACCGTTTGAATTATTATTATTAAAACAAAATTAAATGAATGGCAATAACACTTTTAAAAGCACATGCCCACCATAGCAGCCTCGTTAGCGCAGTAGGCAGCGCGTCAGTCTCATAATCTGAAGGTCGTGAGTTCGATCCTCACATGGGGCATGCTGCTGATTCTTTTATTTTTAGCGCTTATAGAGACTTCCGTGGTAAGCGTTTTATGAGGACCTTTATTATTTTTATTATTAAAACAAAATTATATGATTGGCAATAAAATTTTTAAAAGAACATGCCCGCCATAGCAGCCTCGTTAGCGCAGTAGGCAGCGCGTCAGTCTCATAATCTGAAGGTCGTGAGTTCGATCCTCACATGGGGCATGCTGCTCGATTTTTTAGCGCTTAGAGACTTCGGTGGTAAGCATTTTATAGGCACCGTTTTTATTATTATTATTAAAACAAAATTATATGAATGGAAATAACACTTTTAAAAGCACATGCCCGCCATAGCAGCCTCGTTAGCGCAGTAGGCAGCGCGTCAGTCTCATAATCTGAAGGTCGTGAGTTCGATCCTCACATGGGGCATGCTGCTCGATGTTTTAGCGCTTAGAGACTTCGGTGCTAAGCGTTTTATGAGCACTATTTTTATTATTATTATTAAAACAAAATTAAACGAATGGCAATAACACTTTTAAAAGCACATGCCTACCATAGCAGCCTCGTTAGCGCAGTAGGCAGCGCGTAAGTCTCATATTCTGAAGGTCGTCGGTTCGATCCTCACATGGGGCATGCTGCTCGATTTTTTTAGCGCTTAGAGACTTCGGTGGTAAGCGTTTGATGAGCACCGTTTTTATTATTATTATTACAACAAAATTATATGAATGGCAATAAAACTTTTAAAAGCACATGCCCGCCATATCAGCCTCGTTAGCGCAGTAGGCAGCGCGTCAGTCTCATAATCTGAAGGTCGTGAGTTCGATCCTCACATGGGGCATGCTGCTGATTCTTTTATTTTTAGCGCTTAGAGACTTCGGTGGTAAGCGTTTTATAAGCACCGTTTTTATTATTATTATTACAAAAAAATTATATGAATGGCAATAAAACTTTTAAAAGCACATGCCCACCATAGCAGCCTCGTTAGCGCAGTAGGCAGCGCGTCAGTCTCATAATCTGAAGGTCGTGAGTTCGATCCTCACATGGGGCATGCTGCTGATTCTTTTATTTTTAGCGCTTAGAGACTTCGGTGGTAAGCGTTTTATAAGCACCGTTTTTATTATTATTATTACAAAAAAATTATATGAATGGCAATAAAACTTTTAAGAGCACATGCCCGCCATAGCAGCCTCGTTAGCGCAGTAGGCAGCGCGTCAGTCTCATAATCTGAAGGTCGTGAGTTCGATCCTCACATGGGGCATGCTGCTGATTCTTTTATTTTTAGCGCTTAGAGACTTCGGTGGTAAGCGTTTTATAAGCACCGTTTTTATTATTATTATTACAAAAAAATTATATGAATGGCAATAAAACTTTTAAAAGCACATGCCCACCATAGCAGCCTCGTTAGCGCAGTAGGCAGCGCGTCAGTCTCATAATCTGAAGGTCGTGAGTTCGATCCTCACATGGGGCATGCTGCTGATTCTTTTATTTTTAGCGCTTAGAGACTTCGGTGGTAAGCGTTTTATAAGCACCGTTTTTATTATTATTATTAAAACAAAATTAAATGAATGGCAATAACACTTTTAAAAGCACATGCCCACCATAGCAGCCTCGTTAGCGCAGTAGGCAGCGCGTCAGTCTCATAATCTGAAGGTCGTGAGTTCGATCCTCACATGGGGCATGCTGCTCGATTTTTTTAGCGCTTAGAGACTTCGGTGGTAAGCGTTTGATGAGCACCGTTTTTATTATTATTATTACAACAAAATTATATGAATGGCAATAAAACTTTTAAAAGCACATGCCCGCCATAGCAGCCTCGTTAGCGCAGTAGGCAGCGCGTCAGTCTCATAATCTGAAGGTCGTGAGTTCGATCCTCACATGGGGCATGCTGCTGATTCTTTTATTTTTAGCGCTTAGAGACTTCGGTGGTAAGCGTTTTATAAGCACCGTTTTTATTATTATTATTACAAAAAAATTATATGAATGGCAATAAAACTTTTAAAAGCACATGCCCACCATAGCAGCCTCGTTAGCGCAGTAGGCAGCGCGTCAGTCTCATAATCTGAAGGTCGTGAGTTCGATCCTCACATGGGGCATGCTGCTGATTCTTTTATTTTTAGCGCTTAGAGACTTCGGTGGTAAGCGTTTTATAAGCACCGTTTTTATTATTATTATTACAAAAAAATTATATGAATGGCAATAAAACTTTTAAGAGCACATGCCCGCCATAGCAGCCTCGTTAGCGCAGTAGGCAGCGCGTCAGTCTCATAATCTGAAGGTCGTGAGTTCGATCCTCACATGGGGCATGCTGCTGATTCTTTTATTTTTAGCGCTTAGAGACTTCGGTGGTAAGCGTTTTATAAGCACCGTTTTTATTATTATTATTACAAAAAAATTATATGAATGGCAATAAAACTTTTAAAAGCACATGCCCACCATAGCAGCCTCGTTAGCGCAGTAGGCAGCGCGTCAGTCTCATAATCTGAAGGTCGTGAGTTCGATCCTCACATGGGGCATGCTGCTGATTCTTTTATTTTTAGCGCTTAGAGACTTCGGTGGTAAGCGTTTTATAAGCACCGTTTTTATTATTATTATTAAAACAAAATTAAATGAATGGCAATAACACTTTTAAAAGCACATGCCCACCATAGCAGCCTCGTTAGCGCAGTAGGCAGCGCGTCAGTCTCATAATCTGAAGGTCGTGAGTTCGATCCTCACATGGGGCATGCTGCTCGATTTTTTAGCGCTTAGAGACTTCGGTGGTAAGCATTTTATAGGCACCGTTTTTATTATTATTATTAAAACAAAATTATATGAATGGAAATAACACTTTTAAAAGCACATGCCCGCCATAGCAGCCTCGTTAGCGCAGTAGGCAGCGCGTCAGTCTCATAATCTGAAGGTCGTGAGTTCGATCCTCACATGGGGCATGCTGCTCGATGTTTTAGCGCTTAGAGACTTCGGTGCTAAGCGTTTTATGAGCACTATTTTTATTATTATTATTAAAACAAAATTAAACGAATGGCAATAACACTTTTAAAAGCACATGCCTACCATAGCAGCCTCGTTAGCGCAGTAGGCAGCGCGTAAGTCTCATATTCTGAAGGTCGTCGGTTCGATCCTCACATGGGGCATGCTGCTCGATTTTTTTAGCGCTTAGAGACTTCGGTGGTAAGCGTTTGATGAGCACCGTTTTTATTATTATTATTACAACAAAATTATATGAATGGCAATAAAACTTTTAAAAGCACATGCCCGCCATATCAGCCTCGTTAGCGCAGTAGGCAGCGCGTCAGTCTCATAATCTGAAGGTCGTGAGTTCGATCCTCACATGGGGCATGCTGCTGATTCTTTTATTTTTAGCGCTTAGAGACTTCGGTGGTAAGCGTTTTATAAGCACCGTTTTTATTATTATTATTACAAAAAAATTATATGAATGGCAATAAAACTTTTAAAAGCACATGCCCACCATAGCAGCCTCGTTAGCGCAGTAGGCAGCGCGTCAGTCTCATAATCTGAAGGTCGTGAGTTCGATCCTCACATGGGGCATGCTGCTGATTCTTTTATTTTTAGCGCTTAGAGACTTCGGTGGTAAGCGTTTTATAAGCACCGTTTTTATTATTATTATTACAAAAAAATTATATGAATGGCAATAAAACTTTTAAGAGCACATGCCCGCCATAGCAGCCTCGTTAGCGCAGTAGGCAGCGCGTCAGTCTCATAATCTGAAGGTCGTGAGTTCGATCCTCACATGGGGCATGCTGCTGATTCTTTTATTTTTAGCGCTTAGAGACTTCGGTGGTAAGCGTTTTATAAGCACCGTTTTTATTATTATTATTACAAAAAAATTATATGAATGGCAATAAAACTTTTAAAAGCACATGCCCACCATAGCAGCCTCGTTAGCGCAGTAGGCAGCGCGTCAGTCTCATAATCTGAAGGTCGTGAGTTCGATCCTCACATGGGGCATGCTGCTGATTCTTTTATTTTTAGCGCTTAGAGACTTCGGTGGTAAGCGTTTTATAAGCACCGTTTTTATTATTATTATTAAAACAAAATTAAATGAATGGCAATAACACTTTTAAAAGCACATGCCCACCATAGCAGCCTCGTTAGCGCAGTAGGCAGCGCGTCAGTCTCATAATCTGAAGGTCGTGAGTTCGATCCTCACATGGGGCATGCTGCTCGATTTTTTTAGCGCTTAGAGACTTCGGTGGTAAGCGTTTGATGAGCACCGTTTTTATTATTATTATTACAACAAAATTATATGAATGGCAATAAAACTTTTAAAAGCACATGCCCGCCATAGCAGCCTCGTTAGCGCAGTAGGCAGCGCGTCAGTCTCATAATCTGAAGGTCGTGAGTTCGATCCTCACATGGGGCATGCTGCTGATTCTTTTATTTTTAGCGCTTAGAGACTTCGGTGGTAAGCGTTTTATAAGCACCGTTTTTATTATTATTATTACAAAAAAATTATATGAATGGCAATAAAACTTTTAAAAGCACATGCCCACCATAGCAGCCTCGTTAGCGCAGTAGGCAGCGCGTCAGTCTCATAATCTGAAGGTCGTGAGTTCGATCCTCACATGGGGCATGCTGCTGATTCTTTTATTTTTAGCGCTTAGAGACTTCGGTGGTAAGCGTTTTATAAGCACCGTTTTTATTATTATTATTACAAAAAAATTATATGAATGGCAATAAAACTTTTAAGAGCACATGCCCGCCATAGCAGCCTCGTTAGCGCAGTAGGCAGCGCGTCAGTCTCATAATCTGAAGGTCGTGAGTTCGATCCTCACATGGGGCATGCTGCTGATTCTTTTATTTTTAGCGCTTAGAGACTTCGGTGGTAAGCGTTTTATAAGCACCGTTTTTATTATTATTATTACAAAAAAATTATATGAATGGCAATAAAACTTTTAAAAGCACATGCCCACCATAGCAGCCTCGTTAGCGCAGTAGGCAGCGCGTCAGTCTCATAATCTGAAGGTCGTGAGTTCGATCCTCACATGGGGCATGCTGCTGATTCTTTTATTTTTAGCGCTTAGAGACTTCGGTGGTAAGCGTTTTATAAGCACCGTTTTTATTATTATTATTAAAACAAAATTAAATGAATGGCAATAACACTTTTAAAAGCACATGCCCACCATAGCAGCCTCGTTAGCGCAGTAGGCAGCGCGTCAGTCTCATAATCTGAAGGTCGTGAGTTCGATCCTCACATGGGGCATGCTGCTCGATTTTTTGGCGCTTAGAGACTTCGGTGGTAAGCGTTTTATAAGCACCGTTTTTATTATTATTATTAAAACAAAATTAAATGAATGGCAATAACACTTTTAAAAGCACATGCCCACCATAGCAGCCTCGTTAGCGCAGTAGGCAGCGCGTCAGTCTCATAATCTGAAGGTCGTGAGTTCGATCCTCACATGGGGCATGCTGCTGATTCTTTTATTTTTAGCGCTTAGAGACTTCGGTGGTAAGCGTTTTATAAGCACCGTTTTTATTATTATTATTAAAACAAAATTAAATGAATGGCAATAACACTTTTAAAAGCACATGCCCACCATAGCAGCCTCGTTAGCGCAGTAGGCAGCGCGTCAGTCTCATAATCTGAAGGTCGTGAGTTCGATCCTCACATGGGGCATGCTGCTCGATTTTTTGGCGCTTAGAGACTTCGGTGGTAAGCGTTTTATAAGCACCGTTTTTATTATTATTATTAAAACAAAATTAAATGAATGGCAATAACACTTTTAAAAGCACATGCCCACCATAGCAGCCTCGTTAGCGCAGTAGGCAGCGCGTCAGTCTCATAATCTGAAGGTCGTGAGTTCGATCCTCACATGGGGCATGCTGCTGATTCTTTTATTTTTAGCGCTTAGAGACTTCGGTGGTAAGCGTTTTATAAGCACCGTTTTTATTATTATTATTAAAACAAAATTACAGGGATGGCAATACAACTTTAAAAAGCACATGCCCACCATAGCAGCCTCGTTAGCGCAGTAGGCAGCGCGTCAGTCTCATAATCTAAAGGTCGTGAGTTCGATCCTCACATGGGGCATGCTGCTCGATTTTTTAGCGCTTAGAGACTTCGGTGGTAAGCGTTTTATGAGCACCGTTTGAATTATTATTATTAAAACAAAATTAAATGAATGGCAATAACACTTTTAAAAGCACATGCCCACCATAGCAGCCTCGTTAGCGCAGTAGGCAGCGCGTCAGTCTCATAATCTGAAGGTCGTGAGTTCGATCCTCACATGGGGCATGCTGCTGATTCTTTTATTTTTAGCGCTTATAGAGACTTCCGTGGTAAGCGTTTTATGAGGACCTTTATTATTTTTATTATTAAAACAAAATTAAATGATTGGCAATAAAACTTTTAAAAGCACATGCCCGCCATAGCAGCCTCGTTAGCGCAGTAGGCAGCGCGTCAGTCTCATAATCTGAAGGTCGTGAGTTCGATCCTCACATGGGGCATGCTGCTGATTCTTTTATTTTCAGCGCTTATAGACTTCGGTGGTAAGCGTTTTATGAGCACCGTTTTTATTATTATTATTAAAACAATATTATATGATTGGCAATAAAACTTTTAAAAGCACATGCCCGCCATACCAGCCTCGTTAGCGCAGTAGGCAGCGCGTCAGTCTCATAATCTGAAGGTCGTGAGTTCGATCCTCACATGGGGCATGCTGCTGATTCTTTTATTTTTAGCGCTTAGAGACTTCGGTGCTAAGCGTTTTATGAGCACTATTTTTATTATTATTATTAAAACAAAATTAAACGAATGGCAATAAAACTTTTAAAAGCACATGCCCACCATAGCAGCCTCGTTAGCGCAGTAGGCAGCGCGTCAGTCTCATAATCTGAAGGTCGTGAGTTCGATCCTCACATGGGGCATGCTGCTGATTCTTTTATTTTTAGCGCTTAGAGACTTCGGTGGTAAGCGTTTTATAAGCACCGTTTTTATTATTATTATTACAAAAAAATTATATGAATGGCAATAAAACTTTTAAGAGCACATGCCCGCCATAGCAGCCTCGTTAGCGCAGTAGGCAGCGCGTCAGTCTCATAATCTGAAGGTCGTGAGTTCGATCCTCACATGGGGCATGCTGCTGATTCTTTTATTTTTAGCGCTTAGAGACTTCGGTGGTAAGCGTTTTATAAGCACCGTTTTTATTATTATTATTACAAAAAAATTATATGAATGGCAATAAAACTTTTAAAAGCACATGCCCACCATAGCAGCCTCGTTAGCGCAGTAGGCAGCGCGTCAGTCTCATAATCTAAAGGTCGTGAGTTCGATCCTCACATGGGGCATGCTGCTCGATTTTTTAGCGCTTAGAGACTTCGGTGGTAAGCGTTTTATGAGCACCGTTTGAATTATTATTATTAAAACAAAATTAAATGAATGGCAATAACACTTTTAAAAGCACATGCCCACCATAGCAGCCTCGTTAGCGCAGTAGGCAGCGCGTCAGTCTCATAATCTGAAGGTCGTGAGTTCGATCCTCACATGGGGCATGCTGCTGATTCTTTTATTTTTAGCGCTTATAGAGACTTCCGTGGTAAGCGTTTTATGAGGACCTTTATTATTTTTATTATTAAAACAAAATTAAATGATTGGCAATAAAACTTTTAAAAGCACATGCCCGCCATAGCAGCCTCGTTAGCGCAGTAGGCAGCGCGTCAGTCTCATAATCTGAAGGTCGTGAGTTCGATCCTCACATGGGGCATGCTGCTGATTCTTTTATTTTCAGCGCTTATAGACTTCGGTGGTAAGCGTTTTATGAGCACCGTTTTTATTATTATTATTAAAACAATATTATATGATTGGCAATAAAACTTTTAAAAGCACATGCCCGCCATAGCAGCCTCGTTAGCGCAGTAGGCAGCGCGTCAGTCTCATAATCTGAAGGTCGTGAGTTCGATCCTCACATGGGGCATGCTGCTGATTCTTTTATTTTTAGCGCTTAGAGACTTCGGTGCTAAGCGTTTTATGAGCACTATTTTTATTATTATTATTAAAACAAAATTAAACGAATGGCAATAAAACTTTTAAAAGCACATGCCCACCATAGCAGCCTCGTTAGCGCAGTAGGCAGCGCGTCAGTCTCATAATCTGAAGGTCGTGAGTTCGATCCTCACATGGGGCATGCTGCTGATTCTTTTATTTTTAGCGCTTAGAGACTTCGGTGGTAAGCGTTTTATAAGCACCGTTTTTATTATTATTATTACAAAAAAATTATATGAATGGCAATAAAACTTTTAAGAGCACATGCCCGCCATAGCAGCCTCGTTAGCGCAGTAGGCAGCGCGTCAGTCTCATAATCTGAAGGTCGTGAGTTCGATCCTCACATGGGGCATGCTGCTGATTCTTTTATTTTTAGCGCTTAGAGACTTCGGTGGTAAGCGTTTTATAAGCACCGTTTTTATTATTATTATTACAAAAAAATTATATGAATGGCAATAAAACTTTTAAAAGCACATGCCCACCATAGCAGCCTCGTTAGCGCAGTAGGCAGCGCGTCAGTCTCATAATCTGAAGGTCGTGAGTTCGATCCTCACATGGGGCATGCTGCTGATTCTTTTATTTTTAGCGCTTAGAGACTTCGGTGGTAAGCGTTTTATAAGCACCGTTTTTATTATTATTATTAAAACAAAATTAAATGAATGGCAATAACACTTTTAAAAGCACATGCCCACCATAGCAGCCTCGTTAGCGCAGTAGGCAGCGCGTCAGTCTCATAATCTGAAGGTCGTGAGTTCGATCCTCACATGGGGCATGCTGCTCGATTTTTTGGCGCTTAGAGACTTCGGTGGTAAGCGTTTTATAAGCACCGTTTTTATTATTATTATTAAAACAAAATTAAATGAATGGCAATAACACTTTTAAAAGCACATGCCCACCATAGCAGCCTCGTTAGCGCAGTAGGCAGCGCGTCAGTCTCATAATCTGAAGGTCGTGAGTTCGATCCTCACATGGGGCATGCTGCTGATTCTTTTATTTTTAGCGCTTAGAGACTTCGGTGGTAAGCGTTTTATAAGCACCGTTTTTATTATTATTATTAAAACAAAATTACAGGGATGGCAATACAACTTTAAAAAGCACATGCCCACCATAGCAGCCTCGTTAGCGCAGTAGGCAGCGCGTCAGTCTCATAATCTAAAGGTCGTGAGTTCGATCCTCACATGGGGCATGCTGCTCGATTTTTTAGCGCTTAGAGACTTCGGTGGTAAGCGTTTTATGAGCACCGTTTGAATTATTATTATTAAAACAAAATTAAATGAATGGCAATAACACTTTTAAAAGCACATGCCCACCATAGCAGCCTCGTTAGCGCAGTAGGCAGCGCGTCAGTCTCATAATCTGAAGGTCGTGAGTTCGATCCTCACATGGGGCATGCTGCTGATTCTTTTATTTTTAGCGCTTATAGAGACTTCCGTGGTAAGCGTTTTATGAGGACCTTTATTATTTTTATTATTAAAACAAAATTAAATGATTGGCAATAAAACTTTTAAAAGCACATGCCCGCCATAGCAGCCTCGTTAGCGCAGTAGGCAGCGCGTCAGTCTCATAATCTGAAGGTCGTGAGTTCGATCCTCACATGGGGCATGCTGCTGATTCTTTTATTTTCAGCGCTTATAGACTTCGGTGGTAAGCGTTTTATGAGCACCGTTTTTATTATTATTATTAAAACAATATTATATGATTGGCAATAAAACTTTTAAAAGCACATGCCCGCCATAGCAGCCTCGTTAGCGCAGTAGGCAGCGCGTCAGTCTCATAATCTGAAGGTCGTGAGTTCGATCCTCACATGGGGCATGCTGCTGATTCTTTTATTTTTAGCGCTTAGAGACTTCGGTGCTAAGCGTTTTATGAGCACTATTTTTATTATTATTATTAAAACAAAATTAAACGAATGGCAATAACACTTTTAAAAGCACATGCCCACCATAGCAGCCTCGTTAGCGCAGTAGGCAGCGCGTAAGTCTCATATTCTGAAGGTCGTCGGTTCGATCCTCACATGGGGCATGCTGCTCGATTTTTTTAGCGCTCAGAGACTTCGGTGGTAAGCGTTTGATGAGCACCGTTTTTATTATTATTATTACAACAAAATTACATGAATGGCAATACAACTTTTAAAAGCACATGCCCGCCATAGCAGCCTCGTTAGCGCAGTAGGCAGCGCGTCAGTCTCATAATCTGAAGGTCGTGAGTTCGATCCTCACATGGGGCATGCTGCTGATTCTTTTTTTTTTAGCGCTTATAGAGACTTCTGTGGTAAGCGTTTTATGAGGACCTTTATTATTTTTATTATTAAAAAAAAATTATATGATTGGCAATAAAACTTTTGAAAGCACATGCCCGCCATAGCAGCCTCGTTAGCGCAGTAGGCAGCGCGTCAGTCTCATAATCTGAAGGTCGTGAGTTCGATCCTCACATTGGGCATGCTGCTGATTCTTTTATTTTTAGCGCTTATAGACTTCGGTGGTAAGCGTTTTATGAGCACCGTTTTTATTATTATTATTAAAACAAAATTATATGATTAGCAATAAAACTTTTAAAAGCACATGCCCGCCATAGCAGCCTCGTTAGCGCAGTAGGCAGCGCGTCAGTCTCATAATCTGAAGGTCGTGAGTTCGATCCTCACATGGGGCATGCTGCTCGATTTTTTAGCGCTTATAGAGACTTCCGTGGTGAGCGTTTTATTAGCACCGTTTTTATCAGGGGATTAGAGAAACAGGATTGTAGCAACGTGATGAGGCTAAGGTTCGAAGGTTCGGGAAGCTTGGATACCGTTTTCAAGACTAAAAGTCTCTTTGAATAAAGGGAGATTCCCTCGGAGCCTTGAATACTTTCAGAGCACACGATTAAAATGAATGAAAATACGAATACAGGTGACGTGTCGAGAATGAAGAATATACCACTTTAAAAATAAATAATGAGCCTGAATTCATCATGAAGTCTTCCTTTATTTGTAACATGACAATTTTTGTTATGATGTGGTCATTCCTTTCCGCAGTCCTGAAGGTTATTCCGATTTGTGCGACGTGTTCATCGACGACGCCTGGGCCAAGGCTCGAAGCCGGGATCAACAACGATTCGTACGTGGTCAAGATACCGCCATCTGCAATGGGTGATGGAGGTAAGACGGCGGCTACCCCCAACGAGAACGACACCAGAGCACTGTTTCATAAAACTTGTTATCAATAAGAAATGCTAGGTTTCAATGCAAATGCGCTCTCAGCAAATCAAATGCCACGATTTCGGTAGCTTATAACGGTAATGGGGTGTTGCAAGAAAGTTGCATTCAATCGCAAATCCCCCAAATAAAGCGTAAGTCTTGCGATTTATTTCAAATTTGCAATTGATCGCAACTCAACTTTCTTGCAAAACCCCGTTAGTAAGAGAGAAAGAGAGACTTTAATCTTAACAAAATCCTAGGAAATATAGGAGACTAGTGAGGCGTTGCAAGAAAGTCGAGTTGCAATCAATTGTAAATATCAGTTCCAAATTTTGCAACTTGAAACTAATCGCAACTTTCTTGCACCGCCCCATTAGTGTAACTTGTTACTGATAACATGTTTCTATGAAACAGGGATCTGATGTAGTTTGGTTAGGCTGAGATGTTATTTTTGTCCGGTGTGTTGTCGGACTGGCGTCTGTTTCGTCGATGTGAATGAGGTATAATTTACCAAGAATCGGTCAGTTCGGGGGCGTTGTGGATATGAAAGAGAGATACATGTCATGTTGTTGTTGTTGTTGGTAATAGTTTAATGGCGTTCATTCAGTATTGAATATATACGCCATATCTTCAGTTTGTATAAGAAAATCAGTTATACATAAGAAAACTGAGAATAAAGATTTGTAATGACATAATTAATTAGTCAGTAACGCAATTTATTAGGAGTCTCTGGATGGTTTGCAACTTTGTGTTTCTGCTTTGTTATAAGTTTAATCTGTCATGTCATGGCATAGTGGGTATATACCACTAAACGTGGTCGAATTCTTATTCAGATTACGGACAAGTGGATGATTGGGGACGCAATTTTGCCCAGAACACTGCTTTATTATGCATTACTCATTTGATTTTATCATTTCCTCCCCCCAGGGCAGAGATATTTTTTAAAGTTTTCCTGCCCATGTCGATGATAACATTTTACTGCCCTCCCTCCACCCCACCCCCCCCCCCCCCCACAGGGCGAAATATTATTTTTCTTTTGTTCATCCCTCATTTTGGCCATACTATTTCGGCGTTTAACATCCACTCTAACTTATTGAAAATGGCTATAAACAGTAAGTTATTGGTAAAGTAGGACTCCCTGTACCGGGTGGAGAGAGAGAAATTGTATAGTTTGCCTATTCTCTCGTTCGGTAAAAAAGGAGTAAGCCAAAATGATCATCATTTCTACAAAAGTTACAACTCAAAGAGAGAGAGAGAGAGAGAGAGAGAAAGAGAGAGAGAAGGTAGGCAATAGAGAACATTTACAATTTTACAATTTTATATTTACCTGTTGAAAGCTATTAAAAAAGAAAACTCAAAAAGACCCTCTTAAAGCGTTTTTTTTAATTTGTATCATTCTTTCAGCTACGGCTGCTATTTCCGTCCTGAGCTCCATCGAGGATGTGATGTCGACCAACATGGTCGATGATGGCGAAGAGACGACAACGGGCAGCGAGAATCGGACGGTGGTCACTCACGAGATCGTCTCCCTTGTAGCCACCGTGTCGGTCAAGAAATGGGACGGTTCGGATCTCCAACTGGCAGCCGATCAACCATTCGAGATTATCTTCAATAATAAAGATGTAATGAACTCTTTTGATCCTTTTTTATTTCATGTTTAATGGTGCCCAAAGGCAATACCATTTGGGAATGGTAACAACGAAAGGGGTTGAATGCCGTTAGCATGTATTGCCCCGCCGTTATCAAGACTGCCTTATGAAAAATGACATAGCCTAATTATCAATTGTTAAGTACTTGTAAGGATTAAACGGTATTAAAAAAAAAATCATGTTATACTATTACTTTAACTGCGATTCTCCAGCCCTTGACAACTAGCCCCTGTTGTTTTAGTTTATAAAACAGGACGCACTTACTTTAAATAATGGAGATAGCTCTGGTATAATGATCGACCGACCATTTATCCAGCGGTGTGTTGGGTCAGGTCGCCTCCCCCTCCCCCTCTTTTTATAATTACAAGACTCTATTATTCAGTGATTGCCCTCGTGCTCTACACTTAGTTCTAAAACCCATTCAGCGGAATTATCCCTAAGTGCTAATTGCCAACTCGAGCAAATCGTTTCTGGGACGAGCCGAGAGATGACCGGAAACGTTTCGGGTCGGTGGGCAAATTGACCCAAATTTATAATTGCAATTAATCACTGTAAAATTGTGAATAGGTATTCTTAGGAAATGCATTTCCAATGCGAGCAATCGCAACTGCTTATAAGATGGGGCACAGGCCAGCTATACCCAAATTCTTCTTCATCAAACCGCACTACTCCTTAATATCTTTTCAGAGTGCAAGTGATACGGAGGATTCTGGTCGTTCCTGTTGCTTTTGGCAACCAGATGAAGTGTGAGTAAATAAGTCGATTAAGTCGTTGAGAAAATTGCACGCTGTTTGTTCTTCTTCCAATTAATCATGTCAAAAAAGGTCAACTAGTATCTGCTTCGTTTTTACTTAAACAGATGAACGCAACGAATTTGCATATAATAAGGGGATGTGTGCTATAAGCAAAGGAAATGCACATTGGGGAGAGAGAAAATATGAAAACAACAATAAAAACACACGAATAACAGCAACAACAATAACAAGATAAACAAGTAAATTTGTACCATTGAGGGTAGAATTCATGTTTTGTCGTTTTGATCTGACTTGTTCGCGTTAGCGGATAATATATACCAGGTCTTTTTTCTTTTAGGAGGGGGGGGGGGCACTTTGGGGGCCTAGCAACCCCCTCCCTCATCATGATGATAGATCAATATAACAACAAACACATTGCCATTACTAGTTTTTGTTGAGTTGTTGAGATTTAGATAGCGCTTCTCAACTTAAGATTATCTGCGTCACAAACTTTCCATATATACAATACTATTAATTCCTTATAATCTTTTGATTTCTGTGTCAGTTCGTTTTTTTTTTCTAGTACAGGCCTTGTATTTCTTACAGTCATGTATCTTGATTTGGTTCCACCTTCAGGGTTAAAGGTAAAGGGGCGTGGTCAACGGAGGGGTGTGTCACCAAGGTTAACCGCACCCACACAACCTGTCAATGCACCCATCTTACTAGCTTCGCGGTCCTCATGCAGGTTGCGAAAGGAGGGGTAAGTATTTACAAAATACCCCCTTATAAGGGAGTTTACAGATACAATCTGCGCATGGGCAGATAAAGGTCATTTGTACCAAAATGTTAAAACCCACAGAGATGAATACTGGATATGCGCTCATGAAAGTTATGTGACATTATTCATTTATGCACCAACGGTACATTCTATGATACGCAGGTGGAAGTATTATTTTCAAGAGGTCAAACAAAAAGATATTCATGAAGCACATCTAGGACTTTGGCAGATATTATTCTAAGATGCTCAAAGTGGAACTTCTCCATGTGTAAAAGATCTGTGGATATTTGAGGTCATTTGTACCATGTGCTATCTGTAAACTCCCTTATTTAGTTCGATCAGGGTCGATTCACTATCTCCATTCTTTATAATTCCCCCTTTCTTTGTATTGCATTGAGGTTCTTTTTGCCACATTTTGATTGTTTCCGTTCACATTTTGTCGAAACAATAATTGTATACGTGAAATTGAAACACTGATTTCATGAGTGTAAAAATATAAAGTGCATTCGCTTCGAGAAATTGTTCATAACGGAGAGAATAGGACATACAGTTACTAAACCATATTATTGTTGGAAAGCGCAGTTTGCATCTACTCCTCATATTTTGATCGCTTGTATAATCTGCATATCAATGAAAAGGTGATTTTTATTTTCGTCATTCATAATATATGCAGATCTCAGTACGATGAGTTGATGCCAGTATAGGCCAGTTTACTAATATATTCAAATTTATGGATGTTTCTCTCATGGGGACCTAGTGACGATGACATATTCCACTATCCTGCTATTAATTAATGAACTGCAATACTTGGAATCAAGTATATTTGTTGTTATGTCGGGAAAGCCTCAGGGAAGCCTTCAGATTGCCAAGAGCAATCTTTGTTTGAAAAGTATGCAAACAATTTTAATATGTTAGTAAACGGTCTAATATCAGCGCTATGCAAGGACTATCTGTCATTAGTAGTAGTACTATCAAACATAACATAATGCCATAGTGCTGTCAAGGCAGAAGACAGCAGTTAACTGTGTGAATAAATACTTGGTAAGAGTAGATGGAAGCTTGCCTACTATAACTTTAAGGTTGGTGAAAGTTTAAACTACATGTTATGCCATAATCTTTTTAGGTCAATCAAGACTTCAATTTGTAATGAAAAAGTAATAATTGGGCTATAGGTACCCGCTATTTCCGTTTTGTTTATCGTTTTTCATCTGTTTTTACCTTTCGTAATTATTGTGCAGTGATTTTATGATTATTGTTATCATGATGTATGTACGAATTACTTGATAAATAAAAGTTTAAAAAGAACAAATAATTGGAACAGGTATTTCATCTCATGCTTGGATATCATTATGTGCTTATTAAATTCATCCTCATCTCTACAGGCACCCCAATCATCTCATGTCCGCAAGATTCAAGATTACATGACCTACGTTGGATGTGGTCTGTCCATGACATGCCTTGCTACAATGCTCATCGTCTTCACCATCCAAAAGTAAGCTATTCAAATATATATATTTTTTAAATTAAAGTGTGATGGCGATAGTAGCATCTTGGAATAAGTATGGGAAGAGAGAGAGACGAGATGGATAGAAAGTTAGGTAGAAAGTGAGAGGAGGGAGGGAGGGAAGGAGGTCGGAGGAAGGGAGAGAGAGAGAGAGAGAGAGAGAGAGAGAAAGAGAGAGGGGGGGGGGTAAAGGAGGAGGAGACGAAGGAGGAGGTGAAAGAGAGAGAGAGAGAGAGAGAGAGAGAGAGCAAAGTACAGGCAACAGATACAAAAAATATAAACGCATGGATAACAGAATAAAGTCCACATTATTGGCTATACTTTTACATTAACAAAAAAGAAGAAGCTAAATCTCAATTGCCAAAGTGCAATTTACAATATGTTCTTTGTTTTATTAATTAATATTTTGGGGGTCTTTTGACAAATCAGCACTGGAAAGCCAGGTGAAAGAGTTTCGAAAATTAAAGTATGACCTAAATATTTAATCTTTTACGTTTTACTCCATATTATTGTTTACGTTTTCGTGATCATTTTTTCGCGTTTTACTTCTGAGATGCCCCTCACTATTATTGAATCATCATTCATGCAGGCTGTATCGGTCTGATCGGAACGTCATTCATATGAACCTGGCCTCATCACTGCTGGTATCACAAGCTGTGTTCCTGTTCGGCATAGAGAGGGTCGAGATATGGGTAAGAACGAGTTTGATGATTATAGTTGTCAGTTGCTGGCATTATCTTTACGGCTGCAGTCCACGAGATCGACCGCGCCCAGCACGTCGGTCTCGCGGACATTCTGGTAAATTTTAAGAGGGTTAATCCGCCAGGCCGACATTGTCAGTCTCGTGGGCTCGATCGTTCTCCCAGGATGTTCGATCACGTGGACTGTCGACTGTCTAGTTGGATATCCCCTAATCTGTAGTTTAGCTTTTGTTTAGCTTTTGTTTATCCGTGCTCCACCCTTCCAATGCTTCCCTCTTCCTCCACCCCACCCTCTTAACTATACAAAATTATTTTTGTTTACCCAGGGAAACTACATCGGCATAATTGCTGTTCTTCCCTTTAATAGGGCCCTACAATTGCTGTTTATTTATTTCATTTATTTATTCAAAACAGTTTATTTATAAGAAATCATCGTGGCGAGATGGCCGAATTGCAGATTTGTTTTCAATCGCACTAGATAAAATGGATACGTAAATCAATAAAGACACACATAAATATCAGTGAAATGCAACATTTTTTACAAGTGACATATTCTAGGGCATCTACAAAGATTTATCATGATAGAAATCAGGATATCAGGATATTACCCCAGCAGTTGCCATGTACCCATTTACATCTGACCAAATGTTTATTTCAATGTCTTTCCAAAGACCTTTGTCACGCCTAGTGCCGGTCTATAATTCGAAAATTCACCCCTGTAATGGAGAGTTGAGTGAATGGTACATTCACTCAACTCACCATACCACGACATCACCGCTACCGACGGAACAATATTTAAATGAACTTGATGTTATCGCTCCATCATTAGTTTTTTTTCCTCTATATTTCTTGACATCACAGCAAGTATGCAAGACGATCGGTATCTGCCTCCACTTCTTCCTCCTAGCGACGTTCTTCTGGATGTTGGTGGAAGGCATCTATCTCATCTCCAAGACAACGTCTACCAGGAACAGATTCCTTGCGATGCCTACCTACATCGCGATCGGCTGGGGTACGCTGAAATTCCTAGCATTCTATGTGATTCTTCACAAATTTGTTCACATCAAACATGCTGAAGGAAACGTTGAATTATTTTTTTCCTTATTATTCAAATATAAGTCACCATGTAAATTGTTATATTCAAAGTGTGAATAGCGTTCATTTTCTTAAATTTCTACCTTATATATATTTGTTAACTCTTATTTTGATCAATTAGTAAAATTTTTGGCCCATCAGGCTTTTGCTCATTACAAATGTAATTTTCATTTCGCTAAATGAACAACTTTATTAAAGTGTCTAAACTAGTACTTAGTTATCTTTCCCTTTATCACAATTCTTTTCCTGTCCTCCCCTCTCTCATTCACTCTCTCTATATCTTTTTCTTTCTCTCCCTGCCTTCCCACCTCACTTGTCTTCTTTCCAATTCCCTCTACCTTTTCCTATTTCTCTCTCTTTCCCTCTAATTCCTTCTGTCGCTCTTTCTGTCTCTTCTGTATCTCGTGCTGTCTTTTCCTTTGCCTTGTCATCTTCTTGTAACCTGTTCTTATCTTACCATCCATCTTCATTCGTTCTAGGAGGACCAGCTGTCATTGTTGGTATCACGGCAGGAGTATCCTTCAAGGCATACAGCATCGAAAAGATGTAAGCTCAGGGATATTTATTAATATCAACTAAAAAGTTGCGTAGTCTGTATAGTATAGTGTTAACTTGTGGGATTGTTTTTACATACATAAATTGCATCGGTGGAGGGGTCGAGAGCACTCCCTTCCTAAAAGCAATAGGTACATTCATGTAATGAAGCGTTTCTACCCTACTGCCTTGCACCCCCCCCCCCCCACACACACACACACACACAAACACACATTTCACCTTCTTAGGGGCCTTACGGTTTATATATGCGAAATAAATAACTTTCTACTATAATCATCGAATCTACAATTTGGTAGAGAGAGGACTTGTTTTTTAAATTGTATTGGGATGGGTTTTGGAAGATTTTTAACGAAATTAATAAATCGTCCATTAAGTTACACTAATGCAGCCTTCAGAGACAAAAACAGATGTGTACAATAGGAATGGATAGAAATTAAATGTACATTTATATACATGTGAGTTACAACATCTTTTAGTTTCAACCCCACTCCAACCCACTCCGAAAAATGAAGTTGATACATTGATGGACAATGATTAATAATACACAATTAATAGCACACAATTAACTTTACTTTTAAGTTTAAGACATGATTTTGCCTGTCACTTTATAAGTGCAACCTCAGAACATAGGAAATTAAAGATAAACTCCAGTACTGGTAAAAAAAAAAAATTAATTCCCACAGAATCAAACGAAACTTACACTGAATGTTCAAGATTACAAATACATGACATGTGCCAAACAATTTTGGAAGAAAATGTATACTGGCTGAGTAATGAGCATAGAAAGACAAGGAAACCAAGGTAGTACCATCCCCGACACCATGTGTGTTGTCCCATATATAGCTTTCTATGTGAGTGTTTGTTACTTTACCAAGACTCGGTCAAATTTATTATGATTTTGATGACTCCAGAACCTTGCAGTGCACACCAATACTTACTTGCTACATGATCAACTGTTTCTGATCCTTTCACACCTTTTCTTTCACAATGCAATTGCTTTACCAGTACTAAAGTTTACCTTTAATGCCATACTCACGTAACTCAACCTAACCCTAAAGAATGCAGACTTAATCAGATTTCTCTGTTTTAATAATCAACAGATGCTGGTTATCGAACGAGAACGGAGGGATCTGGGCATTCGTTGGACCCGCCATAGGCATAGTGCTGGTAAATTATATTAACAAAATATCTATACTCCTTCTTTAAGAAACTTCATCAGTCATCTACAACGTGTTCCTAAAGCTATGATTTGATATGTTGCTTTCGATTGGTAATCTCATTACCATGTGGCCCTACGCCATTACTTCATTTGTTCTATGTATGCATTTATTTATTTATTTATTTATATATGAAACATACATATTATGAAATAAGGAATATACATATTATTTTTTAAAAGAACAAGAACACCAACCAATGCCTGTGGATTGCCCCGAAAAAATCAATGTCTGTTTAATTGTATTACAATGGCGAAGCTAGTAGCTATATCATGAGGGGGGGGGGGGGGGGGTCAAGATCGTAATGGCGCTTTCCCTCTGCCCCAATCGGTAAAATTGAAGGAAGAAATATAAAATGGAGAACAGGGAAAGGATAAGTGTAGGGGAGCAATCTCCCCATCCCTATTAACCAGATTTGCAAGCTGTTTTTCTTTTCTGGCAATGCTTATTCTTTCAGAGTTTTCATTACTTGTCTTTTCTAGATGAACGTCTCGCTCCTCTGTCAGGTCATTCGAGTTTTCTTGAGTCTTAAAACCAACATGAAGAAAGCACACTCAGATAGAATATGGTAAGCTACATGTTGTTAAAGGGGACGTCTACCCTGATATTAATGTGGCTTTAATAGAAACAAAAAACATGAGAGAAACGGGTCAATGGATGTTCGAGTAAATTTCGATTAAATATAAGAAAGTTATGATTGTTTAAAGTTGTGATCAATCAAACACAAACAAGCAACCCTGTGATGTTTCTTGCGACGTCCCCTTCCATTTGATTTTTTTTTATATTTTCCATCACGAAAATGTTCATTCTTATATGCACCCTAAATATAATTAATTATCATCTTCAATATGTTTTTATACAATCCCTGTAAAGATAAAATCTATTCCGTCATCAATTACGAAGAAAATGATGGACAGGGCTTTTATCTAAAGAGGTGGTCTCTAAGACAGGTTAGACTGGATTTTTTTTTTTTTTTTTACAATTTTTTTTTTGTTAAAGCGGCGGGGCGCATGCCTTAACATATCACTTACAGATTGATATGGTTTGAAATGAAAGATATCGACAGAATACCCTACTTTTTCTTTTGGTTATAGGTTGGCTCTTCGAGCGATGCTTCTGACCCTGCCCCTCCTTGGTGGTACATGGCTGTTTGGAATCCTTTCATTCAACTCTCAGACAATCTTCTTCTCCTACATCTTCATCGTACTCAATTCATTACAGGTACGTTAAAGTTTATTTTTTAGGGCATCAATGTTGCACGATATCACAGACACTGATAACATGTAGGGCCTTCCATCTCAGATTTAACATTGTTAAACGATGCCTTTAATACCCAACGACGGATCCATGATTTTGTATTTTTTGTTAAGGTGGAGACAGAATCCCCCAAAAAATATCTGTCAAGGTACAAAATGAAAGATGATCCCAATATGCAGGTGCCCTTCTAGTCGAACTCTGGGAAGGGGCGGGAAAACATAAGTGCACTTAAGTTTGTCCCAGTGACTCGAGAAAGGCACAAGCCGGATATTCCCCGCCAGGATGAAGGAGGTTGATTTCGAGAAAATGTTTACTTCTGGTAATGAAGAGAAAATTTGAGTTTTCCTTGTTCAATACGGTTTCGTAATGTTCCATATCTTGATTTATGTGCTTGGTATTTTTGTAGTTCTATATTTTTAATCGCCATTTTCAACTGCTAATTTGTTTTAGGGCCCTCCCAAATGGAATCTGACCAAAGGTGGTGGGGTGGTGTATAACTTATACAACTTTGGTTATTCATATGAGTTTTTTTTCTCAATAGGGGCGGTCCCCTTGGTCCACCTGTGTTGAAGATGAATCTTAATCTCTGAAGCTGAACAGTTTTCAAAAAATGGTTACCCTTTTTTTTTTTATTCAATCACTAAACATTGTACGCCTAATTATTGTCGCTTTAATAATAATAATAATAATAATAATGGGTTCTTGTAAAGCGCTCATGTCTGTCAGATTTGACCCTTTAATCAATCTCCATATCTATTTTATCATTTTCTTCTTTTTCATCTGTTTTAATGGCGTGCAGGGAGTGTTCATATTCGTGCTCTACTGCGTGATGAATGACGAGGTCAAGAAAGTAGTCGAGAGGAAACTCAGCAGCATATCGGGCCGGGCATCGAACGGGCGGTCGACGAAAAGCACCACCTAGATCGAGCAATGACGTCACAATCAATTAAACGTCATTCACGAAACGAAAAGCTAACTCAGTTTCATGTCACGTTTGATTGCAACATGCGAATATTTAATGTTAATTTCGAGAATGAAAGTTAGCTGCGATAAAGTTTGAAGGAAGTCTGCTTGTCTAAAGGGCCATTATTGAATCATACACCTTGTCGTTGACAATTTCACATTTGTATATAAAACAAATGGCAATCAATTGTATGTACGACTGATGATATCATTGTATTTATTCAATGTATAGATTTATTTTCATCTCACATTACAATATTTCATTGAGTTACATTATTGAAAATGTTCTTGTTATCATTGCATTATAGGATTTATGATAGAAATGTAGTCATATTTTTGTCGTCGATATTATGTTATCGTAATTTTTATTATAGTTTAGTCGTTGTATGTTTGTGTTAAAAGTGATAGGATTGATGCAAATACAACATTTCTTGTTAGGTCCAATCTAAATCCAGATTGAATACAAGTAGAATGATGACATTGTGTCGTCGATTTTCATGATTATTGCTAATACAGCTTATACAGATTATCTAAACGTCAAAAAAATTATTTAACTCAACTCTGAGATTCATTTTTGTGTTCTGCTTTCAGAATTTCAAAGTTAAAATATTTAAACGTCGGTACTTTTGGTCTCATATATCTTTATAATAATGAAAGTCACATTGTGCGCGCTTAATACTACATTTATAAGCGCTTTACATTGTATTTATTGTTATCCCGGTCATCGGATTAAATCGCTAATCTGCACACTGATAGTACACACTCTCCGCTCCCTTGGGAGTATTCCGGCCAAGGCGCCATTTTAAAAACTCATACAGGCCAATCCAACAACATTAGCGTTGTCATTATACCAGGAATTCATTTAACATCTGGGTGGAGAGTGGCAAATGCAGATTAATGTCTTGCCAATTAAGGACATTGGCCGCGCCGGGACTCGAATCGGCACGCGAACCATGTTTTCCACAGTCCAGCCACGTATCCACTGGACCTCAATGCTTATCCTATAAATATTTCTCTCCATGCGTGTAAAATGCCTTATCAGCTTGTGGCCGTCAGGTAGCGGTTTTCATTTTCTTGGGGTTTATGACACGCTTAACTTAAGTGTGCCCCTTTAGCTTTTGTTGAGTGTATATTTTGGTTTATCAACATTTTCTTGAACATCAATATGTACTTAGTTCGAATTGTCATGTTCCTATGTGAAACGCTGCATTGTATGTTGGCCTATTAGGAATAGTGGCTGATGGGTGGGGGGGGGGGCATGTTCTCATAAAGAATTGTCATTCAGACTTGTAGCTCTCCTCCGCCCGCATCGGCTGAGAAACCTGGATCTGCCACTGAGGACATAAATCGCAGACTTGTAATTCCGCTGAAAATTGTTGAACCTGAAAGAAGACTGTAACAACGTATCGTGAGCCTCAGTACTAGTATGTATAAAAGAAAGACCGTGTAGATGTCAAGCATAATACAGCTTTATATGTGTGTACAGCAAATTCTATGTAAATAAATGCTTTGAAAAATGCTTACAATGGTGCCATCAGCAATGTTCTGAATGTTGACATTATTTTGTTAAATTATGAAATTGTCTGTGTATTATAGAGAGTTTTCTAAATGTGTTCAGATAATTGTCTCTTTCCTGTGTCATACAGACTTGTTAACTGAGCCGCCTGTAGAAAATTATGTGATTTGTGATGTCATTTTTCGAAAGATTGTGAAGAAAGAACTACGTTTCAAATTATATCATATGCCTCTTTAAATGCATTTTTTAAACTGGTTGCAATACATGTATATTAACACCTAGAACAATGTTAGGTACAACAATATTTCAAAGACAGGTAACGGAGGTTACATGCACAATTCAATATAATAGCGTTTAAATAATTAAACAAAAAAAGAGAGGTAATGACAAAACTAAACTTGGTTGAAGTATCAAAACTTCTCAACTATTTATCTTGTTCAATGAAATTTTACAGATGTCACAATTTCATGTCATTCATGAAATATAAAATATAATCGCCATAATTACACACACTGTAATTAACCCTCGTCTTGATTTAAGAGCTATTGCTCAAAATCCTTAATCTCCCCTTTCACAATAGAAAAGTCGCTATTGAGCCTGAATGTCTTGTCATATGTAAATATCTAAAGTGAGAAATAAATGTTAATATTTACATCATAATTCAGCAAATTGTCATTTTTCGTTCTTTAATATTTGATTTCAGATTTGCACGTTGAGAACCCGCTGCACTATTCTTATATTAGAGTAAGGGAAAGCCCGGTTTAGTGGATCACCTGCACTACCCCTAGGGAGTAGATCGACCCGAGGGTCACACTGATTATGTTCGCTTTCCCCCTCCCAGGCTCAGAAGATGCCAAACAACTTGACAAAGAATTCCTCAAGGAGACGAATTAGGTGATCTGCTGCTTTGAGCGAGACATAACGTATGTACAGTATAGAGTTCTTTTCACTTTTAATGCCACACGAAGAATCAAAAGTGTTTTGAATTGATGCAAAACTCATTTCATTGCGAAGGGGAAGCCTTGCCGATCAAATACAACAACTTTTCTCTTCAAAATATGTTTGGGGCCCGCAGTAATCAACTCTCAAAAATGTTAGTTTTGAGATCCAGACACGGCACTGAGCTGTTCGTCTAGTGTGCACTGTGTGACGTCACTATTTAGAGCTCGCTACGCTTGACTTACGTTCAGGGGCGTTCGGGGGTTTAAGGAGGGTCTTGAACAATTGCATTTTACGCCTTTCCATGATATCTATATGATTTCTCAGCAAATTGTTCGTGTTTTTCAAGAGACATTCTTTCCATCCATATGTAATTTGTTCTAATTATGAGTTGTTAGTGAATTTTCTTTGTGTAGCTCCTTTAATACTTCATCCACAAAGAAGCGACATTATAGTCTTACATATTCTTTCTACGGGTATTGTGCATTATTTGAACCGCTACTTATTATTCACCTTGTGAGTTAATTTATCCCAACTGTCGGTTGCAACAGGTGTGTCTAAGAGACAAGGTAGGAAAGAAACCATTTTCTATTTCTTTTATTTTAGGTGAACAATTCCCTTTAAAAAAAATCTAGAGCGACTCCTGTAGAGATAAATTGACAAGTGTCATACAGATAACTTTATTTATTTTTGACTCTACCAATGAGACGTAATAATATAAAGAGATAATGATATACAATAACAAATGAATAGTCAAGCCTAATTCCAAATCGAAATAACAATAAAAAAAGCCCGCCCATGACAAATGAAATAAAATAAAAATCAGTACTCTAATATCAGTTGCAATGTTATATAGTTTATTTCCAAAAATGTAGTACTTACTGAACAGCCAGTGTAGCTTCTTCTTTTTCAATCGGCTTCTGCCGTCATTTCGCATTCAATTTATCACTTAATAACACGATTCCGGGCATAAAAGAACACAGTACAGTATAATACATAATCGAAATATTTTATCTCGTTAAAATATCACTATAATCATTTTTTTCATAAGTGCCACAAAATGGGAGGGAAAATTTAATTTCCTAGTCATGCTAGTATTGCCAGCCATAGTACTTTGCATGCAATTAGAATGATCATATCGTAATAAAAAATCTACCATACGAAGGTATAATAGCAAATACCTAAGAAACATGTCTATACTTCTCATCTAATACCTAAGTCACAGTCACACCACAAGACCGACTCCGAAAAGACCGTTTTCAGTTATTCGGGGGTAATATAATGATCAATGTTTTGCTTCGTTCTGTTGTCGGTCTCGTCGGTGTGAATAGAAAATATAACTGTTAGAAGGAAATTGGATAGACGAAAAACTTCATGCATGGCTGATTGTCAACGAAACGGAGTTAAATCTTTTGTCAATTCTGCTTGTTGTTACTCCAGGCAGCCATTGAAAACGAATTCGTTTGATAAATTTATGGAAACGCAAGCATTACTTTAAACAAACAGAACTTTGTTATTCCTTGCTCATTTTTCCTGCTTGATGTTTCTGACATATGAAAGGGCAGACAATTTTATTTATTTTCACTTTGAAATTCAGATACCGGCCGCCAAATGACTGTTTGGCTCCCTCTCTTCATATTGATTTTAATCACTCATGCGCAATATTTTTTATCATATGAGTTGCATCAAATGAAGGAAGAGGGTCTAAGCTTTACAAATATGTGTCATTTATTAATTGTATTTGTGATTAAGTTACGATAAAACATCGATAATTCTCGGTTTCGTTTTTTTCTGGGTCGCACTGTATACATGTATATACTACGTTTCTAAATCATACGACGTTAACAACTAGAAAAAGTTAATGACTAATCGTACAGCTATACGATTATCTTATACACGTTGCTTAAACATGCGATACGCTATGTACATGTATATATTGAATAAGGCAGACTAATAAAACATGGTTGCTACTCTGAGTTTCACGCCTTACAAGCGATCATCAGGCTACTGATAGCATTCTTAAAAGTACATGATTACTCTATTACCTGGATACAAATACGCTCAAAATAAGACTTTCACTAATACAATAAGAATTACTCATGTATACTCATACCTGTGTGTATATATATATATACATGTATATACATACGGTACATGTACAGTGTGAATTTAAAAAAAGTTAACACCTAGAAAATTGCTTATCATTTTAAAGATCATCAATGAACAGTAAATCATTATACATCTTATGAAAGAGTGTTTCATCTTGAATCATTTAGTATCATTTGGTGTGGTATGTGTTCACGCTTGGATGAACAGGAGGCATTGTTATCAAGAATACAAAAATCGACTTGGCGCCAAAGTTACTTAGGCCAATGTGATGTTTGAATAAAACAATTGGGATTTGGATCTTCGCAGATCCATAACGTCCCTAACAAAATTAATCCTGCCACACATATCATATAAATTATCGAATATTAAATATCAACGAAAATTTGTGCGCGCGTGTATGTGTGTTTTTTTACTTTGCTTCTGCAGAAAGCATATGCAATGCATTTCATTTAAACCAAACCACACAAATATAATTCCAAATGATTTGGGATAAAAATTCTCTTTCATCAGATGTATAATAATTTACTGTTCATAGATGATTTTTTAAAATAATAAGCAATTTCTAGGTGTAAACCTTTGTTTTATTTTTTTTACTCACACTGTATATACAATGTTTCTCAATCATACGCTACTATATTGTACTATATACTATATTGCTATCATATTGCTACTCTGAGTTTCACGCCTTACAAGCGACCATCAGGCAACTGATAGCATTCTTAAAAGTACATGATTACTCTATTACCTGGGTACAAATACGATCAAAATAAGACTTTAACTAATACAATAAGAATTACTCATGTATACTCATACCTGTATATATATATATATATATATATATATGTATATACATACATGTATATACATACTACATGTATATACAACGTTTCTTGATCATACAACGTTATAGACTACAAAAGGGTCATTATTAATCGTACAGCTATACGATTCTCTTATATACGATGAATTATGGTAGACTTAACGCAGGGTCTGTGTTTCATCATGCACACCCCTGACTAAGCCCGAGCATATAGGAAGGAGAATTTTCAATTTCGATTTCATTTATTTCCACAGATTCATAACAAGACAATATAATTACACAATGTACAATCAATTATATTAGATAGCTTAGACAGATACCCGAGATGTGATTGGTTCAGAGCTCGTCACGTGAATTGTTATATTTTCCTGGCCGGTCATTTTTCAATGTTATATTAACCAGCTGGTGAAATGAATATATTTGTAATCAATGCATGTCGCCCTCTTGAGGAATGTATGTCACCAATTACACACATTTTTTTTTTAATAAGAATTTCTTTTTTTTAAGGATTTTATTTTGTCATGAATTATCTCAAAATAGTACGGTTTTCGTCAATTTTTTGTTCGCACTTTTTTTCTTCTTAAAAATTATGTTAGTCTTCGAAGAAGAAAAAAGGAGAAAACAAATTTCAGGCCCCCCAAAAAGGACCAAACCCCGAAAAAAATATATTCCAACCAAGGCTACCAAGAAAATATATAACCACTTGAGAAAATATAACTCCCTTCAGCGGTCCAAATAATGTTATATTACACCCCCTGCCAGTCAATATCTGTATAATAAAAGCATTAAAACAACAGATGAACCTGCAGAGGGGGTGATCAAAAACCAAAGGTTTATTGGGGATCATCCACTGTTCAGAACTACAATATTGAATTGCAGTAGCTTTTTTGTTTAACGACAACAATTCGAACAACCCATTATACAATTACAACAACGACACCCACAGCACATAATCACCACTACGATGACTAAGATGAGCAAGCTCAGAATGCCGACCCCGAGGCCGATTATGGTATTACGACTGAGCTTCACGGTGTCACTGACACTTTGTTGTGCAGGTCGACAAACATATGCTGGTGAGATATTGAGATAAAAAAAAAATGGAAAACGCTACAATAATAAGCCACTTCGTAGCTATAATCTGCTCATGGGAAAATACGGGTCATCTGTAAAAAAAAATGGTTAAACCCTCGATACGTGTTCGTGAAAGTTACGTAGTCATTTTTCTTTTATGCACTGATGGTAAATTCTATAGAACACAGGTGAAAGTATTTTCTTTTTTAAGAGGGCAAACAAAAGATATTCATGAAGCACCTCCATTACACTGGCGGTGATCATTGTAAAATGCACAAAAGTGGGACTTCTCCATGTTTAAAAGAACTGTCGGGTCATTTAAACCGTGTGTTAATTACGAACTGGTCTGTTCACTATGATAATGAATATTGTTAATGCTTGATATTATAGAAATATAATTAAAATGAAACTGGCGAATCCAGCGTAGGACAGGAACTGCCTATATCGCCCCCCCCCCTCCCACACTTAACTCATATCCTGCCATAAGCTTGCATGCACGCTACCGTTATAGTGATTTGTGCACCCGAGCAAGCTATGGCTTCGCTGCTTCTTGCATGTTTGCAAGCATTCGTAATAGCAGTTATTGTTCTTGCCAATTGTACTGTGCCTATTGTTTCGCACGCGCTGCTGATAGTACCATCGCGTTAATCCGATTATCTTGAAACAAACTTGGCACTGGGGGATTTATGGCTTAGCACAACGGGGATTAGCCCTGTGGCAGGATAAGAGTTAAATACTTGCAGTGTGTCCGTGTAATACCGTGCGGCGCATTGAACTATGTGTCCTCTGACACCCGCGCCTTTGTATTCAAAGCTGCGTTTTACATTGAGAATAGAGCGTGAGGGCCCCGTCCGGGCACCGTCGGGAATCCACACGGGACACGCAAGGCGCCTCACGGGCTCTTAACGGGCTCTCTACGGCCCAACGGTCAGTTAAAAACGCCGGGAGAATAGGGAGCAGCCAACTCAGCACCACAGCCCCCGTAGGGCTTAATATATTATACTGGCGCCCGTAGAAACTGGACGGGAGCCAGCCGGACTAGGGCGAAGATTCCCTAAATGTCTGTTTTTACTCTCCGTACGGGCCCAGGAGAGTATATTTGAAAGCCCCATAACGCGGATTCTCCCGACTAATCCGGTCATCATATATCTTTACATAGTTTGCTTGTGATGGAAATGTAATGTATCAATTTAAGTGTTATTCATCATGAAACTAAATCGCCTCGATTTAAAGGCCAATCAGAATTTGTTATGTTAATGTCGTCCTGTATGTTATGGGTTCCCTGTCATTAAAATATATTCAAATAGCTTCAAATGTTACTTTTAAAAAGGGATACTTAGGAATACACTCTCTATAAAAACAATATTGACTTGGAAGTAGACTGGTCGACGCATTCTTACCCGCTCACACGCGCGCACGGTTCCGAGGTCCATTGATATGCCCCTATCCGAATTCGGTTCTGTGCGCTCTGTTTTTATTATATTCTATAAAATTATCATGTTTATTTTCTTCTAACTTTTTAATCATTAATAAATCCATAGAAATTCGGGCTTTAGGGTTATCTGTGTCTAGAAGAAGGAAATGATTAATCCCTTACGTTTTCCCAAGTTGTCCCCTCCTTCGGTTTTCTGGACGAAAGGCTGGAGCGAAGGGTTGGTCAGGTTAAGCTGAAGGAAGCCAATACTGTAGTTGAAGTGACTGCAGGTGTAATAGTCGCCAAGAGGCACGTCAAAAAAGTCTGTTGTCACGGAATCGGAAAGTGGCGCTGGGAAAAAAAAAATAGAGTACCGTTTCAATATTGCTTACCCCACCACATAAAATACAAGTTTCAACGTAATATTGTTCGACGTGTACATTTTATCGTCATATGGCTTATATTTTGTCTGTCTATTTTTCTGGACTTAGTATTTGTACATTGTTGGTCATAATGGTTGAATAATTATTTTTACCCCAATTTATTGAATGGTCTTGACAATGATTTATTCCTAATAGATCTAGATAATAGTATACATTCTCAGATTTTATTGAATGACAATTGAGGAGTGTTTGTTTTGCGTGACTGCTAAAGCATGTATGCTACTATGCTCATCAACTATGACAGTAATGGGGATTAATACCTCATAAAAGGGCACTAATATAGCACAACGACACGGTTTTGATCCTGGGGGCTCACAGTTACGAGGCCATTGATTAGCCAATGAATCATGACTGTACGCAGCGGGCACTACGGTACGTCGACGCCCCCACAAAAAAAAAAAAAACAGAGAAAATGCAATACATTTTCAAGAATTCATAGCGTTTTGCCCCGACCCCAAACATAAAAAAATCTTCGATGTGGGCATGCCTTGAACCATAATGCATGGCCCTACAGAGAAAATTTTCCCGTTGGGGACTGGGGGAAAATGCAATTAATTATTTTAAATGTATTGCATTTTCTTTGTTTTTTTGTTTTTGTGGGGGCGTCGATGTGCTATGAGTGCCTATTAAATGAGGCAAACCCCCATTGCTGTCAGTTATGACTTAAGGACGTAGGTCCCCTACTTGATAAGCATAGTAGCATACACATGCTTTAGCAGTCACGGAAAACACACATTGGCAAATTGTCATTCGATAATATCTGAGAATGTATACTATTGTCTAGATCTATTAGGAATAAATCATTGTCAAAATCATTCAATAAATTGGGGTAGAAATAATTATTCCACCATTATGAGACCAACAGTGTATTTCCCGTTCCATCATTACTAATAGTTGGATCCCATATACATGTAGATTTCAATACAAAAATAGGGATTGAAAACCTTCTCCATCCCCGCAGCTCCTCCATTAGTAAATTCTCGAAAAAAAGCGAATTCATGTAATGAAATATTAAAAATTGTATATTTAAAAAAAAAAAAAATATCGATATAAATTCTTCATTACATGTGTGTTAATGTCAATTACAAAAAAGTAATGATGGGAAGAACCTCAGTTAGCATTGGGCTAAGTTTTTATTGTTTCTTTCTTTTAACAAAATGTGTTAAATGTTTAAGGTATTTTTATATTTTGTATATTTATGGCATGATTTTATTTATCAAATCAAATCAAAAAAAATATTAAAATGTGCGCCCTATCAACTTACTTCTGAGGGTGTCGCGGCTCGCAGAAAGTGTGTGGAGCATGAACGAGCCCCCTCTAGTGGTGAAGTTCATTACAATTCTCCATTCAATAAAAATAGTATTAAAATTCAAGACAAATGCTGAATATGAAGATGAGCTGCAATCAGATGCGGATGTCGACGCATGAGACGGTATCTTTTCAGTCACACCATTAATGACCTGCAAGTGAATGTTTGGTCCCGTCAGAGGCACTATGTAACATTTTGACAGGGTTTTAGTGGTGTTTTAATTCTTTTTCGCAGGAAATCTGTGGTATTGTGGTTGAGGCTGAGTATAGACTCAGTAGGCCTATTTACCAATGTATGCTTACTTCTCTCCCGATCCCTTGGTTGTTGCTGCGTCAGACAATCCACTGGCGGTCTTTCTTAATCACAAAGAGAAGCTTTTTTTTAAGGTACACTTAACCTCCGGAAACGTGTCTATTAATATTAAATCGAATGTTCAAAACTGCCCGACCAACGGTGGTATAATAACTGTTATATTGGAAGAACAAAAACAAAAATTTAGCTATTCGGCCAGACACATACAGCTATAATAGGTGTACAGTACGAGAGCTATATAAAATGGAGTTCTTTACTGCTCCAAATTAACTTGTCATGGTGCTCATTCTCACAGACAGTGTATGGAGCTTGAACGAGGGCTTCTAGTATTGAATTGTACCATACTGGGTTTTTTTTAAAATATAAAATTAATAATTTTCGGCCATTTTTTTGCCACCTTATTCGTTGACTTGTACCCCCACTCCCCGAGTTACGCTACTGGTGTTTGATGTAAATCACAAAACTTATCACCAACTGTCAAAGCAGTGGTGATTCAATAACAAATGAATTTGTTAGATTTGTAATATAGATAAACTTGCTGATATAATAAGAAAAGTTAAGCGATCAAACTTACGTCAGTTATAGTTCCCCCAAAGTCCATGATCATACACAGTTTGCCGTCGTTGTCCCTCACTTTCCATCGTGCTTCTGGGGCTGGTGTTGTTCCTCCTGGTGTCACTGTGACAATTAGAGTGTCAATTCATGAAGTTGGGGGGGGGGGAGGGATATAATGTCTATGTAACGTCTTTGTGATAATCTTCTACTACACATATGGAAGTTGAAATCATATGACGTAGATATATTTTTTGCCATGGATATACATAAAGTAGTACCCTGCCACCCATACAAAAAAGTACCATGGTAACCATATAAATATTGCTAACAAATACCTGACTGGGTGGTGCTTGTCGTTCCACTCTCGGTTGTCATGTTGCTGGCCGCGGTTGTTTTAGGCTCAGGGGTTGTTGCTTTAGTAGTTTTTATGCTGATTGCAGCAGTTGTTATAGGTCCAGTAGTTTTCATGTTGCTTTCAGTGGTTTGTTTATGTCCAGTAGTTGTCATGTTGCTTGCAGTGGTTGTGGTAGGTCCAGTGGTTGTCATGTTGCTTGCAGTGGTTTGTTTATGTCCAGTAGTTGTCATGTTGCTTGCAGTTTTTGTTGTAGGTCCATTAGTTATAGCTTCAGTGGTCGTTGTAGGTCTAGTAATAGTTTTGTTGTATGCATAACATACTGCTGGGAAGCACATCAGTGCTGCCACTATCAATTCAAAAATAAGAAAAGAAATTAGATCATTGAAATAATCAAGATCTTACGAAATTAGAATTTTTATTTATCGACATTCTGGAAGCTTTGATGTGTTCTGTTTTTTTTTAGGGTGATATGAAAGAAACACTTAATATGTAGCGAAGAGAAAAAAAGAGAAGTAGACATGCAATCGTGTCACAACGATATATATGACGCACGTGTGTCTACGTTGCAAACAAAAGAGCTTCTCTCAAGCTATCCAGAGCAATGTTTAAGAAGTCTGTAGCTTCTGTCATAGTTGAGATAGGTAGGGCGAAAGAAAACCCACCAAAACGGCCGGAAACGGACGAAATGGCACCCAGACGGTCACGCATGAGGAATTTTTGAGGACGTAGAATTCGGTGACCTTGAAAGAATACTAGAGACTAGGGAATTGGAATAGAGGAACCCAGCAAACACAGAACGTTTTCAGAACGTTTTCAAAACGTTTTTTTTAGGTCCTGTACGTCTTCCTCCTAAATGAACGTTTTAAAAACGTTTATATAACATTAAAGTTTGGACTTCTCATTTACGTCAAAGTTTAGGTTTTTGAGAACGTTTAAAAAACGTTTTTTGGACGTTACAAAATTAAACGTTTGGTATAGGACGTTTACAGAACGTTTGATATAGGACGTTTACAGAACGTTTGATATAGGACGTTTACAAAACGTTTGTGGAAGTTACAAAATAAACGTTTTGTACATAACGTTCACAGAACGTTTTATATACGCCCAATTCAATAAATCAACTAAGATTTTTTTTTAAACAAATACCAGAATTAAGCATCATATTTTGTCTACGTCCAACTACTAAGGATAAATAAAAACAAATGAAAACAGATCACTAAAATACTGTAGGCGATTTCTTGAATTGAAATGAAAACGAGATTTGTTTGTTTTATCATATAAATGCATACACAATTCATAAACAAAAATACACAAGCAAAACATATTTTTATACATTTTACATACTCAATTTTATTACCGGTAATTTCAAATCATTTATCTTACATCTTTACACAACAACAAACGAGGCCGCCGCCGCCGAGGATTGATCGATGACGTCAGCGCTAGCCGTGCCCGGCTGCGTTATTGCCCGGCTAGCTATCTAGCCGGCCATGTGCGTGAAAATTACATTGAGAATTTTCCCATTGAATACCGTGTGTGCCTTTGCAAGAGCTATCAAGAAATCCTGAACTATCTACCTAATTTGTGAGACTGCAACACCAAGTGCTATTTTACCATTTTGATATCTGTTAGGTGTTTAAATGTTGTTTGAGTGAATTCGAGACGTGTAAAATGTGGGAAAACATTTAAATGAGTATCGGCTTGTGTCGTGACATGTCTGCATGTAACTCCGGGAAGCTAGTCCAACACCGGCGCGCAGCGTATCCCGGAGCAGGGAGGTGTAATTCCACCTCCCTGCCCGGAGTTAGTCTGCATGCTGCATTCATGCATTAGCGATAATAACGTGCATGAAAATTTACTTTTAACCAACCTGTGAGTGTGAATGCAATGTGATACATGCCAAACAAAAAGGCGTATGTTAACCAGACGCGTTACTGTTATTGTTGATTGTTGTATGATTGAATCCAGAATGAATTAACCCAACTTTCACCTAACAGTAACACATTAATACATGTCATGTAGCAGAAACAGTACTTAAAATCACTGAAAGAACTTGAATTTATTTCTGATATGGTAAAGGTCTACGACCGAGTGACTTAAAGTCTTCAGTGAAGATGGCCATGTGTTTCGGACTCCCCACACGTATCCGCACCGCTGGTATTAGATTGCGCGTGGCCATTTTTCCCACTAAATTTCACATTTCCAAACGTGAATACAGCCACACATTTGCACGGGAGTCAAAATCAGGGGGGGGGGGGGTCTGCCTATCATTTGATAGGCAGACCCCCTTCTTTGTTTGTTCATTTGAAAGGGGGCTGGGGCGCAAGCTGGGGCGTGTTTAATAGAATTATCAAATAAAAAAATAATTAAATAAATAAAAAAATAAATAAAAAGGGAGAGGGGGGCTTGCCCAACGACCCCCCCCCCCCCTGCAGGGTCGCTTATGTCCGTGTTATATAGAATTATCAAATTAAAAAAAAATAATAAAATAAATAATAATAGGGGGAGGGGGCTTGCGCCCCAGCCCCCTATCAAATGAACAAAAAAAGGGGGGGGGGTGGTCTGCCTATGTCCGTGTTGAATTGAAATTGAACAAGAAAACAAAATAAGAAAAACAAAATAAAGACTTTAGAAAAAATGTTTAAGTGGATTTTTTTTTTTTTTTTACCCTTTCATCCAATTTTGATGAAATTTTTAGTGTTCTTGTTAAATTTTACTCTACTTTACATAACATCCCAATTTCAGCCTGGAGTACCACTTTAAGTGCTAACTTAACCCTAATAGCACCTGGGGGGGGGGCCATAATGCCCCCCCCCCCCCCTCGAGATTGTTCGCGACCATTCCGCCGCGCAATTTTTTTTGACCGCGCTGCTCGCTGACTTTTTACTTTCAAGTCTTGCGCATCTTTTGACACCATTTTCGCGAAAATCAGGAATACCGTTATGATGCTGCACGGCCTTTTATACACGCTCGTCCAAACGAAAATGGCTCAAAAACGTGATTTTGTGTACAAACTCAATGCAATTCTCACCCTATTCATAAAGATATGATTATTTTCACTTTCTTTGGCTGAAATTAATTTATTATAGCACAATTATGCTTCAAAATAGTTCTATGATAAATTTTACGAAAAAAACACAACAAAAACAAAGGTGGTAGCAAGGTCTGAAATACCCCGGTGCTATTAGGGTTAAGAGAGTTTTCTGAATACCACCCCTGCTGATATACACAACGAATCACCAGCATAAAGAATTTTGTTAGCATTTTTGGCCTGGACATTGTCAATCTCTAGGTGTGCATCAACATACGCTACTTGTATGAGTACAGTAGACCACTGCCTTTGTTGTCGAGTGCTGCGCTGCAATTGAATTTATATGCTAGAAGGATGCTAGATGATGTTTTAACCCTAATAGCACCTGGGGGAGGGAGGGGGGGGGGCATAATGTACCAATTCATCAAAATTGAAAATTAACATGTTGAACTCAAAATGAATTCATAAAGCTTGAACATTTTTCAAAAATTCTTTTCTTGCTTGATATTTTTCTAATGTCTGTGATGTTTTTCCAGATATGGAGTGTGACCCTGAGCCACTTCGCAGAAGCCCGAGAAAGGCAGATAAGTCGAAGACTAAGGAACTTCCTCTCCCCAAATTGTCAACAACATCCATGATGGCCAGATTTGTCCCCTTAAGCCCGACGGGCCCAATCCAGAGGGGATCATCTCCATCTACAACTACATTCCCCTCTCCTTCGACTTCTCGCCAAAGCCAGCCGCCGACACCAAAAGCTAGAACCTTGGACAGTAAGTATTTACGTAGAGAATTTCACAAACAAAATATCTCTTCTCAAGAACTTAATAGTATGTTTCATAGGAGGTCAATTGATTAGATTTTGGAGTACAGCATATTTAAACTACAAACAAAATTTACTATTTTTTACCAAGATGCTACACTGATATAAGAGAGAGAGGTTGTCAATATAAATACAACATCAAAAGTAAGTTCCCCCCTAAAGAGCCCCATCAAATCTTCCAGTGGAAAAATCAAGAAAAAAAACGTAATTTTTTGTTCATGTTGTGATCATTCAGCCGTTAAGTCACGGATGTCACTAATTTTCGAGAATCTGCTTCCTAACAACCCTAGCTATATCCAATGCTTGGTTTCAACTTGAATAATTTGTTATACTCGAAGATTTGATGGGGTTCTTTAGGGAGAAACTTTCTTTTGATGTGTTTAATTTTGATTTATTTTTATCAAAAAAGCAGGGGTATATTTTTCTGCAAAATTGCTTTCAGATTCTTTCTGTATGTGTTGCATTGTCTGATGCTTTGTACAAGTATTGTCATTGCAGCTTGGTGATGTATTCCTGAAATGCGATAGTTGAAAAGCTGTCGTACATATCAGTCACACTAAAATTACATACTCTTCTTAGCTACCAAAATGACCTAATTTGTTAATGTATTTTTTTTTACTCCTTTTGTTTTCCTAGACAATTTTCAACAGCAGGTACTTCAAAAACTTCAGAAGCTGGAAGATGTCCAGGCCCAGATAGTGGAGACGCTGGCAAACCTGGTTGCCAAATCATCAGTGAGTTTACGGGCAGGTCCTGCCGACCTGCAGGAGCCCTTTGCGGAACCGCTCAAGACAGGGAGTGAATTCGACTTGCTCGAAATGAGACTCGTAGAGTCTGATTTTAAGAAGAGAATGGTAAGTTTAAAAATACTTGCATACTAATTTGGCATTATTTGATCATCCATTCAAATGACTTTGTTTTTCCTTTTTGTACAGGTTTAATTATCTAAACCTGAAATATCCTGAGTTTCTGATTTATACATGCCTTGATTACTTTATAGCCATGTTTAAAAAAAAAAGGTGAAAGCCTGTGAATTTTGCAAATGATAAATTAATATTTACCGCATCAGGGTGAAGGTTTTAGCGGAGAAACATTCATAATAATGTCTGGAAATGAGACGGTTGGCTCCTATTTATGTGAGAATCTACGGCATTGTAATTGATAATGGTTCTTTTAATTTCAGATCAACTACCTGAGTCTAGTCGGCGGGGGCAATATTGCCCAAACAAGTCGGCGTATCATGAAAAAGCTGGGGTCAAATAATCTTTGGTCAGATTTCAACGTGAATGGGAGGAAGGGGAAGCGTGGTCTGAAGTCAACAAGATTTGTTCCCGTCATTGTCAGTAAGTAATCAATTAGTATATGATTAGCCAATTTCAATTTTATTTTATATGTTTCTGGATTCACCCGATGAGTTACAATGATTGGTGATCAATTGGACATTGATGGTCTCTAGCAACCTTGCTGCCTTTGAAGTCGCATAATAGCATTGTTTTCTGCTTGTAAGGTAGCTGTTGAATTTGGCCTCTAAGGAGTAGTTATGTTTTATGCCCATCTGAACAAGGAATTACTTATGTGAGAGTGTGCAGATGTGTATCCATGTATTTCTTCATACAAAAATGCCCATTTTTGCAAAACAAAAAAAAGGGGTGGGCCATAACATGGGAACCGACATACCATTTTCCCCTAATACATTTGAGAGGAGTGTAATGATATTGATTGTCCGAATTGCCATGGAATGACCCATTTGTCATTTAAGGTGTGTAATCTGTATCGTCTTATTTTAATGTGTCATCAAAAATAATTTTAATATAATGATCCATGGCGTCTGCACTTACGTCTTTCAGGAGCCTGCATGAAGACCGACCAGGGCGCCAAAGAGATGGAGATTGAAGAAGTCGTAGGGGACTTTCTCAAGCGAACCCCATTTCTTCCAGGAGGAAAGAAATGGAAGGTAAATTCCTTTTACTTTTGTTTGTGTTTTTATTTTTTATTTTTTATTTTTTTTCTCTTTATATTATGTGGATTTCTATCAAAATACAAAAATATGTTGCAAGAGAATATCAGATCAATTTACTATTTCAAAGGGCATTCAGCCTTTTTTGACCAATTTTTGTTTGGACATTAAAAAAATGTGTATTTCAAAGTTATCTTTTGATTGAATGAGTAAAAATTCTGGTGTTACGTGTATGTTCCCTTTTAAAGGGATAGACCCAATATCTGTAAAACAATATTGTACATGAAGCACATCATTAGTCCAGTTTTGCCCTTGTTGATAGGGGTGGCCGGATTCACCTCACTGCCACCCTAGCTTATCCAGACGTCAGTTTTTAGGCATTGGTCTCGAGACTTAATATTTTGTGGACAGGCAATAATATTTACTTATGTGCAGCCTCTTCAGATATAATTTTGGTTCATAATTTACATTATGCCAGTTTGTCACCAAATGAGCTTGTATAGGCGCTGTTTTTAGGGAGGGGGAACATCATGCCCCCTAGTTTTTTTTATGGTTTAGTTGAAATGAACATTTAATTTATAAATAAAGGTTGTTTGCTCTGATTTGCAGAAACCTGATACCGATGGGGCTAGAGTTCCAGCTGTCGCTGCCAAAGATGTTGCCAAAGATGTTGCTGCTGTTGCAGATGCCACTGAAGACGAGGAGGAGGGTGTCATGGAGAATTAAAAAGGATAAACGCTGATGACATCTGTTCTCGATTCGCTATGTAGTTACATACTGGCTTCTCATAAAACTCATTTATAGAACAAATCTGGACCTAACTACAAAATCTTTGGTGGATCAAAAGGACAATATATTAAATGGTATTTGAGACATATACAGTTCTCATAAAGGTTTTACCGGAGGTCAATCACACCAATTATGCCAAGTTTTCTTTGTCATTTAGTTGGTACATGTTTTCAGTAAGAATTAACAACATCTTTCAGGAATCAAAGAGGAAATTACAGGTTCTATAAATCACTCAAGTTACTTTTGTTGAGTGTGCTGTAACCAAAAATGCTACATATGTGCTGCCAAATTCTTAACACTAGATATATTTATAGTCTTGCCTTTTCTCTAAATAGCCTGGTAGATTTGAGTTTTCATACTTGCCAGTTATATGACATATTTTCAACTTGTATCTCATTAATGTAAATAACTATGTGTTGATTATGATGGATTTTGTTTTTCATGGAAGATGAAAGTTCTAATGCTGGCTTCTGATAAAACTCGTTTATAGCACAAATCTGGACCCGACTACATATTATGTATCTCATTAATGTAAATAACTATGTGTTGATTATGATGGATTTTGTTTTTCATGGAAGATGAAAGTTCTAATGCTGGCTTCTGATAAAACTCGTTTATAGCACAAATCTGGACCCGACTACAAAATCTGTGTGGGATCAAGAGGACGATATAGTAAATGGTAAAACTATACAGTTCTCGTTAAGGTTTTACCAGAGGTCAATCACACCAATTATGCCAAGTTTTCTTTGTCATTTAGTTGGTACATGTTTTCAGTACAAATTAACAACATATTTCAGGAATCAAAGAGGAAATTACGGGTTCCGTAAATCACTTGAGTTACTTTTGTTGAGTATGCTGTAACCAAAAATGCTATGCGTGTGCTGCCAAATTCATGACACTAGATATATTTATAGTCTTGCCTTTCCTATGTATAGATTGGTAAATTTAAGTTTTCATACTTGCCAGTTATATGACATATCTTCAAATTGTATCTCATTAATGTAAATAATTATGTGTTGATTGTTACTATGTTATATGATGGATTTTGTATTTCATGGAAGATGAAAGTTCTAATGCTGGCTTCTGATAAAACTCGTTTATAGCACAAATCTGGACCTGACTACAACATCTGTTGGGGATCAAAAGGACAATATAGTAAATGGTAATACTATACAGTTCTCGTTAAGGTTTTACCAGAGGTCAATCACACCAATTATGCCCAGTTTTTGTTGTCATTTAGTTGGTACATGTTTTCGGTACGAATTAACAACATCTTTTCAGGAATCAAAGAAATTACGGGTTCTATAAATCACTCAAGTTACTTTTGTTGAGTATGCTGTAACCAAAAATGCAATATGTGTGCTGCCAATTTTTTTACACTAGATATATTCATAGACTTGCCTTTTTTATTAATAGATTGGTAATATTGAGTATTCATACTTGCCACTTACTATAATGACATATCGTCATCTTGTACATTTTTTTCTTGTAAATAACCATTGTATCTGTGGTTTCAAATGGACCATCCCAACCAAATTTCTGTTGGCTGTTTATAATCTTATTTAAGTCTATTTTACGCCAATTTTTCAACCGTATTTCTCTAGATTTTCTCCTTGTGATATCACTTGTCTATCACCAGCCTGAAATAGACGTCTATTGGATGTTCGTATACCACATGGTGTTATGAAAACTTTCAGTTGTGAATACTTTATCACCACGGAAACCTACAGAGAACATTGTATCTTTTTATAAGTAACCTTGAAATACATGTACTATTATTACCAAGTCTTTGAACATTTATTTATGTTTGATAATAAAATCCTGAAATCGATCAAATGTGTGACCCAGTATTTATTTCATATACCATTTGTATTTGTTGAACATTCTTAACACTTTTGCAGGACGTTCTTAAATGTTTGTTGCGCATTCTTTCAACGCCAGAGACATTTTCAGACATTCTATAAAGGTTTTCTGAACAATCTCCTAAAACGTTTTATGAACGTTTTAGACGTTTTTCAAAAGGTTTTGTAAACGTTCTTAAAACGTTTGTAGACCATTTGGACGTTTAGAAAACGTTCTATAAACGTTCCAGACGTGTTTTAAAAGGTTTTTTAAACGTTTGTAGAACATTTGGACGTTTAGAAAACGTTTTATAAACGTTCCAGACGTGTTTTAAAAGGTTTTCTAGACGTTCTTAAAACGTTTGTAGAACATTTGGACGTTTAGAAAACGTTTTATAAACGTTCCAGACGTGTTTTAAAAGGTTTTCTAGACGTTCTTAAAACGTTTGTAGTGCATTTTAACGTTTTAAAAACGTTTTAAGAACGTTCCAAACGTTTTTAACAACGTCAACAATATATTTAGAACGTTTTCAAAAGGTTTTTGGACTTTTCGAATGTCTGAAAGGTTTTTAAAGGTTTTTTTTTGGTTCTTTTAACGTTTAAAACACGTTTTTAAAACGTCCAATAAAACGTTTTAAATACGTCGAAAACCTACCACATTTTGACGTCCAAAAAACGTTTTCACAAAACGTCCAAAAACCAACTTGGAACGTTTTTAGAACGTTCAGAAAACGTCCAATTGTTAGTTGGGAAGGGACCTAGAAAGGGCTCGCAAGCACTGCGTGCAAAACCAATGGGATTTGGTGCATGATGAACATGCGGTGATGCGTACTGTGGCACAAACAGCCGCCTATACTAACACGATCATGCAGAGTATATTTAAAATAGCGTCTCCTTGACGATTTTCAAAAATCTGGCTTCGAGGTGCACTGCGTATTGCAACCCGGAATATCACTGTAAAATTTCAAGGAAAAAATGGACGGGACGGGGTCGAAAAACAGTCTGAAAAATGACGTCATGGACGATACGTGTTTTATTCGGGCGGAATCTCAGCAGAATTCGTATAGTGACCCTTTTTTTAATTCTATTTAATCAATATTTTTTGCGTGAATATATACCGCATTTGGTATAATTCGAAAGTGCAATTCATTGCAGTCAGTTTGACACTATTGGCATTTGCGTGCAATCTCTTGTACGCATTAAACTGGCTTTTACGTATTACATAGTAAAATCATCATTTTGGGCAATAATTTTTCGCTAACGTCATCAGATTTTACCAAACTTGGCATAACGTTGTCACGTGCTTGGATACATGTGTATGCCAGGTTTCATCGACTACTATAAGAATCGTCATTTTAGAGCAAATTGAAGTTATTTCGCAACTTTCTTGAAAATGGCGAAATCGAAGGGCAATTTTTGGTCAGCGTTAGGGTATATCATTTTGTATTTGGCTGGAAAGGGCATATCTTTAAGTATAAGATACGGTCACAGAAAGAAAGCCAATTCCCAGAACTTTAGAGGGCGCTATTTATGTTTTGCATATTCATTGGAGCGTTAAATTCAGCATGGCTTTGCGCAATAATGGAATAAAGATACTGCAATAAATTGAGACGAAACGGAAATGTTATGAGAAAGTCATATATTATGGCATTTTTAGGTTTTTAGGGGTCCATTTTTCAAAAATGTTAGAGATTTTTCACGGAGTCGGTTTCGGATTTGAATTTGCAGTGCGAAGATGGCATTTTGAAGTTCAGGTTATACGTCGCGGGTGAAATAACGGAGATAGGAAGGAAGAAAGAAAGGCCTTATTAAACGACCAGAAACGGAAAAATGGCGCCTTGATGGGATGTTAGAGACTATATGCCTATGAAATTTGAACGAAAAAGGACATGAGAAAATGGCATAACTGGTGATAACAAAAACTACTTTAAAACGAATGTGATTTCCTGACGAAAACACGGAAAACACCGAGAAGAATATTAATGGGGCAGAATGTGAACGAAAACAAGGCAATGACGATATTCGTCATGGAAGAAATGGATAGATAGCTTGTTAGAGAGATAGATATATAGGCCTATATAGTTTAATATATATATATATATATATATATATAGGAAGAGTTAGCGTAGGAATAGACATAGGGGGAGAGAGAGAGAGAAATAGAGAGACAGACGGACAGAAACTTTAGTTGTCAGTGTCAGCAAAAATGAGACGACGATAGACTCTGTAATTAAGCTGCTAATTACAGACAGAAACTGGCAGATCTAGGCTCTGATCAAGGCTTTAGGAATTGTGGCAAAGTGTCAAAATAGAGTCTGTGCCTGCAGACTAGCTAGAGACAGAGACCAAAAGCAAGAAATGGAAAAGGGACAGACGAAGAAAAAGCAAAAGAAGAAGCTTTAATTTAGGTAGTGCTATCCTTATTCCATACAAGATAAGTGCCATCCGGGAGAAAAATGTATGCACAGGTCTGGGCAACAATTTACTTGCAGATCCCACTCTACCTTCCTAGACTGAAATATACAGACTGTTTCAATGAAAATGCAACGATATTTTGATTGGCAACAGCTTAATAAAAATACCCATCCATTCCTACTGACAATTAGGAGGTAATTTTGTAGTAATGTTCCCTAGTATTCTGGGTTTTAAAAAAAATAATGTAAAGTAAGAAAAATGATGATCATTTTGTAAAACGTAGCATTTTTCAACTGTTACAATAATAGCTTCAGCGCACAATAAGTCTATACATAGGGCCCTTACATTACCTGGCATGCACGCTCTTAAATCAACTTCAAATCTTCTAACAAAAGGCGTTTTAAGAATTCAGATAAATTTAGCAATAAGGTACATTAATGTCTTAAGTATATATGTATTTCTTTAATAGAGACATATCAATTGAAATAAAACATATTGTGAAGAAACCTAAAGGAAATGTTAAGCAATTTTCATATATCTCCTGAGAATGCATATCTTAAAGGTATATACCAGTTTTGGAAACGCCCCCCCCCCCCTCTCAAAAAAATGAAATGGAAGCTCTTATTACCAATCATGTGAAAGAATATGTTTTAACTTATACGTGATGATACATACAAATTTTGCCTGGAAACCGCCTACTAATTGATATATTTGGTAAATTATCATATCGATCCGGCCTGGATAGATATTGCGTAGTCCCATATACATCTTTCAATTCAATTCAATTCAATTCAATTTTATTTCATTCAGTTAAAAAGACAACATTTCATATAACATCAGCTATATAACGATATAACTATAAAGCAATGCATTGATGCGAACATAAAATACATATTAAGAACATATTTGACAAGAACATAAAATAAACTGAATAGGTTGCAACCTGAAAGGAAAAACATGATATCCTTATATAAAGGTTGACCCTTTTTTATAATAACAAATTTGAAATATATCCGTTACTAAACATTATAATATACACAAATGAAGACAACAAACATACATACAACAAGTAAATTAAATATGTCTTGAATTTAAAATGATTATTGCAGTTTATCTAAAAGAAAATTCTTATACCTACGTTTAATAAAATTTACACTAACAGAATTATGAATGTAATGGGGAAGAGTGTTCCACAAAAAGGTCCTTGGAAAATAATTATTTTGTTGGTTTAGTACTGTACGAGTCAATGGAAAGTTAAATTGTTTAGCATTTCTAGTATTATAACTATGAATATTACAGTTTAAAATAAACAATTTGGAAATAGAATCAGGAATAAGATTGTGATGACATACATACATAAAAACACCTACTTGTAATAAATATACATCCCTATATTGCAACATGTGTGATAAGTAAAATATTGGATTGGTATGGGCAAGAAAAGAAGAATGATTAATAATTCTTATTGCACGTTTTTGTAATTTAAACAGTCTTGATAAATTATAGCAGCATTGCCCCAGACAATAATAGCATAATGTAAGTAATGGTACACAATTGCATAGTATATCATTTTGAGTATAATTTTAGAGAGAGATTTCAATCTGTACATGACACCAATACCAGGTCCTTTAGATAACTGTCTTTCTGTGTACAGTGCTTGTAACTTTACCGAGACTGGGCCAAATTTCCTATCATATCGATGATTCCAGAACCTAGCAGTACACACCAATATTTATATGCTAGATGATCAACATTTTCTCATCGATTCCACAGCGTTTCTTTCACAATGCAATCGCATGACCAGAACTGGTCAATACCTTTAATATCAATGTTTGGTGCTTGATGCTTAAATAATAATAATAATAACAACATTTATAATGCGCACATATCCACCCCAATAGATGCTCAAGGCGCCTAACAAGGTAAGTACATTAAACTTAAGAGAACGAAAAATAATTTAACATAATTAAATATAATTCAACAACGTTAATTACATCAGATTATGAAATACATTACGTCTTAACAGACATTAGATAGGTTTTCAATTTTTTTGGGAACAAATTTTGATTGGCCGACATTTTGATTGAATGGGGTAGGGAGTTCCATAACCGGGGTGCAGCAGATGTAAAAGCTCTGTCTCCCCAACTCCTCTTTGTTCTTAATTGTGTTAAATTTGTTGAATTAGAGGAACGAAGACCTGTACGAGAACTTAAAGAGATATTAAGAAGAGAGGAAATATATTCAGGGACTGATCCATTTAGTCAACGGTAGATGAGTAGTAGAGTTTTATATTTGATACGCTGTTCTATTGGAAGCCAGTGAAGGTTCTTGAGTATTTGAGTAGTATGGGTCGAACGTTTAGATTAAGTGACAAGGCGGGCAGCTGCGTTTTGGAACCTTTTGTAGTCTGTGAATTTGTTATTTAGGAATTTCATAAAGGAGAAAGTTATAGTTATCGAGATGAGATGTTACAAAAGCATGAATCAATTGTTGAGTGGTTTGGGGGTTAAAAATGTCCTTATAGCGCGAAGATTACGAAGATAATAATAGGCAGCTTTCACACATTTTGAAATATGTGCATCAAGAGACATCCGGTAACTTTGTCTCAGATTCTGAAACAAAATTCTGGATTTAGCTCATGCTGCAATGATAATTATAAACCTTTAGGTCAGTCAGGAACCCCATGACTTTTACCACCCGATCGCCTTTCTGATTATCAAGATATTTATGATTGGAAATCGAAACCAAACTCTGCGTTTTCCTAACGGTTTTCATAACACTACAGTCTATTGGGGGAAAAAGAGTATGATAACAACCGGTCACTTAACGATTTTTTTTTCTTTCTTGAGGCACTTCTTGATCATTTTTGAAGCGCAATTTTTTAGGGCTTCAATATTATACCGTATCACAGATACTGATAACACAAATGGCCATGCATCTCAGATTTAACTTTGTCAAACGATGCCTTTAACTTGGATCGCTGAATAAGTAATGTAGTTGTTACTTCCTTTTAAATCAATATTCGGTAGTTTCCTACAGTAAATTGCTCACGTCACAATGATCGAAAAATAAATAAGTTGAAGATATGATAACAAGTAAGCAGTTTTGTTTGCATCAAAAAGTTCTCGGAATAGTTCGTTTATTTTCTTTAATACTTCAGATATATTTCAAAGACATTCACGAATGCAATATCAATTTTAAATGTTCAATGCTGATGTCACCAAGAAAATATAAGTTAGAAAGATTTCAATGGAAAAGCTTGTCGTGAAAAGCAAATGCGGCAAATGCTACGCAGCGCGCTTACTTATAACATTTGGAACAGGGGACTTCTTGCTAAAACAGTCATAGCATTGACTACGAAATTTCATTGAGGATTCTTTTCAAGTTGTCGCCGATCAAAATCTCGTTGCATTTTCTTTTATACAACCCGTATATCAAGACCACCTGATCGTGAAGATGAAGCCAATTCATTCTGCATTTTCACTGCGGCATCAACTTTTCTAACGCGACATTTACAAATCAACTGGTGGGCTCAGTATTATTTTATCCGCTTCACATTTAAAAACTGAATACCAACACAGACCAAGATCTTTTTATTTAATTTTTTTTTTTTTCAAACATGACAGTTAACGTCATGGCAAAACAATACTGTGTATGAGAATACTGATATAACATTTCGAATCAAATGGCCTTAGTAAATATTACGAGAATATGGTAATTTGTTAATAAAAACGGAATATTCTTTGTCTCACCTAGGATTCCTGCAGCTTGAAAAGTGGTGATTCGCGTCATAATCGATCGTTAGGTAACCTCTTTGTCGTTTAAACTTCAAACTCTCAACTCTTACGAAATTACTTTGTAAAGTATGATATCTGTGCAATAACTTCTTGCGCTGTTGTTGCACGTGTCGACAATAGGTTTTGACTTTTAACTAAATGTAAAGAGGGTAGTGCGCCGCGCTAGCTTACAATTTTTTGCGACTTTTGAAATCTAAATAGAAAATGTCAATGCATGAATTTTGACACTAAAACACGTGACCCAAAAGGCTCACTCGACGTTAGAGATATTCCCAGTCACTCAAAGCCCAGGTCGTATATGCAAATGAACATAGGGTTGAATTACGTGGCCCCGTTCAGAGTTTGGTTAATCAAAATGACTCAAATGTATAAATTCTATGCATACACATACCGGCGCAATATATATGGTTATATTTAGATATGTATAAAATATCGCGCCGATATGGAGTTGTCAGACGCCTCTTTATGTATTACGCATTTTTACCTCATAGCTCATTGATCAAATTTTGTCAGAAAGAAGTGGTATATTAACTAAGTTTGTTTAATGACACAATTTCCGATCAGTTAGGGAGTGACAGGCTTCCCAAAGAAATAAAACCCTAATTGTTTATCTGAATATGCTCCCGATGTAATGAAGAATTTCTTTATTATTTGTAACCTCCCAATTTTTTGTTTAACTTACAAATAATGTAACTGAAAAGTGCTCAATAATAATTATACTAGTTCGAATTTACATTAACAAATTGAGGTACGTGTTAGGTGTCTAATGATCATTGATGTATTATGAAATCATGTCACTCACACAAAGTCCCATGTAACTGAGTATCTTCTGTTTAATTTAGAGACATGATATAGCGGTCATATCAAATAATAAGGGAGCTTTAGGTACCATGAATTCTTAACACTGCTTTTGCGATGAGATTTGTCACAAAAAAAAATCTAAATTTATAACAAATTTGCGCCCGTTTACCCTGCGACGAACTATTTACATTCACCTGTTATGTACTTGCATATCAATATTTGCTGACCTTTATCATGTTATTTTTGCTGGGTCGGAAAAACATTATGGCACGCAAAGAGTCTAGACTATACTTCAAACCTTTTGGTAGGTACGTGTACTGACAATGATAATGTAATGAAAATGTTTTGATGATGGATGTTGTTTGTACGTGTGTACGTGTGTGTGTGTGTTTGCTCATGATCGCTGCGCTGATTTCTGCTGTCAAACTAAACTGCAAAAGCAAACAACATTAATTTCCTTTGATATCTTCTCGGAACTAACTGCTCTGAACCTTGTGTTGTGCTCAAATATCGTTTAACATTGTTAAATATAAATATATTGACGATTGGGTTGAAGTCGGTCGCATGAGCTGAATCAAAGCTAAATCAAATAAAAGGTACATCGAAATACTACATTTTTATATTTGAATTAATCTTTATTATCCCATAGGAAAGTGAAAAGTATGCCGCAGACCTGCCGCAGACCTGCCGCAGATCTTCGGCAGACTTTTAGTCTGCGGCAAAGAGTATGCCGAAGTATGCGGCAGAAAGAAATTTTGCCGCAGACTTGCCGCAGACCTGCCGCAGACCTGCCGCAGATCTTCGGCAGACTTTTAGTGTGCGGCAAAGAGTATGCCGAAGTATGCGGCAGAAAGAAATTTTGCTGCAGACTTGCCGCATACCAGTATGCCATAGGAACAGTCTGCGGCAGATCTGCGGCAGGATGAAATTTTGCTGCAGACTTGCCGCATACCAGTATGCCTCAGGAACAGTCTGCGGCAGATCTGCGGCAGGATGAAACTTTGCTCCAGACTTGCTGCATACTAGTATGCCACATGAACAGTCTGCGGCAGATCTGCGGCAGGGCGAAACTTTGCTCCAGACTTGCCGCATATAGTATGCCACAGGAACAGTCTGCGGAAGGTCTGCCACAGAAAAGTGGGAAATTATACAGTCTGAAGCAAGGCTATAGGCGGCCATTTTGGAGGACATGCAGTACCATGAGGTTGCAGGCTGAGCCCATGATCTTGTAAATTCCTGTGTTAATTAGCACTGTTAATTGTCTTTGTAGCTTCTGTCAAACCAAACAATTTGCTTCAAGTTCAACTGGTACCATAAGAGGAATTTATTACATAAGAGGAGACTGAGGAATTAACGGACTGTTTCAAACTTTTTTGTTGTGCCATATGTGATCTTATCTTCAGCCCCACTAACTCACTTTTTTGTTGTAACTAGCACATGGATCTGTGACTCTTCTCTGGGCTATGTGTATGCAGTTATTGTATTCCTATTCCTCTACCTCTACTTCTACATTGTGTTAAACCCATATGTGTAGAATTGTTGAAGCAATTCCGCCTATTTTAGCTGTTTCTACTAATTCAAGGTGCTAGAATGTAATGATGCAATGCATGCTCTCCAGCATAGCCTTCCTGCAAGACTGCATACTTAATTGTCACGTACTGGATATGAAAGAGTATGCGGCAGGTCTGCAGCAGGTCTATATGAAATATGAATATTCATAATAAAGGAGTCTGCGGCATACCTGCCGCAGACTCTTCATAATACTGAAAGAGTATGCGGCAAGTCTGCGGCAGACCTGCCGCAGACTCTTTATCATACTGAAAGAGTATGCGGCAGGTCTGCAGCAAGTCTGCGGCAGACCTGCCACAGACTCTTCATCATACTGAAAGAGTATGCGGCAAGTCTGCAGCAAGTCTGCGGCAGACCTGCCGCAGACTCTTCATTATATTAAAAGAGTATGCGGCAGGTCTGCAGCATGTTTGCGGCAGACCTGCCGCAGACTCTTCATCATACTGAAAGAGTATGCGGCAAGTCTGCGGTAAGTCTGCGGCAAAACTAATTTGCATGTGAAAAAGATGACTGTCTGCGGCAGGTCTGATGCAGATCTGCGGCAAGTCTGCCACAGGAGTATGCGGCAGGCTCATTTCTTTACTATGGGATGCCTTCTTTCATTTGAAAGATCATACTGCCGTCTCTGTTTATTATGTAAGATATTTCTTTATTTTCCAAACCCGTCCATGCATCTGGTCGATCGACTAACCTTCATATCTGATGTTTTCTTTTTCTTCTTAAGCACAAACAGAGGCGGCGGAGCGTCTACATAGTCTTAAAAATATGAATTCATCCCTGATAATGTAATCACAATCATGAAAATGTAGGGGTATAAACCAATGTCATGGAAGCATTTGGAAGATAAAGAAATATCTTAAATAACTAGTTATTGAGTGGTGAATGGGGAGGGAGCTCGAGGCTCCCGATCCCAGCCGTTCCACGGGCCCTGACATGTAGGAATCTCAATAAGCATATTTCTTGCCTGACTGTAAATTTAGGAATTTGTCATTTTCCAACAAACGCATAAAAAAGTATAATTACATAAAAAGTGAGGAAAAAAGTCGAAAATTATGTCATTTTAGCATCTTTTGTAAATCACCGTTATGGAGTTAGAAATAAACCACGTTTGAATTTTGATCATTTCCCCCAAGCCCCTCCCCCCCCCCCCCCCCCATATCAGTACGCCAGTTCTTTTCACTCTTTCTTTTCTTCTTCCTCTTTTTTGTTCCCTTTTTAGCTCTCCTCTTTCCCTTTTCCTCCCTTCTCTCTGTTTTTTTCAGCGGGGCCGGGGGGAGGCAAGGGCCTTTTGCCCCCCACCCCCCGATCCACAACTTGTTGGTGGGAAAACTTCCTCTTTTCTTTTCCTTTTTTCTTTCCCTTTCCCTCCTTCGCTATTATTTTTTGATTGGGGGGGGGGTGGGCAGGGGTTTTGGGGGCGGGTAGGCAACAGCTTGGGAGGCCCTTTCGGCCCCCGATCTCCTTCTTCCCCCTTTTTTTTTCTTCTTCCTCTTCTTTCTTTCCCTTTCTCTCCTCTTTCCCTTTCCCATCTTTTCCTTCTCTCTCTCTCTCTCTCTCTCTCTCTTTCTCTCTCTCTCTCTCTTTTCTTTTGCGGGGGGGGGGGGGGGTGCCCGCTGACCCCCCCCCCTGGATCCGCGCCTTGCTATAGCTATGACTTGATATGTTGCTTTCGATTGGTCATCTCATTACCATGAGGCCTTACGCCGTTAGTTTATTTATTTTATTCATTTATTTCTTTATTTATATATTTGTTTGTTTTATTTCGAGGAACACAACAACAAATGACAATAATCATCAACAATGTAAGCATACATAATTTTGTTTTGAAAGAACAAGAACAACAACCAATGCCTGTGCATGGATTGCCCCGAAAGAAATATCAATGTCGTTTAATGGCGTAGCCTATTATCATGCTCTCTGCCCCAATCGGTAAAATTGAAGGAAGAAATATGAAATGGACAAACATGGCAAGAAAAAACAAGGGACCCGTTTCACAAAGCCTTTTTTCAATGACAAATTACAAAAATCAGTGACAAATCCACTGATAACCAATCAGAAGCAAGGATTTCAGTAGCTTATACGAAAGACTGTCCTTTGTCACTGATAACAAGTTTTGTGAAATGGGGCATAGGTTTGGAAGGTTTTTTTTTTTCTTCCGTCAATGCTTATTCTTTCAGAGTATTCATTTCTTGTCTTTTCTAGATGAACGTCTCGCTCCTCTGTCAAGTCATTCGAGTTTTATTGAGTCTTAAAACCAACGTGAAGAAAGCACACTCAGATAGAATTTGGTAAGATACACGTTGTTAAAAGGGACGTCTACCCTGATCAAGCGCGTAAGCAAGGGGTGTTTTGGGGTTAACCCCCAACCTCGATTTTTTATTTGAAAAAAAAAATAATACTCCTTACCTCCCCCCCCCCCTCAACCCCCCCCCCCCCCTCCCCTACTGAGCGAAATATCGGTCGGCGAGATATCCAAATTTAAAAAAAATCCTGCTTACGCCACTGACCCTAATATAAAGTTGGCTTGATTAGAAACAGAAACATTAGAGAAACAGGCCAATGGAAGCTTGAGCAAATTTCGATTAAAATTAATTTATGAATTGTTGAAGTTGCGATCAATCAAACACAAATTGGCAACCCTGTGACGTATTTTGCGAGATCCCCTCCCATTTGCTCTGTACTTTGATTTTTTTTCTTTCTTCATTTTACCTCAAGAATTTTCCATTCACGCATGATATGATAAATGATTATTTTCGATATATTCTATGCATTCCCTGTATAACGAAATCTATTCAGTAATCAGTAATGCAGAAAATGATGGTTTATGAAATGTTATGTACAAAGCAAATTGGAGATGACCTTTTTCTCAATAGAGAGGTGGCCTCCAAGACAGGTTTGACTGGAATTCATTCTTTGTTTCTTTTTTGTTAACAAATTTGTTTTGTTGACGCGGCGGGGCGCATGTCTTTAAAATTCTAGTACAGATTTATATGGTTAACAATGATAGATATCGACAAAATACCCTACTGTTTTTTTGTTTTTTTTTGTTATAGGTTTGCTCTTCGAGCGATGCTTCTGACCCTGCCCCTCCTTGGAGGTACATGGCTGTTTGGAATCCTTTCTTTCAACTCTCAGACCATCTTCTTCTCCTACATCTTCATCGTACTCAATTCATTACAGGTACGGTACGTAAAGTGTTTTTAGGGCTTCAATATTACACTATATCACAGACACTGATAACAGGTAGGGCCTTCCATCTCAGATTTAACATCGTTAAACGATGCCTTTTTAATACCCAACGACGGATCCGTGATTTTGCATTTTTGTTAAAGGTGGAGGCAGATTCAAAAATAATATCCGTCAAGGTACAACATGATAGATGATCCCAATATGCAGGTGCACTTTTAGTCGAATTTTATAAGGGGCGGAAAAACACAAGTGCACTTAAGTTTGTCTAAGTAACTTATAAACTCGAAACAGGCACAAGCCGGATGTGCCTCGCCATGTTGAAGGAGGTTGATTTCGAGAAAATATTTACTTTTGGTAGAGCAGAGAAAATTGGAGTTGTCCTTGTTGAATAAAGTCTCGTAATGTTCCAATAACTTTCATCGTTATATACATGTATGTGCTTGATATTTTGATAGTTCTATATTTTTAATCGCCATTTTCAACTCCTAATTTTGTTAAGGGCCCTCCCGAAGGGAATCCGACCATGTGGTGGGGTGGGGTGGTGTATAACTTATACAACTTTGGTTATTCAAATGAGGGTTTTTTCTCGATAGGGGCGGTCCCCTTAATCGACCTGTGTTGAAGATGAATCAATAGGGACTTTCAGATTTACACGACGAGAACGTGGACTGCCACGTGTGACATCCTTTTAAGGTAATGGCCCAGTGCCTTAACACAATGTCACACGCGGCAGTCCACGCTCTCGTCGTGTAAATCTAAAAGTCCCTATTATCTCTGAAGCTGAACAGTATTTAAAACAGGTTACTCTGTTTTTTAATTCAATCACTAAACAATGTAGACCTGATAATAATATTGTCGCTTTAATCAATCTCCATATCTATTTTATCTTTTTATTCTATTTTATCTGTTTTAATGGCGTGCAGGGCGTGTTCATATTCGTGCTCTACTGCGTGATGAATGACGAGGTCAAGAAAGTAGTCGAGAGGAAACTCAGCAGCATATCGGGCCGGGCAACGGAAGATCGACGAAAAGCACCACCTAGATCGAGCAATGACGTCACAATCAATTATTAAACGTCAATGACGAAACAGAAAGCTGACTCAGTTTCATCATGGACTTACTAAGTCCATGGTTTCATGCCACGTTCGATTGCAACATGCGAATATGTATTGTTTCCGTGAATGAAAGTTAGCTGCGATAAAGTTTGAAGGAAGTCTGCTTGTCTAATGGGCCATTATTGAATCATACACCTTGTCGTTGACAATTTCACGTTTGTATATAAAACAAATGGCAATCAATTTTATGTACGACTGATGATATCATTGTATTTATTCAATGTATAGATTTATTTTCATCTCACATTTAAATATTTCATTGAGTTACATTATTAAAAATGTTCTTGTTATTATTGCATTATAGGATTTATGATAGAAATGTAGTCATATTTTTGTCATCGATATTATGTTATCGTAATTTTTTGTTTAAAGTTTAGTTTGTGTATGTTTGTGTTGAAAGTAATTGGAATTATGCAAATACAACATATCTTGTTAGGTCCAATCTAAATCCAGATTGAATACAGATGGGATCATGATATTGTGTCGTCGATTTTCATGATTATTACTGATACAGCTTTAATATATACAGATTATCTAAGCGTCAAAACAATTATTTACTAAACTCTAAGATTGATTTTTGTGTTCTTTTTTCAGCATTTTAAATTTTGAATATTTTAACGTATGGTCTTTTGGTCTCATATGTCTTTATAATAATGATAGTCACATTGCGCGCTTGATACTACATTTCTAAGCGCTTTACATTATACCTATTGTTATCCCGGTCATCGGATTAAATCGCTAATCTGCACATTAATAGTATACACTCTCTGCTCCCTTGGAATTATTCCGGCCAAGGCGCCATCTTACAAGCCCATACAGGCCAATCCAACAACATTAACGTTGTCATTAAACCAGGTACTCAGTTAACACCTGGGTGGAGATTGGCAAATGTAGATTAATGTCTTGCCAATCAAGGACATTATAGTGCCGTGACGGGACTCGAACCGCTAACCATGTTATCCACAGTCCGACCAGGTATCCACTGGACCACGTCGCTTATACATTAATTATTTATCTCCATGCGTATAAAATGCCTTATCAAATTAAGGCCCTCAGCAGGAGTAGTTTTCATTTTCTCGGGGCTTATCACACCCTTAACTTAAGTGTGCCCCTTTAGCTTTTGTTGAGTGTATATTTTGATTTATCAACATTTTCTTGAACATCAATATGTATTTATTTCGAATTGTCATGTTCCTATGTGAAACGCTGCATTGTATGTTGGCCTATTAGGAAAAGTGGCCGACGGGGGGGGGGGGGGGGGGGTGGATGTTCCCCTAGAGAATTATCATTCAGACTTGTAGCTCTCTTCCGCCCCCCATCGGCTGAGAAGCCTGGATCTGCCACTCAGTGATCTTAGATTTGTAATTCCGCAGAAAATTATTAAACCTGTAATAAGACTGTAGAAACGTATCGAGATCCTCAGTACTAGTATGTATAAGAGAAAGACCGTGTAGATGTCAAGGATTATACAGCTTTATATGTGTGTATAGCAATTTCTATGTAAATAAATGCTTTGAAAAATGCTTACAATGGTGCCATCAGCAATGTTCTGAATGTTGACATTATTTTGTTAAATTATGAAATTGTCTTTGTATTGTAGAGAGCTTTCTAAATGTGTTCAAATAATGTTCTCTTTCCTGTGTTATAAAAACTTGCTAACTGAGCCGCCTGTATAATAGAAAATTATGTGATTTGTGATGTCATTTTTCGAATGATTGTGAAGAAAGAACTACGTTTCAAATTATATCATATGCCTCTTTAGATGTATTTTTGAAACTGGTTGCAATACATGTATATTAACACCTCGAACAATGTTAGGTACAACAATATTTCAAAGACAGGTAACGGAGGGTACATGCAGAATGAATAATAGTGAGAGCATTAAAACGAAACGAGAGGAAATTACAAACCAAAACTTTGTTGAAGTATCAAACTTTCTCAACTATTTATCTTGTTCATTGAAATTCTACCGATGTCACATTTTCATGTCATTTATGAAATATCAAAGATAATTGCCATATAATCACACTCATTGTAATTAAACCTTCGCTTGCTTTAAGAGTTATTGCTCAAATCCTAAATCTCTCTTTTCACAATAGAAAAGTCGCTATTGAGCCTGAATGTCTTGTCATATGTAAATATCTAAAGTGAGAAATAAATGTTAATATTTACATAATAATTCAGCAAATTGTCATTTTTCGTTCTTTAATATTTGATTTCAGATTTGCACGTTGAGAACCCGCTGCACTATTCTTATATTAGAGTAGGGGAAAGCCCGGTTTAGTGGTTCACCTGCACTACCCCTAGGGAGTAGATCGACCTGAGGGTCACACTGATTATGTTCGCTTTCCCCCTCCCAGGCTCAGAAGATGCCAAACAACTTGACAAAGAATTCCTCAAGGAGACGAATTAGGTGATCTGCTGCTTTGAGCGAGACATAACGTATGTACAGTATAGAGTTCTTTTCACTTTTAATGCCACACGAAGAATCAAAAGTGTTTTGAATTGATGCAAAACTCATTTCATTGCGAAGGGGAAGCCTTGCCGATCAAATACAACAACTTTTCTCTTCAAAATATGTTGGGGGCCCGCAGTAATCAACTCTCAAAAATGTTAGTTTTGAGATCCAGACACGGCACTGAGCTGTTCGTCTAGTGTGCACTGTGTGACGTCACTATTTAGAGCTCGCTACGCTTGACTTACGTTCAGGGGCGTTCGGGGGTCTAAGGAGGGTCTTGAACAATTGCATTTTACGCCTTTCCATGATATCTATATGATTTCTCAGCAAATTGTTCGTGTTTTTCAAGAGACATTCTTTCCATCCATATGTAATTTGTTCTAATTATGAGTTGTTAGTGAATTTTCTTTGTGTAGCTCCTTTAATACTTCATCCACACAGAAGCGACATTATAGTCTTACATATTCTTTCTACGGGTATTGTGCATTATTTGAACCGCTACTTATTATTCACCTTGTGGGTTAATTTGTCCCAACTGTCAGTTACAACATGTGTGGCTAGGAGACAAGGTAGGAAAGAAACTATTTTCTATTTCTTTTATTTTAGGTGAACAATTCCCTTTAAAAAAATCTAGAGCGACTCCTGTAGAGATAAATTGACAAGTGTCATACAGATAACTTTATTTATTTTTGACTCTACCAATGAGACGTAATAATATAAAGAGATAATGATATACAATAACAAATGAATAGTCGAGCCTAATTCCAAATCGAAATAACAATAAAAAAAGCCCGCCCATGACAAATGAAATAAAATAAAAATCAGTACTCTAATATCAGTTGCAATGTTATATAGTTTATTTCCAAAAATGTAGTACTTACTGAACAGTCAGTGTAGCTTCTTCTTTTTCAATCGGCTTCTGCCGTCATTTCGCATTCAATTTATCACTTAATAACACGAATCCGGGCATAAAAGAACACAGTACAGTATAATACATAATCGAAATATTATCTCGTTAAAATATCACTATAATCATTTTTTTCATAAGTGCCACAAAATGGGAGGGAAAAATTAATTTCCTAGTCATGCTAGTATTGCCAGCCATAGTACTTTGCATGCAATTAGAATGATTATATCGTAATAAAAAATCTACCATGCGAAAGTATAATAGCAAATACCTAAGAAACATGTCTATACTTCTCATCTAATACCTAAGTCACAGTCACACCGCAAGACCGACTCCGACAAGACCGTTTTCAGTTATTCGGGGGTAATATAATGATCAATGTTTTGCTTCGTTCTGTTGTCGGTCTCGTCGGTGTGAATAGAAAATATAACTGTTAGAAGGAAATTGGATAGACGAAAAACTTCATACATGGCTGATTGTCAACGAAACAGAGTTAAATCTTTTGTCAATTCTGCTTGTTGTTACTCCAGGCAGCCATTGAAAACGAATTCGTTTGATAAATTTATGGAAACGCAAGCATTACTTTAAACAAACAGAACTTTGTTATTCCTTGCTCATTTTTCCTGCTTGATGTTTCTGACATATGAAAGGGCAGACAATTTTATTTATTTTCACTTTGAAATTCAGATACCGGCCGCCAAATGACTGTTTGGCTCCCTCTCTTCATATTGATTTTAATCACTCATGCGCAATATTTTTTATCATATGAGTTGCATCAAATGAAGGAAGAGGGTCTAAGCTTTACAAATATGTGTCATTTATTAATTGTATTTGTGATTAAGTTACGATAAAACATCGATAATTCTCGGTTTCGTTTTTTTCTGGGTCGCACTGTATACATGTATATACTACGTTTCTAAATCATACGACGTTAACAACTAGAAAAAGTTAATGACTAATCGTACAGCTATACGATTATCTTATACACGTTGCTTAAACATGCGATACGCTATGTACATGTATATATTGAATAAGGCAGACTAATAAAACATGGTTGCTACTCTGAGTTTCACGCCTTACAAGCGATCATCAGGCTACTGATAGCATTCTTAAAAGTACATGATTACTCTATTACCTGGGTACAAATACGCTCAAAATAAGACTTTCACTAATACAATAAGAATTACTCATGTATACTCATACCTGTGTGTATATATATATACATGTATATCCATACATGTACAGTGTGATTTTAAAAAAAGTTAACACCTAGAAAATTGCTTATCATTTTAAAGATCATCTATGAACAGTAAATCATTATACATCTTATGAAAGAGTGTTTCATCTCGAATCATTTAGTATCATTTGGTGTGGTATGTGTTCACGCTTGGATGAACAGGAGGCATTGTTATCAAGAATACAAAAATCGACTTGGCGCCAAATTTACTTAGGCCAATGTGATGTTTGAATAAAACAATTGGGATTTGGATCTTCGCAGATCCATAACGTCCCTAACAAAATTAATCCTGCCACACATATCATATAAATTAACGAATATTAAATATCAACGAAAATTTGTGCGCGCGTGTATGTGTGTTTTTTACTTTGCTTCTGCAGAAAGCATATGCAATGCATTTCATTTAAACCAAACCACACAAATATAATTCCAAATGATTTGGGAGAAAAATTCTCTTTCATCAGATGTATAATAATTTACTGTTCATAGATGATTTTTTTTAAATAATTAGCAATTTCTAGGTGTAAACCTTTTTTTTTATTGTTTTTACCCACACTGTATATACAACGTTTCTCAATCATACGCTACTATATTGTACTACATACTATATTGCTATCATATTGCTACTCTGAGTTTCACGCCTTACAAGCGACCATCAGGCAACTGATAGCATTCTTAAAAGTACATGATTACTCTATTACCTGGGTACAAATACGATCAAAATAAGACTTTAACTAATACAATAAAAATTACTCATGTATACTCATACCTGTATATATACATATATATATATATATATATATACATACATATACATGTATATACATACTACATGTATTTACAACGTTTCTTGATCATACAACGTTATAGACTAGAAAAGGGTCATTATTAATCGTACAGCTATACGATTCTCTTATATACGATGAATTATGATAGACTTAACGCAGGGTCTGTGTTTCATCATGCACACCCCTGACTAAGCCCGAGCATATAGGAAGGAGAATTTTCAATTTCGATTTCATTTATTTCCACAGATTCATAACAAGACAATATAATTACACAATGTACAATCAATTATATTAGATAGCTTAGACAGATACCCGAGATGTGATTGGTTCAGAGCTCGTCACGTGAATTGTTATATTTTCCTGGCCGGTCATTTTTCAATGTTATATTAACCAGCTGGTGAAATGAATATATTTGTAATCAATGCATGTCGCCCTCTTGAGGAATGTATGTCACCAATTAAACACATTTTTTTTTTAATAAGAATTTCTTTTTTTCAAGGATTTTATTTTGTCATGAATTATTTCAAAATAGTACGGTTTTCGTCAATTTTTTGTTCGCACTTTTTTTCTTCTTAAAAATTATGTTAGTCTTCGAAGAAAAAAAAAGGGGAAAACAAATTTCAGGCCCCCCAAAAAGGACCAAACCCCCCAAAAAATATATTCCAACCAAGGCTACCAAGAAAATATAACCACTTGAGAAAATATAACTCCCTTCAGCGGTCCAAATAATGTTATATTACACCCCCTGCCAGTCAATATCTGTATAATAAAAGCATTAAAACAACAGATGAACCTGCAGAGGGGGTAATCAAAAACCAAAGGTTTATTGGGGATCATCCACTGCTCAGAACTACAATATTGAATTGCAGTAGCTTTTTTGTTTAACGACAACAATTCGAACAACCCATTATACAATTACAACAACGACACCCACAGCACATAATCACCACTACGATGACTAAGATGAGCAAGCTCAGAATGCCGACCCCGAGGCCGATTATGGTATTACGACTGAGCTTCACGGTGTCACTGACACTTTGTTGTGCAGGTCGACAAACATATGCTGGTGAGATATTGAGATAAAAAAAAATGGAAAACGCTACAATAATAAGCCACTTCGTAGATATAATCTGCTCATGGGAAAATACGGGTCATCTGTAAACAAAAAAATGGTTAAACCCTCGATACGTGTTCGTGAAAGTTACGTAGTCATTTTTCATTTATGCACTGATGGTAAATTCTATAGAACACAGGTGAAAGTATTTTCTTTTTTAAGAGGGCAAACAAAATATATTCATGAAGCACCTCCATTACACTGGCGGTGATCATTGTAAAATGCACAAAAAGTGGGACTTCTCCATGTTTAAAAGAACTGTCGGGTCATTTAAACCGTGTGTTAATTACGAACTGGCCTGTTCACTATGATAATGAATATTGTTAATGCTTGATATTACAAAAATATAATTAAAATGTAACTGGCGAATCCAGCGTAGGGCAGGAACTGCCTATATCCCCCCCTCCCACACTTAACTCATATCCTGCCATAAGCTTGCATGCACGCTACCGTTATAGTGATTTGTGCAACCGAGCAAGCTATCGCTTCGCTGCTTCTTGCATGTTTGCAAGCATTCGTAATAGCAGTTATTGTTCTTGCCAATTGTACTGTGCCTATTGTTTCGCACGCGCTACTGATAGTACCATCGCGTTAATCCGATTATCTCGAAACAAACTTGGCACTGGGGGATTTGTGGCTTTATTAGCACAACGGGGATTAGCCCTGTGGCAGGATAAGAGTTAAATACTTGCAGTGTGTCCGTGTAATACCGTGCGGCGCATTGAACTATGTGTCCTCTGACACCGCGCCTTTGTATTCAAAGCTGCGTTTTACATTGAGAATAGAGCGTGAGGGCCCCGTCCGGGCAGCGACTTTACGTTTTACACTGTAGTTCCGTCATTTTCACGATAAGTGAGTAAAACCGGGCTGCAGCAAAGACTAGTACTTCATGAACAGCACGCCTAATCTGAACTTGCCAGGTTATTCTCGCATTCTTGACGTTATATTTCATTAATGGTTGATTTATGTCATAATTAAGCATATATGCTAATACAACATGTAGTTACTGATCTGTCAGAAAAAAAATGTTTTAATATCAAATGCTTAAAATATTAAATGATAACATTCGTTGGCTATTCAGAATTATTCAGGGATTGTGCATGTACACATTTTAAAATATAATTAGGATATATTATGAAACAAAGAAAATAGAGTTGTCTTTAATTTTGATAATTCGGTTTTATAAACAAATTGGTTCGATCGATTTGTGCAGAAGTAAACAGCAAATCTGAGAGACAATTCGTAACTTCCCCCACGCAGCTTGGATTACAGGCGCACGCCACAACGCCCAGTTGTACATGTAGTCTTTGCTGCCTCCCGGTTTTACTCACTTATCGTGAAAATGACGGAACTACAGTGTAAAACGTAAAGTCGCGTCCGAGCACCGTCGGGAATCCACACGGGACACGTAAGGCGCCTCACGGGCTCTTAACGGGCTCTCTACGGCCCAACGGTCAGTTAAAAACGCCGGGAGAATAGGGAGCAGCCAACTCAGCACCACAGCCCCCGTAGGGCTTAATATATTATACCGGCGCCCGTAGAAACTGGACGGGAGCCAGCCGGACTAGGGCGAAGATTCCCTAAATGTCTGTTTTTACTCTCCGTACGGGCCCAGGAGAGTATATTTGAAAACCTCGTAACGCGGATTCTCCCGACTAATCCGGTCATCATATATCTTTACATAGTTTGCTTGTGATGGAAATGTAATGTATCAATTTAAGTGTTATTCATCATAAAACTAAATCGCCTCGATTTAAAGGCCAATCAGAATTTGTTATGTTAATGTCGTCCTGTATGTTATGGGTTCCCTGTCCTTAAAATATATTCAAATAGCTTCAAATGTTACCTTTAAAAAGGGATATTTAGGAATACACTCTCTATAAAAACAATATTGACTTGGAAGTAGACTGGTCGACGCATTCTTACCCGCTCACATGCGCGCACGGTTCCGAGGTCCATTGATATGCCCCTATCCGAATTCGGTTCTGTGCGCTCTGTTTTTATTATATTCTATAAAATTATCATGTTTATTTTCTTCTAACTTTTTAATCATTAATAAATCCATAGAAATTCGGGCTTTAGGGTTATCTGTGTCTAGAAGAAGGAAATGATTAATCCCTTACGTTTTCCCAAGTTGTCCCCTCCTTCGGTTTTCTGGACGAAAGGCTGGAGCGAAGGGTTGGTCAGGTTAAGCTGAAGGTAGCCAATACTGTAGTTGAAGTGACTGCAGGTGTAATAGTCGCCAAGAGGCACATCAAAAAAGTCTGTTGTCACGGAATCGGAAAGTGGCGCTGGGGGAAAAAAAAAGAGTACCGTTTCGTATGAATTGCGAGCAATAGGCCAATATTGCTTACCCCACCACATAAAATACAAGTTTCAACGTAATATTGTTCGACGTGTACATTTTATCGTCATATGGCTTATATTTTGTCTGTCTATTTTTCTGGACTTAGTATTTGTACATTGTTGGTCATAATGGTTGAATAATTATTTTTACCCCAATTTATTGAATGGTCTTGACAATGATTTATTCCTAATAGATCTAGATAATAGTATACATTCTCAGATTTTATTGAATGACAATTGAGGAGTGTTTGTTTTGCGTGACTACTAAAGCATGTATGCTACTATGCTCATCAACTAACTGACAGTAATGGGGATTAATACCTCATAAAAGGGCACTAATATAGCACAACGACACGGTTTTGATCCTGGGGGCTCACAGTTACGAGGCCATTGATTAGCCAATGAATCATGACTGTACGCAGCGGGCGCTACGGTACGTCGACGCCCCCACAAAAAGAAAACAGAGAAAATGCAATAAATTTTCAAGAATTCATAGCGTTTTGCCCCGACCCCAAACATAACAAAATCTTCGATGTGGGCATGCCTTGAACCATAATGCATGGCCCTACAGAGAAATTTGTCCCGTTGGGGACTGGGGGGAAATGCAATTAATTATTTAAAATGTATTGCATTTTCTTTGTTTTTTTGTTTTTGTGGGGGCGTCGATGTGCTATGAGTGCCTATTAAATGAGGCAAACCTCCATTGCTGTCAGTTATGACTTAAGGACGTAGGTCCCCTAGTTGATTAGCATAGTAGCACACACATGCTTTAACAGTCACGCAAAACAAACACTCCCCAATTGTCATTCAATAATATCTGAGAATGTATACTATTATCTAGATCTATAAGGAATAAATCATTGTCAAAATCATTCAATAAATTGGGGTAGAAATAATTATTCCACCATTATGAGACCAACAGTGTATTTCCCGTTCCATCATTACTAATAGTTGGATCCCATATACATGTAGATTTCAATACAAAAATAGGGATTGAAAACCTTCTCCATCCCCGCAGCTCCTCCATTAGTAAATTCTCGAAAAAAAGCGAAATCATGTAATGAAATATTAAAAATTATATAATTAAAAAAAAATATATCGATATAAATTCTTCATTACATGACTTTGTGTGTTAATGTCAATTACAAAAAGTAATGATTGGAAGAACCTCAGTTAGCATTGAGTTAAGTTTTTATTGTTTCTTTCTTTTAACAAAATGTGTTAAATGTTTAAGGTATTTTTATATTTTGTATATTTATGGCATGATTTTATTTATCAAATCAAATCAAATAAATTATTAAAATGTGCGCCCTATCAACTTACTTCTAAGGGTGTCGCGGCTCGCAGAAAGTGTGTGGAGCATGAACGAGCCCCCTCTAGTGGTGACGTTCAGTACAATTCTCCATTCAGTAAAAATAGTATTAAAATCCAAGACAAATGCTGAATATGAAGATGAGCTGCAATCAGATGCGGATGTCGACGCATGAGACGGTATCTTTTCAGTCACACCATTAATGACCTACAAGTGAATGTTTGGTCCCGTCAGAGGCACTACTATGTAACATTTTGACAGGGTTTTAGTGGTGTTTTAATTCTTTTTCGCAGGAAATCTTTAATTGTGGTATTGTGGTTGAGGCTGAGTATAGACTCAGTAGGCCTATTTACCAATGTATGCTTACTTCTCTCCCGATCCCTTGGTTGTTGCTGCGTCAGACAATCCACTGGCGGTCTTTCTTAATCACAAAGAGAAGCTTTTTTTTAAAGTACACTTAACCTCCGGAAACGTGTCTATTAATATTAAATCGAATGTTCAAAACTGCCCGACCAACGGTGGTATAATAACTGTTATATTGGAAGAACAAAAACAAAAATTTAGCTATTCGGCCAGACACATACAGCTATAATAGGTGTACAGTACGAGAGCTATATAAAATGGAGTTCTTTACTGCTCCAAATTAACTTGTCATGGTGCTCATTCTCACAGACAGTGTATGGAGCTTGAACGAGGGCTTCTAGTATTGAATTGTACCATACTGGGTTTTTTTTTAAATATAAAATTAATAATTTTCGGCCATTTTTTTGCCACCTTATTCGTTGACTTGTACCCCCACTCCCCGAGTTACGCTACTGGTGTTTGATGTAAATCACAAAACTTATCACCAACTGTCAAAGCAGTGGTGATTCAATAACAAATGAATTTGTTAGATTTGTAATATAGATAAACTTGCTGATATAATAAGAAAAGTTAAGCGATCAAACTTACGTCAGTTATAGTTCCCCCAAAGTCCATGATCATACACAGTTTGCCGTCGTTGTCCCTCACTTTCCATCGTGCTTCTGGGGCTGGTGTTGTTCCTCCTGGTGTCACTGTGACAATTAGAGTGTCAATTCATGAAGTTGGGGGGGGGGGGGGGAGGGATATAATGTCTATGTAACGTCTTTATGATAATCTTCTACTACACATATGGAAGTTGAAATCATATGACGTAGATATATTTTTTGCCATGGATATACATAAAGTAGTACCCTGCCACCCATACAAAAAAGTACCATGGTAACCATATAAATATTGCTAACAAATACCTGACTGGGTGGTGCTTGTCGTTCCACTCTCGGTTGTCATGTTGCTGGCCGCGGTTGTTTTAGGCTCAGGGGTTGTTGCTTTAGTAGTTTTTATGCTGATTGCAGCAGTTGTTATAGGTCCAGTAGTTTTCATGTTGCTTTCAGTGGTTTGTTTATGTCCAGTAGTTGTCATGTTGCTTGCAGTGGTTGTGGTAGGTCCAGTGGTTGTCATGTTGCTTGCAGTGGTTTGTTTATGTCCAGTAGTTGTCATGTTGCTTGCAGTTTTTGTTGTAGGTCCATTAGTTATAGCTTCAGTGGTCGTTGTAGGTCTAGTAATAGTTTTGTTGTATGCATAACATACTGCTGGGAAGCACATCAGTGCTGCCACTATCAATTAAAAAATAAGAAAAGAAATTAGATCATTGAAATAATCAAGATCTTACGAAATTAGAATTTTTATTTATCGACATTCTGGAAGCTTCCTTATAGATCTAGATAATAGTATACATTCTCAGATATTATTGAATGACAATTGGGGAGTGTTTGTTTTGCGTGACTGTTAAAGCATGTGTGTGCTACTATGCTAATCAACTAGGGGACCTACGTCCTTAAGTCATAACTGACAGCAATGGAGGTTTGCCTCATTTAATAGGCACTCATAGCACATCGACGCCCCCACAAAAACAAAAAAACAAAGAAAATGCAATACATTTTAAATAATTAATTGCATTTTCCCCCAGTCCCCAACGGGACAAATTTCTCTGTAGGGCCATGCATTATGGTTCAAGGCATGCCCACATCGAAGATTTTGTTATGTTTGGGGTCGGGGCAAAACGCTATGAATTCTTGAAAATTTATTGCATTTTCTCTGTTTTCTTTTTGTGGGGGCGTCGACGTACCGTAGCGCCCGCTGCGTACAGTCATGATTCATTGGCTAATCAATGGCCTCGTAACTGTGAGCCCCCAGGATCAAAACCGTGTCGTTGTGCTATATTAGTGCCCTTTTATGAGGTATTAATCCCCATTACTGTCAGTTAGTTGATGAGCATAGTAGCATACATGCTTTAGTAGTCACGCAAAACAAACATGTGTTTTTTTTTAGGGTGATATGAAAGAAACACTTAATATGTAGCGAAGAGAAAAAAAGAGAAGTAGACATGCAATCGTGTCACAACGATATATATGACGCACGTGTGTCTACGTTGCAAACAAAAGAGCTTCTCTCAAGCTATCCAGAGCAATGTTTAAGAAGTCTGTAGCTTCTGTCATAGTTGAGATAGGTAGGGCGAAAGAAAACCCACCAAAACGGCCGGAAACGGACGAAATGGCACCCAGACGGTCACGCATGAGGAATTTTTGAGGACGTAGAATTCGGTGACCTTGAAAGAATACTAGAGACTAGGGAATTGGAATAGAGGAAGGGACCTAGAAAGGGCTCGCAAGCACTGCGTGCAAAACCAATGGGATTTGGTGCATGATGAACATGCGGTGATGCGTACTGTGGCACAAACAGCCGCCCATACTAACACGATCATGCAGAGTATAAAATAGCGTCTCCTTGACGATTTTCAAAAATCTGGCTTCGAGGTGCACTGCGTATTGCAACCCGGAATATCACTGTAAAATTTCAAGGAAAAAATGGACGGGACGGGGTCGAAAAACAGTCTGAAAAATGACGTCATGGACGATACGTGTTTTATTCGGGCGGAATCTCAGCAGAATTCGTATAGTGACCCTTTTTTTAATTCTATTTAATAATAATAATAATAATATTTAATTTTTATATAGCGCTTAATACAAATGTCTCTAAGCGCTTTACAAATATATTATTACCCCGGTCATTGGATTCAGTGCTTACCCGCACTGAATTAATCAATATTAATCAATATTTTTTGCGTGAATATATACCGCATTTGGTATAATTCGAAAGTGCAATTCATTGCAGTCAGTTTGACACTATTGGCATTTGCGTGCAATCTCTTGTACGCATTAAACTGGCTTTTACGCATTACATAGTAAAATCATCATTTTGGGCAATAATTTTTCGCTAACGTCATCAGATTTTACCAAACTTGGCATAACGTTGTCACGTGCTTGGATACATGTGTATGCCAGGTTTCATCGACTACTATAAGAATCGTCATTTTAGAGCAAATTGAAGTTATTTCGCAACTTTCTTGAAAATGGTGAAATCGAAGGGCAATTTTTGGTCAGCGTTAGGGTATATCATTTTGTATTTGGCTGGAAAGGGCATATCTTTAAGTATAAGATACGGTCACAGAAAGAAAGCCAATTCCCAGAACTTTAGAGGGCGCTATTTATTTTTTGCATATTCATTGGAGCGTTAAATTCAGCATGGCTTTGCGCAATAATGGAATAAAGATACTGCAATAAATTGAGACGAAACGGAAATGTTATGAGAAAGTCATATATTATGGCATTTTTAGGTTTTTAGGGGTCCATTTTTTCAAAAATGTTAGAGATTTTTCACGGAGTCGGTTTCGGATTTGAATTTGCAGTGCGAAGATGGCATTTTGAAGTTCAGGTTATACGTCGCGGGTGAAATAACGGAGATAGGAAGGAAGAAAGAAAGGCCTTATTAAACGACCAGAAACGGAAAAATGGCGCCTTGATGGGATGTTAGAGACTATATGCCTATGAAATTTGAACGAAAAAGGACATGAGAAAATGGCATAACTGGTGATAACAAAAACTACTTTAAAACGAATGCGATTTCCTGACGAAAACACGGAAAACACCGAGAAGAATATTAATGGGGCAGAATGTGAACGAAAACAAGGCAATGACGATATTCGTCATGGAAGAAATGGATAGATAGCTTGTTAGAGAGATAGATATATAGGCCTATATAGTTTAATATATATATATATATATATATATATATATATAGGAAGAGTTAGCGTAGGAATAGACATAGGGGGAGAGAGAGAGAGAAATAGAGAGACAGACGGACAGAAACTTTAGTTGTCAGTGTCAGCAAAAATGAGACGACGATAGACTTTGTAATTAAGCTGCTAATTACAGACAGAAACTGGCAGATCTAGGCTCTGATCAAGGCTTTAGGAATTGTGGCAAAGTGTCAAAATAGAGTCTGTGCCTGCAGACTAGCTAGAGACAGAGACCAAAAGCAAGAAATGGAAAAGGGACAGACGAAGAAAAAGCAAAAGAAGAAGCTTTAATTTAGGTAGTGCTATCCTTATTCCATACAAGATAAGTGCCATCCGGGAGAAAAATGTATGCACAGGTCTGGGCAACAATTTACTTGCAGATCCCACTCTACCTTCCTAGACTGAAATATACAGACTGTTTCAATGAAAATGCAACGATATTTTGATTGGCAACAGCTTAATAAAAATACCCATCCATTCCTACTGACAATTAGGAGGTAATTTTGTAGTAATGTTCCCTAGTATTCTGGGTTTTAAAAAAAAATAATGTAAAGTAAGAAAAATGATGATCATTTTGTAAAACGTAGCATTTTTCAACTGTTACAATAATAGCTTCAGCGCACAATAAGTCTATACATAGGGCCCTTACATTACCTGGCATGCACGCTCTTAAATCAACTTCAAATCTTCTAACAAAAGGCGTTTTAAGAATTCAGATAAATTTAGCAATAAGGTACATTAATGTCTTAAGTATATATGTATTTCTTTAATAGAGACATATCAATTGAAATAAAACATATTGTGAAGAAACCTAAAGGAAATGTTAAGCAATTTTCATATATCTCCTGAGAATGCATATCTTAAAGGTATATACCAGTTTTGGAAACGCCCCCCCCCCCCCCCTCTCAAAAAAATGAAATGGAAGCTCTTATTACCAATCATGTGAAAGAATATGTTTTAACTTATACGTGATGATACATACAAATTTTGCCTGGAAACCGCCTACTAATTGATATATTTGGTAAATTATCATATCGATCCGGCCTGGATAGATATTGCGTAGTCCCATATACATCTTTCAATTCAATTCAATTCAATTCAATTTTATTTCATTCAGTTAAAAAGACAACATTTCATATAACATCAGCTATATAACGATATAACTATATAGCAATGCATTGATGCGAACATAAAATACATATTAAGAACATATTTGACAAGAACATAAAATAAACTGAATAGGTTGCAACCTGAAAGGAAAAACATGATATCCTTATATAAAGGTTGACCCTTTTTTATAATAACAAATTTGAAATATATCCGTTACTAAACATTATAATATACACAAATGAAGACAACAAACATACATACAACAAGTAAATTAAATATGTCTTGAATTTAAAATGATTATTGCAGTTTATCTAAAAGAAAATTCTTATACCTACGTTTAATAAAATTTACACTAACAGAATTATGAATGTAATGGGGAAGAGTGTTCCACAAAAAAGGTCCTTGGAAAATAATTATTTTGTTGGTTTAGTACTGTACGAGTCAATGGAAAGTTAAATTGTTTAGCATTTCTAGTATTATAACTATGAATATTACAGTTTAAAATAAACAATTTGGAAATAGAATCAGGAATAAGATTGTGATGACATAAATACATAAAAACACCTACTTGTAATAAATATACATCCCTATATTGCAACATGTGTGATAAGTAAAATATTGGATTGGTATGGGCAAGAAAAGAAGAATGATTAATAATTCTTATTGCACGTTTTTGTAATTTAAACAGTCTTGATAAATTATAGCAGCATTGCCCCAGACAATAATAGCATAATGTAAGTAATGGTACACAATTGCATAGTATATCATTTTGAGTATAATTTTAGGGAGAGATTTCAATCTGTACATGACACCAATACCAGGTCCTTTAGATAACTGTCTTTCTGTGTACAGTGCTTGTAACTTTACCGAGACTGGGCCAAATTTCCTATCATATCGATGATTCCAGAACCTAGCAGTACACACCAATATTTATATGCTAGATGATCAACATTTTCTCATCGATTCCACAACGTTTCTTTCACAATGCAATCGCATGACCAGAACTGGTCAATACCTTTAATATCAATGTTTGGTGCTTGATGCTTAAATAATAATAATAATAACAACATTTATAATGCGCACATATCCACCCCAATAGATGCTCAAGGCGCCTAACAAGGTAAGTACATTAAACTTAAGAGAACGAAAAATAATTTAACATAATTAAATATAATTCAACAACGTTAATTACATCAGATTATGAAATACATTACGTCTTAACAGACATTAGATAGGTTTTCAATTTTTTTTGGGAACAAATTTTGATTGGCCGACATTTTGATTGAATGGGGTAGGGAGTTCCATAACCGGGGTGCAGCAGATGTAAAAGCTCTGTCTCCCCAACTCCTCTTTGTTCTTAATTGTGTTAAATTTGTTGAATTAGAGGAACGAAGACCTGTACGAGAACTTAAAGAGATATTAAGAAGAGAGGAAATATATTCAGGGACTGATCCATTTAGTCAACGGTAGATGAGTAGTAGAGTTTTATATTTGATACGCTGTTCTATTGGAAGCCAGTGAAGGTTCTTGAGTATTTGAGTAGTATGGGTCGAACGTTTAGATTAAGTGACAAGGCGGGCAGCTGCGTTTTGGAACCTTTTGTAGTCTGTGAATTTGTTATTTAGGAATTTCATAAAGGAGAAAGTTATAGTTATCGAGATGAGATGTTACAAAAGCATGAATCAATTGTTGAGTGGTTTGGGGGTTAAAAATGTCCTTATAGCGCGAAGATTACGAAGATAATAATAGGCAGCTTTCACACATTTTGAAATATGTGCATCAAGAGACATCCGGTAACTTTGTCTCAGATTCTGAAACAAAATTCTGGATTTAGCTCATGCTGCAATGATAATTATAAACCTTTAGGTCAGTCAGGAACCCCATGACTTTTACCACCCGATCGCCTTTCTGATTATCAAGATATTTATGATTGGAAATCGAAACCAAACTCTGCGTTTTCCTAACGGTTTTCATAACACTACAGTCTATTGGGGGAAAAAGAGTATGATAAAAACCGGTCACTCAACGATTTTTTTTTCTTTCTTGAGGCACTTCTTGATCATTTTTGAAGCGCAATTTTTTAGGGCTTCAATATTATACCGTATCACAGATACTGATAACACAAATGGCCATGCATCTCAGATTTAACTTTGTTAAACGATGCCTTTAACTTGGATCGCTGAATAAGTAATGTAGTTGTTACTTCCTTTTAAATCAATATTCGGTAGTTTCCTACAGTAAATTGCTCACGTCACAATGATCGAAAAATAAATAAGTTGAAGATATGATAACAAGAAAGCAGTTTTGTTTGCATCAAAAAGTTCTCGGAATAGTTCGTTTATTTTCTTTAATACTTCAGATATATTTCAAAGACATTCACGAATGCAATATCAATTTTAAATGTTCAATGCTGATGTCACCAAGAAAATATAAGTTAGAAAGATTTCAATGGAAAAGCTTGTCGTGAAAAGCAAATGCGGCAAATGCTACGCAGCGCGCTTACTTATAACATTTGGAACAGGGGACTTCTTGCTAAAACAGTCATAGCATTGACTACGAAATTTCATTGAGGATTCTTTTCAAGTTGTCGCCGATCAAAATCTCGTTGCATTTTCTTTTATACAACCCGTATATCAAGACCACCTGATCGTGAAGATGAAGCCAATTCATTCTGCATTTTCACTGCGGCATCAACTTTTCTAACGCGACATTTACAAATCAACTGGTGGGCTCAGTATTATTTTATCCGCTTCACATTTAAAAACTGAATACCAACACAGACCAAGATCTTTTTATTTAATTTTTTTTTTCTTTTTCAAACATGACAGTTAACGTCATGGCAAAACAATACTGTGTATGAGAATACTGATATAACATTTCGAATCAAATGGTCTTAGTAAATGTTACGAGAATATGGTAATTTGTTAATAAAAACGGAATATTCTTTGTCTCACCTAGGATTCCTGCAGCTTGAAAAGTGGTGATTCGCGTCATAATCGATCGTTAGGTAACCTCTTTGTCGTTTAAACTTCAAACTCTCAACTCTTACGAAATTACTTTGTAAAGTATGATATCTGTGCAATAACTTCTTGCGCTGTTGTTGCACGTGTCGACAATAGGTTTTGACTTTTAACTAAATGTAAAGAGGGGCTAGCTTACAATTTTTTGCGACTTTTGAAATCTAAATAGAAAATGTCAATGCATGAATTTTGACACTAAAACACGTGACCCAAAAGGCTCACTCGACGTTAGAGATATTCCCAGTCACTCAAAGCCCAGGTCGTATATGCAAATGAACAAAGGATTGGATTACGTGGCCCCGTTCAGAGTTTGGTAAATCAAAATGACTCAAATTTATAAATTCTATGCATACACATACCGGCGCAATATATATGGTTATATTTAGATATGTATAAAATATCGCGCCGATATGGGGTTGTCAGACGCCTCTTATTACGCATTTTTACCTCATAGCTCATTGATCAAATTTTGTCAGAAAGAAGTGGTATATTAACTAAGTTTGTTTAATGACACAATTTCCGATCGGTTATAGTCCGTGGGCCAGACGGGGCTACCGTGCACCCCCCCCCCTATGATCCTACTTTTTGGGTGTAATTTTGTTCATAGGGATCCATAATATCAGAAAAAAATGACACCCAAAAAGTAGGATCATAGGGGGGGGGGGGGGTGCATGGTAGCCCCCTCTGGCCCACGGACTATTAGGGAGTGACAGGCTTCCCAAAGAAATAAAACCCTAATTGTTTATCTGAATATGCTCCCGATGTAATAAAGAATTTCTTTATTATTTGTAACCTCCCAACGTTTTTTTTAACTTACAAATAATGTAACTGAAAAGTGCTCAATAATACTAGTTCGAATTTACATTAACAAATTGAGGTACGTGTTAGGTGTCTAATGATCATTGATGTATTATGAAATCATGTCACTCACACAAAGTCCCATGTAACTGAGTATTGTATGTTTAATTAAGAGACATGATAGTGGTTATATCAAATAATAAGGGAGCTTGATAGGCACCAGAAATTCTTAACACTGGTTTTGCTATGAGATTTGTCACAAAAATATTCTAAAATTTATAACAAATTTGCGCCCGTTTACCCTGCGACGAACTGTTTACATTCACATATTGAATATCAATATTTGCTGACCTTGATCATGTTATTTTTGCTGGGTCGGAAAAACATTATGGCACGCAAAGAGTCTAGACTATACTTCAAACCTTTTGGTAGGTACGTGTACTGACAATGATAATGTACTGAAAATATTTTGATGATGGATGTTGTTTGTACGTGTGTACATGGGTGTGTGTGTGCGTGTGTGTGTGTGTTTGCTCATGATCGCTGCGCTGATTTCTGCTGTCAAATTAAACTGCAAGAGCAAACAACATTAATTTCCTCTTTTCGGAACTAACTGCTCTGAACCGTGTGTTGTGCTCAAATATCGTTTAACATTGTTAAATATATATAAATATATCGACGATTGGGTTAAAGTCGGTCGCATGAGCTGAATCAAAGCTAAATCAAATAAAAGGTACATCGAAATACTACATTTTTATATTTGAATTAATCTTTAGTATGCCTTCTTTCATTTGAAAGATCATACTGCCGTCTCTGTTTATTATGTAAGATATTTCTTTATTTTCCAAACCTGTCCATGCATCTGGTCGATCGACTAGCCTTCATATCTGATGTTTTCTTTTTCTTCTTAAGCACAAACAGGGGCGGCGGAGCGTCTACATAGTCTGAAAATATGAATTCATCCCTGATACTGTAATCACAATCATGAAAATGTAGGGGTATAAACCAATGTCATGGAAGCATTTGGAAGATAAAGAAATATCTTAAATAACTAGTTATTGAGTGGTGAATGGGGAGGGAGCTCGAGGCTCCCGATCCCAGCCGTTCCACGGGCCCTGACATGTAGGAATCTCAATAAGCATATTTCTTGCCTGACTGTAAATTTAGGAATCTGTCATTTTCCAACAAACGCATAAAAAAGTATAATTAAATAAAAAGTGAGGAAAAAAGTCGAAAAATTATGTCATTTTAGCATCATTTGTAAATCACCGTTATGGAGTTAGAAATAACCCCCCCCCCCCCCCCAATATCAGTACGCCAGTTCTTTTCACCCTTTTCTTTTCTTCTTCCTCTTTTTTGTTCCCTTTTTAGCTCTCCTCTTTCCCTTTTCCTCCCTTCTCTCTGTTTTTTAAAAATTAAGTTATGAATTGTTGAAGTTGCGATCAATCAAACACAAATTGGCAACCCTGTGACGTATTTTGCGAGATCCCCTCCCATTTGCTCTGTACTTTGATTTTTTTCTTTCTTCATTTTCCCTCAAGAATTTTCCATTCACACATGCACCTTAGATATGATAGATTATTATTTTCGATATATTCTATGCATTCCCTGTATAACAAAATCTATTCAGTCATCAGTAATGCAGAAAATGATGGTTCATGAAATGTTATGTACAAAGCAAATTGGAGATGACCTTTTTCCCAACAGAGAGGTGGCCTCCAAGACAGGTTTGACTGGAATTCATTCTTTGTTTCTTTTTTATTAACAAATTTGTTTTGTTGACGCGGCGGGGCGCATGTTTTTAAAAATCTAGTACAGATTTATATGGTTAACAATGACAGATATCGACAAAATACCCTACTGTTTTTTTGTTGTTTTTGTTATAGGTTGGCTCTTCGAGCGATGCTTCTGACCCTGCCCCTCCTTGGAGGTACATGGCTGTTTGGAATTCTTTCTTTCAACTCTCAGACCATCTTCTTCTCCTACATCTTCATCGTACTCAATTCATTACAGGTACGGTAAAGTGTTTTTAGGGCTTCAATATTACAGTATATCACAGACACTGATAACAGGTAGGGCCTTCCATCTCAGATTTAACATTGTTAAACGATGCCTTTGTAATACCCAACGCCGGATCCATGATTTTACCTTTTTGTTAAAGGTGGAGGTATCCGTCAAGCTACACAATGAAAGATGATCTCAACATGCAGGTGCCCTTTTAGTCGAATTGTATAAGGGGCGGAAAAACACAAGTGCACTTAAGTTTGTCTACGTAACTTATAAACTCGAAACAGGCACAAGCCGGATGTGCCACGCCATGTTGAAGGAGGTTGATTTCGAGAAAATATTTACTTTTGGTAGAGCAGAGAAAATTGGAGTTGTCCTTGTTGAATAAAGTCTCGTAATGTTCCAATAACTTTCATCGTTATATACATGTATGTGCTTGATATTTTGATAGTTCCATATTTCTAATAGCTATTTTTTCAACTCCTAATTTTTTCTAGGGCCCTCCCGAAGGGAATCTGACCAAAGGTGGTGGGGTGATGTATAACTTATACAACTTTGGTTATTCATATGAGGGTTTTTTTCTCGATAGGGGCGGTCCCCTTGGTCCACCTGTGTTGAAGATGAATCTTAATCTCTAAAGCTGAAGAGTTTTCAAAAATGGTTACCCTGTTTTTTGTAATTCTATCACTAAACATTGTACGCCTAATGATTGTCCCTTTAATAATAATAATAATAATAATAATAGTAATAATGGGTTCTTGTAAAGCGCTCATGTCTGTCAGATTTGACCCTTTAATCAATCTCCATTTCTATTCTTGACTATATTTTTCTTCTATATTATTTGTTTTAATGGCGTGCAGGGAGTGTTCATATTCGTGCTCTACTGCGTGATGAATGACGAGGTCAAGAAGGTGGTCGAGAGGAAACTCAGCAGCATATCGGGCCGGGCATCGAACGGTAGGTCGACGAAAAGCACCACCTATAGATCGAACAATGACGTCACAATCAATTAAACGTCATTCACGAAACGGAAAGCTGACTCAGTTTCATGTCACGTTCAAATTGCAACATGAGAATAGTTATTGTTAATCTCTTTCGTGAATGAGAGTTAGCTGCGATAAAGTTTTAAGGAAGTCTGCTTGTTTAATGGGCCATTATTGAATCATACACCTTGTCGTTGACAGTTTCACATTTGTATATAAAACAAATGGCAATCAATTTTATGTACGACTGATGACATCATTGTATTTATTCAATGTATAGATTTATTTTCATCTCACATTACAATATTTCATTGAGTTACATTATTGAAAATGTTCTTGTTATCATTGCATTAATATAGGATTTATGATAGAAGTGTAGTCATATTTTTCTATCGATATTGTTTTATCGTCATTTTTTTGTATAGTTTAGTTTGTGTATGTTTGTGTTGAAAGTATATGGATTAATGCAAATACAACGTTTCTTGTTAGCTCCAATCTAAATCCAGATTGATAACAGATAGGATGATGACATTGTGTCGTCGATTTTCATTTCATGAGTAGTGCTAATACAGCTTCATTACAGATTATCTAAACGTCAAAACAATTATTAACTTAACTCTTAGATTGATTTTTGTGTTCTGCTGTCAGCATGTTAAAGTTTGAAATTTTGATGTCGGGTCTTTTGGTCTCATATATCTTTATAATAATGAAAGTCACATAATGCGCGCTCAACATTCATTTCTAAGCGCTTTGCATTGTATTTATTGTTATTCCGGTCATGGGATCCAATCGCTAATCTGCACAATGAAAGTACACACTCTCCGCTCCCTTGGAAGTTTTCCGACCAAGGCGCCATTTACAAGCCTATACAGGCCAATCCAACAACATTAGCGTTGTCGTCATACCAGGTACTCATTTAACACCTGGGTGGAGAGTGGCAAATGTAGATTAATGCTTGCCAATTAAGATCATTATCGTGCCGCGCGAGGACTTGAACCACGCGAACCATGTTATCCACAGTCCGGCCACGTATCCAATGGACCACGTCGCTTATACAGTAATTAGTTCTCTCCATGTGTATAACATGCCTTATCAGATTGTGGCCCTCAGATAGCGTTTTTTTTTCTTGGGATTTATCACACCCTTAACTTAATAAGTGTGCCCTTTAGCTTTTGTTGGGTGTTCATTTTGGTTAATCAGCATTTTCTTGAACATCAATATGTATTTAGTCATGTCCCTATGTGAAACGCTGCATTGCTTGTTGGCCGATTAGGAATTATAGTGGCTGATGGGGGGGGGGGGGGATGATGTTCATTCAGACTTGTAGCTCTCTTCCGCCCCTATCGGTTGGGAAACCTGGATCTGCCACTGCATGAGGACATACATTTCAGATTTGTAATTCTGCTGAAAATTGTTAAACCTGAAAGAAGACTGTAAAAACGTATCGAGATCCTCAGTACAAGTAATATATGTAAAAAAAGAAAGACCGTATAGATGTCAAGCATTATACAGCTTCTAATGTGTGTATAGAAAATTATATGTAAATAAATGCTTTGAAAAATGCTTACAATGGTGCCATCAGCAATGTTCTGAATGTTGACATTATTTTGTTAAATTATGAAATTGTCTGTGTATTATAGAGAGCTTTCTGAATGTGTTCAAATAATTTTCTCTTTCCTGTGTCATAAAAACTTGTTAATTGAGCCGCCTGTAGAAAATTATGAGATTTGTGATGTGACTTGAAAATGTGTTCTTTCTTCATAATCAGTGGAAAAATAAACTGTTTTGGTAAGCTTTCACTTGCTGTGCTGGAATTTTTTGCAGAAGAATGTCGTAGATGGCGCTGTTGCCGATGCAGTACGACGATATGGCTACAGGATTGTTTGCTGAAGCACAGCAACTGAAAGTTCACCCAAAACGGGTCAATTTTCGAATGATTGTGAAGAAAGTACTACGTTTATTGAAATGATATGCCTCTTTAAATGCATTAGTGAAACTGGTTTCAATACATGTATAATATAAACAACTAGAACAATATCAGGTAAACAAACATTTCATGGATAGGTAACGGATGGTACATGCACAACGAAAAATAATAGCATTAAGAATTTTTTTTTTTAAAGATAGGAAATTACAAAAACAAAATTTGATGAAAGTATCAAACCTTTCTCAACTATTTGTATTGTTCATGAAATTCTACCGATGTCACATTTTCATCTCATTTATGAAATATTAAAAAAAATCGCTATAATCACAATCATTGTAATTACACCTACGCTTGCTTTAACTAAGATCTATTGCTCAAATCCTAAATCTCCCTTTTCACAATAGAAAAGTCGCTATTGAGCCTGAATGTCTTGTCATATGTAAATATCTAAAGAGAGAAATAAATGTTAATATTTACATCATACTTCAGCAAACTGTCATTTATCTATTATGTCTTTTCAAATGTGTCAGATTTTCAAAAGTGAGAACCCGCTGCACTATTATTATAAGAGTAGCGGAAACCCCACTGTAGGGGTCCGTCTATTTATCTATCTATCAGGCTATAGTTCATCCAGACGTTGGACAAAGCCCTCCTCATAGCATTTCCATTCTCTTCTGTCTCTAGCTGTCCTAGTCCAAGCGGCCGTTCCCATGTATGATGTTAGGTCATCTCTTCTCTTTTGCTTTCATCTTCTTCTCTTTCCCATCCTTGGTTGCCATTCTGATAAACGATTTGTCCATCTATTGTCCTGAAGTCTTGCTCATACATGCCCAGCCCATCTTCACTTGGATTCTCTGGATTTCTCTATGATGTCTTTAACCTTTGTTTTTTGGCGTATATCATTGTTATTGATTTTGTCTCGCAGAGATAAATGCGACATCTTTCTCTCCATAGCTCGTTGAGTAGTCACAAGCTTCTGTTCTAGATCCTTTGTCAATGACCATGTTTCTGATTCATATGTCATAGTCGTTAGAATGCATTGGTTGAACATTCTTCTTCTTTAACAGTGACATGGGTATCTGCCCCTAATCAACTACTCAGGGAGTAAAGACCCGGGGGTCACACTGATTATGTTCGCTCTCCCCTTCCAGGCTCAGAAGATGTCAAACAACTTGACAAAGAATTCCTCAATGAGACGAATTAGGTGATCTGCTGCTTTGATCGAGACACAACGCATGTACAGTTTACACTTCACTTTAATACTTCATCCGCAAAGAAGCGACATTACTTTGTAAATAGTCTTAAGGCCTGGTCACACCGCCCGAACTTTGTTGGAGCGTTCCTTGAACGGTAGGAAGAGGGTGCCGAATTTCGACAACGCTCGTCACCGCGCACAAAATGGGAAACAAATCGAAAACGCGGGCGTTGCCTTAGCGGTGCACCGCTGAAGCCTGCGTTGCTTTAGCGTTGGTTTAACGGTAGCGAGCGGTAGCGAGCGTTGGTCCCGCTCCGACACCTCCATACCAACGCCAACACAAAGTTCATCACCGCAATGGATCGCTGCTTCAACGCCCGACACCGTTCCAGCAATCCCGTGTCCGCTCGTAAAACGCTTACAACCGCTCCACCAAAGTTTGTGCAACGTTTAATCACCGCCCGGGCAAAGCTGGCGAAGCAGCGGTGGTCCAGCGTTCAAGATTTCTGCGTTGGCCTAGCGGATCAAAGCGTCCACGAACTTGCGTCTAGCGGTGCCAAACTTTGACTGGGCGTTGTTGGAGCGGTGGTGAACTTTGCCGGAGCGGAAAATTGCCCGCTCCTCACCGCTCGCAATATTTTGTGCAGCTCAAAACTTTCGGAACGGTAGGAGGGACCATCAGCGGTGGCCGAGCGTATACGGCGTTGCCTTAACGGGGGCCAACTTCTGTTAAACGATGGTGAACGGTTACGAGCGGTGATGAATTTGTTTCACCGCTCCAGGAACGCTCCAGCAAAGTTCGGGCGGTGTGACCGGGCCTTTACATATTCTTTCTACGGGTATTGTGCATTATTATTCACCTTGTGAGTTAATTTGTCCCAATTGTCGGTTGCAACATGTGTGTCTAAGCGACAAGGTAGGAAAGAAACCATTTTCTATTTCTTTTATTTCAGGTGAATAATTCCCTAAAAAACAATCTAGAGCAACTCTTGTAAAGATAAGTTGACAAGTGTCCTACAAATAACTTTATTTACTTTTGGCTCTATCAATGAGACGTAATAAAGAGATAATGACATGCAATAACAAATGAATAGTCAAGCCTTATTCCTAATCTAAATAATAATTTTAAAGAAGCCGACCCATGACAAATGAAATAAAATAAAAATCAGTACTCTAATCCCAGTTGCAATATAGTTTATTTAAAAAAATGAAGTACTTACTGAACAGCCAATATAGCTTTTTCTTTTTCAATCGGCTTCTACCGTCATTTCACATTTAATGTATCATTCAATAACAAGAATCTGGGCAAAATAGATTGTAATACAGTATAATGAATACCCGAAATATTCTATTTCGTTAAAATTTCACTACAATAATTTGATTTCATAATTGCCACAAAATGGGAGGAAAATCGTTGCCTAGTCATGTTACAGTATATTGCCATTACTGTGTATGCAATTAGAATTACAATAGCGTAATCAAACATCTAACAGAAGAAGGCGTAATAGCAAAAACCTAAAGAAAACAGTTGTAAAAACATTCCTACTTCTCATCTAATACCTAAGTTACAGTCACACCGCAAGACCGACTCCAAAACGACCCGATTCTCGGTTGTTCGGGGGATATAATGTTTTGCTTCGTTCTGTTGTCGGCCTCGTCGGTGTGACTAGAAAATATAACTGTTAGAAGGAAATTGGATAGACGAAAAACTTCATGCATGGCTGATTGTCAACGAAACGGAGTTAAATCTTTTGTCAATTCTGCTTGTTGTAACTCCAGCAGCCATTGAAAACGAATTCGTTTGATAAAATTATGGAAACGCAAGCATTACAAACAGAACTTTGTTATTCCTTGCTCATTTTTCCTGCTTGATGTGTCTGACATACACAGTCGCTCATTAAAAAAAAAACAGAAAATGCAATACATTTTCAATAATTTATTGCATTTTACCCCGGTCCCCAACATAAACAAATCTTCTGTGTGCCCATGCCTTGAGCCATAATGTATGGCCGTCCAGAGGATTTTTTTATGTTGGGGACCGGGGTAAAATGCAATAAATTATTGAAATTTTATTGCATTTTCTGTGTTTTTTTATATTTATGGAAACTGCCCCCTACCCTAGCCCCCGCTGCGTACAGTCATGGTTCAGTTGCAAAACAATGGCCTCGTAACTGTGAGGCCCCAGGATCAAAACCGTGTCGATATGCAATATTAGTGCCCTTTTGTGGGGCATTCATCCTCATTACTGTCATTTATGACTTGAGGGCGTAGGTCCCCTAGTTAATAAGCATAGTAGCATACATATGCTTTAGCAGTCCCGCAAAACACACATTGGCAAATTATTATTCAATAAAAGCTGAGAATGTATACTATTATCTAGATCTATTATTTTTAAATAATTTTTAAAATAATTCCATAAATTGGGGTAAAACTAAAATATTCCACCTTAAGAGCGACAGTGTATGAAAAAGGCAGAAAATGCCATTTATTTTCTCTTTGAAATTCAGATACCGGCCGCCAAATTACGTTTTGGCTCCCTCTCTTCATATAATAAGAATTACTCATACCTGTGTGTGTATATATACATACATGTACAGTGTGAGTCAAAAAAAAGTTTACACCTAGAAAATTGCTAATCATTTTAAAGATCATCTATGAACAGTAAATCATTATATATCTTATGAAAGAATGTTTCATCTCGAATCATTTAGTATCATTTGGTGTGGTATGTGTTCACGCTTGGATGAACAGGAGGCATTGTTATCAAGAATACAAAAATCGACTTGGCGCCAAAGTTACTTAGGCCAATGTGATGTTTGAATAAAACAATTGGGATTTGGATCTTCGCAGATCCATAACGTCCCTAAATCCTGCCACACATATCATCTCATCTAATTATCGAATATTAAATATCAACGAAAATTTGTGCGCGCGTGTATGTGTGTTTTTTACTTTGCTTCTGCAGAAAGCATATGCAATGCATTTCATTTAAACCAAACCACACAAAAATAATCCCAAATGATTTGGGATAAAAATTCTCTTTCATCAGATGTATAATAATTTACTGTTCATAGATGATTTTTTTTAATAATTAGCAATTTCTAGGTGTAAACCTTTTTTATATTTTTTTACTCACACTGTATATACACCGTTTCTCAATCATACGACGTTATAGACTAGAAAAGGTTAATTTTTAATCGTAGAGCTACACTATTATCTTATACACGTTGCTTAAAGATGCGTTACGCTATATACATGTATATATTGAATAAGGCAGACTAATTAAACATGATTGCTACTCTGAGTTTCACGCCTTACAAGCGACCATCAGGCAACTGATACCATTCTTGAAAGTACATGATTACTCTATTACCTGGGTACAAATACGCTCAAAATAAGACTTTAACTAATACAATAAGAATTAATCATGTATACTCATACCTGTATATATATATATATATAAGTCTACCATAATTCATCGTATATAAGAGAATCGTATAGCTGTACGATTAATAATGACCCTTTTGTAGTCTATAACGTTGTATGATCAAGAAACGTCGTATATACATTTAGTATGTATATACATGTATGTATATATATATGTATATATATACATATACATATATATATATATATATATATATATATATATATACGTATATATTAGATGGACATATGTACTGACAAAATGTGTTTTCAAGTAGACATGGCCATTAGCAGGACATTTTCGTGTCCTGTTAACGATTGAACAACAAAAGTACTGCCTTCTACGTAAATTTGCAGGCAGAGGACATTTAAAGGCCTCTGCCTGCAAAAAAAAAAACAAAAGGTTAAATCATTAGTCATTAGTTTATTTGTTTATTTTATTTTTAATAAAGTTAGGGTTAATATACCAGTTTTATGATGTCCGGTTAATGTACCATGTTGGGTTGTATATAGATGTCCATTTAATACAACATGTAGGGTTATTAATATATATACATACACTGTCGCTCATAAAGGTGGATTTTTTTTTTTTACCCCAATTCATGGAATTGTTTTTAAAATAATTTTAAAATAATAGATCTAGTTAATAGTATACATTCTCAGATTTTATTGGATGATAATTTACCAAAGTGTGTTTTGCGAGACTGCTAATGCATGTGTATGCTACTATGCTTATCAACAAAGGGACCTACGCCCTTAAGTTATGAATGACAGTAATGAGGATTAATGCCCCACAAAAGGGCACTAATATAGCACATCGACACGGTTTTAATCATGGTTACGAGGCCATTGCTTTGTCACTGAACCATGACTGTACGCAGCGGGGGCTAGGGTAGGGGGCAGTTTCCATAAATTAAAAACACAACAGAAAATGCAATAATTTTTCAATAATTTATTGCATTTTACCCCGGTTCCCAACATAAACAAAATCTTCTGTGTGCCCATGCCTTGAGCCATTATGCATGGCCGTCCAGAGGATTTTTATTTTGGGGACCGGGGTAAAATGCAATAAATTATTGAAAATTTATTGCATTTTCTGTGTGTTTTTTTTATTTTTGGAAACTGCCCCCTATCCTAGCCCCCGCTGCGTACAGTCATGTTTCAGTGACAAAGCAATGGCCTCGTAAACTAAGAGGCCCCAGGATCAAAACCGTGTCGATGTGCTATATTAGTGCCCTTTTGTGGGGGCATTAATCCTCATTACTGTCATTTATAACTTAAGGGCGTAGGTCCCCTTGTTGATAAGCATAGTAGCATACACATGCTTTAGCCGTCCCGCAAAACACACATTGGCAACTTACTATTCAATAAAATCTGAGAATGTATACTATTATCTAGATCTATTATTTTCAAATTATTTTTAAAATAATTCTATTAATTGGGGTAAAACTCAAATGTTCCACCTTTATGAGCGACAGTGTACATACATACATTCATGTGTATATATATAGCCTACAGTTAGCAACACTTTTATCCACACTCCTTTTAATTTTAATGGTTTTTGTGTTTTCTGTTACTCAAGAATGAAACGTGGACTTGTTGAAATAGGGTCTTCGTTGAATAATTTGAGAAGTAAGCTTTAATATGCCATATTCTTAAGAAACACAATTGGGGACATATCAATTTTTCACATACTTAATAACATACAAAACTGTGTATTAATGGGTATTTAATGATTTAGTTGTTAACTATTTATATATATATACATGCTGTTGTTGTTGCTGTTGTAATTATTTATTTATTTCAAAGAAAAATATTATAATATACACGAATTTACAAGTACAGGTACAATTATCATAACCATCAACAAGGTCCATTAACCTATACGGGTTCAATGTAGGTTCGTGCAATTGTTCATAAAATACAAAAAGCAGAGCAAAGTACGGGTACGGAATAATGGACATCAAAATCATAGGAACGATTCGGAAGAATACATATCGCAATTTATATTGACAACTTAAGCACGTAGTAGATAATTTTGTGAGAATCGAAGGTAAACTTGCCAACTGGTCACAATGATGTATCGGTAGTACAGTGGATATTCACGGTTGACTAACGTAGTGAGTGAGGAATTTTCTTTCATTTTCGTATTCTTTAACTGAATGCATTGTGCATTATTTCCCAATGTTTATCCTTCCTCAATAACTATACATGACAGAAGAGAATGTTACTCAAGTCACTGATCAAAGCACTAGATTTGACGTCACATTCCCGTATTTTAACAATAGTCTTGAATCTAATTGTATCTTTATGAACTCTCGCCCCGATTTCGCTTGCTTCAAAGAAGACGGAGTATTCTGTTTATCTTTGAAATTTCTCACCAAGTCATCCTACTGTGCCCCCTGCCCCCATGTCCCCCCCCCCCCCCCCCCCGGGTCCACCGCCTGTGGTTCCAATAGACGCAGAACAAAGAGAGGAACCAGTTAAGGCCCTTTTACACTTTCACGGATCGCATCACGGATCATCCCGGATCGTCGCTCCGGGATCATCCGTGTTATCTTCGGCATTTTCGTGTATACACCGGGAAGGCATCCGGCGTGATCCTTGGCGTACCGGCATATCCGGGGAAAAAATAAGCTTGCTTAATTTTTCATCCCGGAGTTCACGGATGAAACAATCTGTCCTCTTCCCTGTAGGCACTTTGTACCTCCGTGTAGCCGCCGAATACATCCGGGACAGTCCGTGTAGACACCGGGAGGTCCGTATTAACACCGGTTTCATCCGGGTTTGAAATTCCGTATATCAAATGAGCACCTACAAGCTCAAGTCACCCGTCAACATTCCAGAGATATCCCAATAGACAACGTACACCTCCGTGTAAGGACCGTCAAAGTACCCAGTAGCCTCCGTGCTCTTCCTTGAAATCCGTGTTAGCTCCGTATGCGTTTCCGGCGTGGTCCGCGTTGCTACCTTGTCTGTCCGTGGAGACACCGTACTTGCCCGTGTATACACCCAGTTCGGAACTTATCCACACCGGCATCGAGAAGAAATCGTGGTGTCTCACGCCGGAACACCCCGGATTAAGATCCGGAATGATCCGTGATGCGATCCGTGAAAGTGTAAAAGGGCCTTAAGCGAGAACTTGAACAAAATCCGACAAAAAAAAAGAAATCTATAAATCTCCGAGGCAGTGTCAGTCTAACATAAATTGGTAACCCTGTGACGCTTCCCACGAGGCCCCTTCCCACTTGCTCTACCATGTCCAGTATCTATAAACTACTAAATTAATCAATTGATACATCAATCGAACAATCAGTACTATAAATATATTGTCCCTTTTCTAGAGCCCGTTCTACTCACTCTGTCCCCCAATAATGTTCTACGCTTTGGTCTGCCTGCCCTATGCAACATGTTCACGTAAAATATTTCGGTACATAATTACAATATACGATTCTGTTATATAGTACGATGAATTCTGGAAGACCGAACGTGGGGTCTGTGTTTTATCAGGGAGGATTTATCATGCACATCCCTGATTAAGCCTTAACATAGGAAGGAGGAGACGGATTTCTTCGCCGTTTCACCACGACGAACGTCACTACGATGACTGCTATGATCACGATGACCCCGACGACGACCCCGACGATGATACCGATGTGACTCTCACTGTGTTCAGCTCGACAATCATATGCTGGTGAGATATTGAGATAAAAATGGAAAACGCTACAATAAGCCACTTCGTAGATACAATCTGCGCACGTGCAGAAAAGGGTCATTTGTACAAAACTGTAAAACCCTATAGATACGTGCTAATGAAAGTTACTTAAACATTATTCATTTACGCACCGACGATACATTCTATGGAACACAGGTGGGAGTATTCTTTTCTGAGAGAGCGAACAAAAGATATTAACGAATCACTTGCATTACACTGGACAGTAGTTATCATTATAAAATGCACAAAGTCAACAGGTCTATTTACTATGATAATAAATATTTGTATCGGTTGATAATATATAAAAATATAAATAAATGTACACTGGTGAATCCAGCGAAGGACAGAAACTGCCTATATTAGCCCTCCCGCCCCTCCCCCGCTTTACCACTTGCAGGATGTCCGTGTAACGCGGAATCTCTCGATGAATCCGGTCATCACATTTCTTTAAGTACTTTGCTGTTGATATGAATGTCATGTATCAGTTTAAGAGATATTCATCATAAAACAAAATTGCCTTGATTTAAAAGATGCCAATTAAGGATTTTGTTTAAAATGTTGCCTTTATGTTATGGGTTCCCTGTCGTTACGATTTTTCAAATAGCTTCAAAAATTACTTTTATAAACAGATATTGCAGGAATACGCTCTCCATAAATACAAAGTTGATTTGTAAGTAAACTGGTCGAATCCTCCTTACGCGCTCACTTGCGCGAACGGTTCCCAAATCCATTGATATGCCCATATCCGAATTCGGTTCCGTCCGCTCGGTCTTATACGATCATGTTTATTTTGTTTTAACTTCTCAATCGTTAATCAACTCATAGAAATTCGGGCTTTATGATTATCTGTGTCTCGAAGTAGAAAATTATTACTCCCTTACGTTGTCCCAAATTGTCCCCTCCTTCGGTTTTCTGGACGAAAGGCTGGAGCGAAGGGTTGGTCAGGTTGAGCTGAAATAAGCCTCCAAGAGTGTAGTTGAAGTGACTGCAGGTGTAATAGTCGCCAAGAGGCACGTCAAAGAAGTCTCCGGTCTCGGATGAGGAATAAGACGCTGGGGGAGAAACAAATAAAGTAACGTTCCTTATGAGTTATGATCAATAGGCCTATATTGCTTTACCCCATCACATGAAATACAAGTTTAAATATATTATTGTTCGATTTGTACATCTTATCGTAATGTGACTACATTTTTGGCTGTCTATTTCTCTGATTTTAATAGTTAAATCCCATATAGAAATCAATGTAAAATATATATCAATATAAGAAGAGGGCTTAAAAAACCTCCTCTATCTCCTTAGCTCCTCGCATATCTAAAAGAAATCGTAGAGCGGGCCGACGGGTTTAAGAAAAAAATCCTCCTTCAGTAACTTCTCGGGAAAAAAACATGTATGTAATGAAATATCATGAATTGTATATAAAAAATATATAGATATAGATTGCAAATTCGTCCTTGTTTTCACGAAGTGACGGTAGTGAGGAAAATCGTAACGCAAAGTGAATGCAATTTTTTTTCACTACCGTCACTTCGTGAAAACAGCGACGAATTGTATGTGTAAATGTTAATTACGAATAGTAAAGATCAGACAATCCTCGCATTCAATTATTTTCTTTTTGTCTCCAACATATATGTAATGTGCATTGTACTTCTTGTCTTCTTTGTATTTGTGGCTAGATTTTTAAGGTCCAATGGAATCGAACCAATGATAAATATGCGCCATATTAACTTACTTGAAGCGGTTGCCATGCCCGCAGATAGTGTATGAAGCTTGAACGAGCCCCCTTTAGTGGTGAAGTTCATGCCAATTCCATATCCAGTAAAAATAGTATAAAAACTCAAGTCAAAAACTGAATAAGAAGATGAGCTGCAGTCGGATCTGGATGTCGACGCATCAGACGGTATTTGTACGGTCACACCCGTAATGAGCTGCAAGTAAATTATTTTCTAGTCAGATCGAGGCACTATGTAAAATTTTGACAGGGTATGGTACGTTTAACTCTTTTTCGCAGGAAAAAGTAATTATGGTACTGTGGTTGAGGCTCAGAGTAGACTCATTCTATTTACCAATGTATGCATATTTCTTTCCTGATCCCTTGGTTACTACCTAAGTGATTCACCTCCTATGCATAATGGCATGTCTGTGGATGGAATTCATGTTATTGCTACGTCAGACAATCCACTTACAGGCTTTTGTTTTTAAAAAATGTACTTAACCTTCGGAAACATGTATATTAATAGTTACATGTTCAAAACTACCAACAATGATATCAAAGATTTAATTGGGAAATGTTATGTACACAGATAAAGATGTAAAAAGCAAGGACAGAAACGAAACATCAGCTATTCGTCCAGACACAGAACGGTACGACGGCTACAAAACAGGAGTTCTTTATTGCTCCAAATTGAATGGTTACGATGCTCATGCTCGCAGACAGTGTATGGCGCTTAAAAGAGCGCCCTCTAGTGGTTAAGTTTATTACAATTTACCATTCACTTTTTTTATTTGAATAAAAAGTAAACATTTTCAGCAGTTTAAATCTGAAAAAAACATGACCCAGGTGTTCCGTTGCCAGTATTTGTTTTTAGTTTGTTTTTCTTTTTTGCCATCTTATTCGTAGACTTGTCCTCCCCCCCCCCCCCCCATCCATTCCCTGAGGTACGCCACAGGCGTTCGTTTACGTCACAAAACTACACCATTCTCACCTATCATGAAAGCAGTGGTGATATGATAACAATTGTTATATAGATAAACTTGCTGATATTATAAAGAAAATATAAACGATCAAACATACGTCAGTTATAGATCCACCAAAGTCCATGAGCATACACAGTTTGCCGCTCTTGTCTTTCACTTTCCATCGGACTTCTGGGGCTGGTGTTGTCCCTCCTGATGTCACTGTGACAGTTAGAGGGTCATTTCATGAGGGTGGTTTTTTTTTTTTGGGGGGGGGGCATGATGATGTCCATGTAACGTCGTTATGATATTTTTCTACTGTACACATGGAAGTTGAAATCATATGGTGAAGAAATTTGTTTGTATTAATAAGTAAGTAACCTGCCAGAATTATTATTTTTTCGGTTTCCGTCTTCTCTTCAAATTATTTGCTTAAATTACATTTCTCAATATTTTTCTTATCAACGTTATTGCATGAACGTCACATTTATATAACATGACATATTATTTGGGTCTATGATATTGATTCACCATGAAGCTCGAGTACTTCAAAAGGTATATGTAAGGAGAGTACATGTAATAATGATTGATAAGAGACATGCCACAAAAATTGCTCGAACTCCATGGAATGATCAGGAAATGAAAGAAAACTTTAAAGTTAAGCTTAAAGGGCAATTCTATAAACAACATCAACGTCAACAACTGCAACGACAACAATAGTTACCACAACAACAACAACAACAATATACGTGTATTAAAGGGGTTTCTAGTCGCTACGATATATTCAAAATATAAATTTCAAATAACGGGACTTATGTGTAAACTAGTCAAAGCGTCTTTACGCGCTCACTTAGCGTCCGTGGTTTTATTTCCTTCATTGTTCATGCCAAGTCAAGTTTTTGATGTTTATTTTAAACATTTTAGCTATACAAAAAGGATTCTTCAGGAAATTTGTATCCCTTTACCTTACAACGGCCTTTTTTTTAAAGGGAAAATATTTGCGGTCCATATGTTTTAAGAATCGAACTAAAACCAAGTCTTTAATATTGCCTACAAATACCTGACGGGGTGGTGCTTGTCGTTCCATTCTCTGTGGTCATGTTGCTTGCCGCGGTTGTCATGTTGCTTGCAGTAGTTGTCATGTTGCTTGCAGTGGTTGTCATGTTGCTTGCAGTGGTTGTCATGTTGCTGAACGTGGTTGTCATGTTACTTGCAGTGGTTGTTGCAGGTCCAGTGGTTGTTGTAGGTCCAGTGGTTGTTGCAGGTCCAGTGGTTGTTGTAGGGGCAGCAGTTGTAACGTCAGTCATTGTTGTAGGTCCGGCGGTAGTTTGGCTGTCTACATAACATACTTCTGAGAAGCACATTAGTGCTGCCATTTTCAATTACAAAAATAAGAAAGAAATTAGATTTAATCAAGATCTAAGAAAATTAGTATATGTTTTTTCAATGGCATTCTGAAAAATAGTGTTCTGGGAAAATAGAATAAGGGGTGATAAAAAAAGAGATATTCTGAGAGCCTAGAGAGAGAGAAGGAGTATATGGGGGAGAAATGAATAGATAGATTGATAGACAGATAGGCCTATATGTTACGAATCATTTTATATACCTCATAATACCTAGATTCTTATTCACTGATTGGTCGAAACTTCATCACATGACATATGGCGCATCTCGATCTATCATTGCGTCAGAGGGTTTCGGTGTTCTATCATCGACCTTAGGTCGATGATAGAAAGGCCAAACCATGTGATAGAACGCGTAATCCCTCCGCGATTGTTGCACACACACAGAGCGTACAGTTTTTCAAATGCCTCCAACGGCCAACTCCCGCGGTGTTGGGGCGCTTACGCCGTGCAATTTACGCTGAGCGGCAGTAACTGCACTTATTATTGCAGTACCGGTATGTATTGGATTTATTGCAGCGTTAGATTTTTGAAATATACGGAGAGTCTCAATAAAAATGCAATGATATGTTGATTGGCAACAGCTTAGAAAATACTTATCCATTGCCACTAAACATTCGTAGATAATTTTGAATTAATGTTACCAAGTATTCCCTAGTATTACAGGTTAAAAACAAAAATTGAGGTAAAATAAGAAAGTGATGATCATTTTGTAAAACATAGCATTAATCTATTGTGACAAGACTAGCTCCAGTGCACGATAAGTGCATACATAGGGCCTAACCATTACCTGGAATGCACGCTCTATACTCATCTTTAAATCTTGTTACAAAAGGCGATTTAATAATTAAAGGTAAAGACCAGTATTGGAAACGCCCCAATTTCAAAATATGAAATGGAAGCTCTTATTACCAATCATGTGAAAGAATATGTGTTGACTAATACATGATGATAACAATTTTGCCGGGAAACCGCCTACTAATTGATATATTTGGTAAATTAGTTTCATACTATTGGTATGTGAGAGATAAACGCACGTGTCGCGCACGTGTTCGTGAGTCCCATACATCTCTCTGTGTACAGTGCTTGTAACTTTACCAAGACTGGGCCAAATTTGTTATCATTTTGATGATTCCAGAACCTTGCAGTACATACCAATACTTATATGCTAGATGATCAACCTTTTCTGATCGATTCCACGCCGTTTCTTTCACAATGCAATAATTGGTCTTTATCTTTAAGAATAATTCAGCAGTTAGGTGCATTATTGTTTTATTTTTCCTTTATAGAGACATATCGTTCGAAATATAAATATTGTGAAGAATCCTAAAGGACATGTACAGCGATGTTCATAGATCTCCTGATAATGCATATCTTAAAATCAATGTTTGGTGTTTGATGCTGAACTTCAATCGCTGAATAGGTAACGCAGAACTTTGTTATTTCCTTTTAAATCAATATTCGTTTGTTTGCTACAGACGAAACAGTAAATAGCTTACGTCACAATTATCGATATATAAATAAGTTGAAGATAAAAGCGAGTAAGCAATTTTGTTTGCCTGTGCATTAACGACTTTTCGGAATAGTTCCTTTTTTCTGTAATACTTCAGATATTTTTCAACGTCATTCACGACATTATACGAATGCAATATCAATTCAAAATGTTCAATGGTGATGTCACCAAGGAAATATGAGTTTAGAATGACTTCAATTGAGGGGCTTGTCGTGTAATTGAAAAGCGACAATTATACGCGTATTGCACATCGATGCTATGCAACGCTCTTACTTTTAACATTTGGAACAGGGTACTTCTTGCAAAGATAGTCATAACTTTTTAGTTCAAGAATACATTTTTTGTGAAATTCATACCGATTTCTGGTACAGCATTGACTACGAAATTTCATTGAATTTTTTTTGTTAAGTTGCCACCGAAATAAACTCGTTGCATTTTCTTCTAGAAGACCCATATATCAAAACCATTTAATCGTAAAGATAAGGTCCAATACATTTTGCATTTCCAACACGAGTTTTACAAAAAAACTGGTGGGCTCAGTATTATTTTATCCGCTTCACATTTAAAGACTGAATACCAACACAGACCAAGATATTTTGAATAAAAAGAACATTTAATACATATATGAAAATAACCTCATGGCAAAATACTACTGTGTATAAGACGGGAATAACACTGACTTCGAACCAAATGGTCTTAGTAAATCATATTGGGTAATATCGTAATTTGTAATATAAACGGAATATTCTTTGTCTCACCTAGGATTCCTGCAACTTGAAAAGTGGTGATTCGCGTCATAGCTGATCGATAGGGAACCTCTTCGCCTTTAAACTCTCAAAGTCTCAACTCGTTCGAAAAGTATGTTGTAAAGTATGATATCTGTGCAACTTCTTGCGCTCTTCTTGCCTGTGTCGAGGAGAGGTTTTGACTCTTTGAAAAAAATGTAGAGAGAGCAGCACACCGCACTAGCTTACTATTTCAACGACTTTTGAAATCGAAATAAGAAATGTACATGCATGAATTCTGACACTGAATCCCGTGACATAAAAGGCTAGCTCGACGTCACAGATATTTCCAGTCAGCCAAAGTCCGGGTCGTATATGCAAATGAACAAAGGGACTGGATTACGTGGCCCCGTTCAGAGTTTGGTTAATCAAAATGACTTGAATGTATAAATGCAATGCGCGCACACATGCTATCAACAGGACATTTATAACCCTAAATGTGAAATTAACAGGACATCTTAAAAATTGGTATATTACCCTAACCCTAACCCTAATTCTAAACAATATAACTAAATAAACTAATGACTAATGAATAAAAACCTATTATTTCTAGGGAGGCCTAGCTGGCTGCCTGCCGTAGCAACAAACAGAATTGACAAAGGCTTAACTCCGTTTCGTTGACAATCAGCCATGCATGAAGTCTTTCGTCTATGGCTGATCGTCAACGAAACGGATTTTGTCAATTCTGTTTGTCGCTACGGCAGGCAGCCAGTGAAAACGAATTAATTTAATAAAATTATGGAAATGCAAGCATAGCTTTAATCAAACAGAGCTTTGTTATTCCTAGCTCACTTTTCACTGAAAGAGGTATTATATAAAAGGGAAGAAAATTAACTTTCTAGAAATGTGATTATCTGTTTGAAATGCACATACCTTCCGCTAAATAACTTTTTGGTTCCCTCTCTTCAAATTAGTCATATGAGTTGCATCCATTGAAAGAGGAGGACCTAAGTTTTACAAATATGTGTCATTTATTAATCATAATTGTGATTAAGTTATGATAAAACATCGATAATTCTCGGTTTCGTTTTTTCTGGGACGCACTGTATAGGCCTGACTAATTATTAAGTTGTCCGGATATTATTATTGTCCAGATTCAATTTAGTTTATGTCCTGGATTTCTAGATCTGGTGGGTCCAATCCAAGTCGCTTTTGTTTCCTTTCCATACTGGCAGCTGAAGTAACCATAGGCTAAGTCAAAGTGACGCCACCAAGACCCACGGTCCCGTCGTATCTACCCCATCGGAACAGGGGCGGTCGAGCGACTTCCAAAGTGGGGGGGCACCAACAAAAAAGGGCACTTTCTGAAGAAAAAAGGGCACCTACAGTGGGAAATCTCAAAGCGAAAATATACAATTTTTTAGACATACCCCTGCATTGTGATTACATTATCAGGGATGATTTCAATATTTGTTTCTCTTCATACATCATACAAGATATCGCTTAAGCATCATACTTTACAGTTGGGTGGGATGTCTGAATATGCATTTACGAGCGAGCGAAGCGAGCGAGAAAAATTTTAAAGATCTGCGAGGTCGCAGTGCGAAAAATTACATCTTATAAAGAGGAAAAAAGCCAATCGTGATGGGGTTATAAGCACATTCTCTTAACGGAAGACTGAAAAGACCTTTGATAACTAACATAATTATATCATGTTTAATGATTTCATGAAAAGGGGACAATTATCGAAAGGGATAAGACACTTATTAGAAAAGAAAAGGAGCACGTGTCAAAGTACAAAGGATAATTATAAGAGGTGAACATGAGGCATTTTTTTCACCTGAAAAGAGGCACTCACCTGATGAAAAAGAGGCGTTTACGAAAATGGGAAATAGGCATTTGTTGACGGAAAAAGGGCACCCATCAGATTTTGATAGGGGCATTTATAAGAGGTGAAAAGGGGACAGGTCCCTTATTAGAAAGGAAAAGGGGCACGTATCATTATTAAAAAGGGAATTATCAGAGGTGAAAAGAGGCACTGACCAGATATGAAAAGGGGCACTTATGAAAATGTAAAAGGGGCACTTATAATAAAGGAAAATGTGCATTTGTTGAATGAAAAGGGGGCACCGTTCAAATTTTAAAAAAGGGCCGTTATGAGAAGGGGAGGGAGCTTTTTCTTTTTAATGGGGGCACTTATCATAAGGAAAAGGGGCACTTATTAGAAAGGGAAAGCGGTAGTTATGAGAAGGGGAAGGAGCTCTCTCTTTTTAATGGGGGCACTTATCATAAGGAAAAGGGGCACTTATTAGAAGAAAAAAAGGGGCACATGTTAAAATTAAAGGTGTGCTCATCCGAGTTTAAAAAAGGGGTAGTTATTAAAAGGAGAAGGGGCACTTCTTACAAAGGAAAAAAGGGGCAGATGTCAAAGTAAAAGGAGCACCTCTCAGTTTTGAATAGGGCAATTATCAGAGGTGAAGGGGGCACTTATCAAAAGTGAAAAGGGGCACTTCTCGTACCTGAAAAGAGGCACTTACTAGAGATTAAAAAGGGCACTTATTAAAGATAATTTCAAGATTTATGAGAATGGAAAATGGACACTTATTGCAAAGGAAAATGGGAACATGTCGAAGGAAAAGGGGCACGTGTCAAAAATAAAAAGGGCACTCGTCAGAGGTGAAAAGGGGGAAGGGGCACTTTTATTTAGTAATAGGGGCACTTGTCAAAGTAAAAGGGGCACTTTTCCTATGTAAAAGGGGCACTTCTTACAAAATAAAAGGGGCACTTTTCCTATGTAAAAAGGGGCACTTTTGGGGTATCTGAAAAAGTGGGGGGGGCACTGTGCCCCCCCTGCCCCCCCGGGAGAACCGCCTCTGCATCGGAATACATATTCGACCACCCTTTGGTATGCATACAGGGGCGGATCGGGGGAATCTTAGGGGGTCCGTAATCCCCTTAAAAAACGAAATAGGTTTATGATAATTTGACCCTCTTTCTTTGCCTGGTACTGTTTTGGTCAGAAGTAATTATTTTATTATCATGTCCCAGTGACAGTTACCCCTCTGTCAGTATCTAACAATAATCGAATTCTTAACTTCAACCCTGTACCAAACAATATAACTTGAACCTGACCTAATAATCAAAGCGAAACATGAGTCTTATTCATTATTATGTATTTTACAACATGAAGCACAGGGGAAATATGACTCTCATATCAGCAAAATCAATATGCAAACACCAGCTGCTCAAAGGGCAGTAATTGAGCGGGAGAAAGCTCTATAAATTTATTTTAAGCAAGTATTTACTGTAGATGTTGCACATAACGCAAACTGTAATGTTACAACAAAGATATATCAGAACACAAACACAACCTTAAGATAAAACGCAAGAAGAGGAATTGCTCAAAGGGAAGTAAAGGAGAGGGAGAAGGATAGAGGTATATAGAAGAAAAGAGGGGAGTGAGTCAGAGAGAGAGAGAGAGAGAAGAAAAAGAGATCAAACGCGAGAAATAAAACGAACGTGAAGAGGAGATATCGAGATATCTTATGAAAATATCATTACCATTTTTATCATAATGGTTGCATATAAGTAATATTTCACAGAAACTAATAAATATCTCATCTTCGGAACACGTTTTGCTGCTACTATACTACTACAAACTACAACAACATCTACTACTACTACTACTACTACTACTACTACTACTACTAATAATACTACTACTACTACTACTAGTAGTAGTTGTAACATTAGTAGAAGCAGCAGTAGTAGTAGTAGTCGTAGTAGCAGCAGTAGTATCAGTAGAAGTAGTAGTAGTAGTAGTCGAAGTAGTACTAGTAGAAGTAGTAGTAGCAGTAGCAGTAGTAGTAGCGGTAGCAGTAGTAGTAGTAGTAGTAGTAGAATTGGTAGTAGCAGTATCAGTAGAAGTAGTAGTAGTAGTAGTAGTAGTAGTAGTAGTATCAGTAGAAGTAGTAGTAGTAGTAATAGTAGTAGTAATAACAATAGAAGAAGCAGTAGTAATAGTAGTAGTAATAGTAGTTTAGTAGTAGTAGTAGTAGTAGTAGTAGTGGTAGTAGCAGTAGTAGTATAGCAGTAGTATTAGTAGCAGTAGCAATAGTAGTAGTAGTAGAAGTAGCAGTAGTAGTAGCAGTAGCAATAGTAGTAGTAGTAGAAGTAGCAGTAGTAGTAGTAGTTGTAATAGTAGTAGCAGTAGTGGAAGTAGCAGTAGTAGTAGTAGTAGTAGTAGTAGTAGTAGTAGTAGTAGCAGTAGTAGCAGTAGTAGTAGTAGTAGTAGTAGTAGTAGTAATAGTAGTAACAGTAGTTTAGTAGTAGGAGTAGTAAAAGTAGTAGTAGTAGTAGTAGTAGTAGCAGTAGTAGTAGTAGTAGTAGTAGTAGCAGTAGTAGTAGAAGTAGTAATAGTTTTTTTTTATTATTAGTAGTAGTAATAGTAGTAGTAGTAGCATTAGCAGTAGTAGAAGTAGTAGTATTAGTAGCAAAGACAATTTACTTTCATTCTTCCTTAGTACGCTCGGCAATCGGAAATTGCTTAGTGTAGAAAACTGGCTAGAAAAGTTACATTCGCCATAGGTTAACAGTGTAAATATGTCTCTCTTGCCTCAATACTTATTAATACCTTATTCCATCATTTTAAAGTCTGATAATGGCACAAGAGGAAAGGTGCATAGTACGAAAAACGTTGTTTAAACATTTACTTTCAATAAATGCCTCCATAAATCCAAGGACTATATATGCTTTTGACAGAGTCGTCTGTCATAGGTTAACAAGTGAAACTTGGACTCTAAATTTGATTAAAGGGACTTGGTAACATTGTTCAGATGACAGATAGTGGTGCTAAAGTAGTGACTTCAATGCTAGATGTACAATTAAAGCTAATCTGAAAATTTGAGTGAAAACGGACCATTATTCATGGTACGAATTGGGAAAAACTGATCTGATCGATTCCTTAATTCTCCCAACTATATTATTACAATTCGTCACAAAGCAATAAAATGGCTCTACATTCCATTCCAGACAGTTAAGTGTTGACAGATTTTGTATAGCCTTTTTTATGTATATTCTTTCATGAAAAAACGGTTGGAAAAAAAAATCAAAAATGGTTGGGAGAATTTACTGTTAATCACTGTTAGAGGGTGTCGTACATCGACGCCTTCAAAGAAAACCATAGATATCTTCTTGGATTGAGAATTTTTTTCAGGATTTTTTGCATGTCAGAGGGTTAGTATAGTAGAAGGAATATAGTAAGTAACATTTTATACAAAAATTAAGCAATTTTTTTCATCAACCTTCAACAATGTTACCGAGTCACTTTAAATCTCCCCCAGCATATCCTTGAAATTATGTAGAATGTGACTCACATAGAATTTTGCGGATGTGGAAAGATAAATAATATGTAACACTTAACAAATGGAAGAGACCCCGCATAAATCCAAGCAACTATGTTTTCTTTCGACATTAAAATCAACTGCCATGCAAAGATTCACATGTGAAAACAATTATTTAAAAAAAAAAATTGCAATTCCTGTTGCATTTCCTTGAATTATGTAAAATACAACTTACATTGAGTTCCAGACTTTGGAAAAGGTTGATTGAAGTTGAAAACGTTAAGAGTTGCGATTTAATTAAAAAAAAAAACGATCTCGAAAATTCGTAAAGAATCATCTTCTCAGCGAGATGGGGATATTAAAGGAAAACTGTGGAAATGAAGGGATCCACTAAGAAGCAGGGCTTGTAGAATGTGGTTCCCTCAAATAATGATAGTAAGCAAATAATTACCGTTGGTGAAGGTGATGGGACATACTATTACTTCCGAGGCGATCTGGATGTAGCTATCTTTCCGAGGCGAAGCTGAGGAAAGATAGCGTATACATTTAGATCGCCGAGGAAGTGATAGTTTGCCATCGCCTGAAACCAAAAGGTGATTATTAATTTTGCTTTATATTCCACATCGGAAACATTTCACTTCTTCCATTCATTTTAGAGCAACAAGTCACCAATTAACAGCTAGCAAACGGTGTAAGATACGTACAATGCATGCAGTATGGTGGTGTGACCATATCATTTGCGCGTGACCAAGTTCGCGTACTAACACTTAAAGCGCATATCGGAGGAGAGCAATACGCAGCGTATATAATTAAAGTGCGTTGCACTGTGTAGATAGTACTATTATCCACATAGTGCAACGAACTTTTCTTCTCCCATCAATGATGCATTTGGGTGAACTACAAATCCTAATTTGCGCAATTACATTAATGGTTAGATCATTTAAAGTGTAGACAACAATAATGTGATTAAAAATTTTGGTTTACATGGAATACATTATAACAAATGCTTTAAGTAATGACGTAAACTCAAAGTTACAGAATATTACATCGTACAATCAGACGACTCCGACAAACGGGACGTTTAAAAGCCACCTTATCCCCAGAGATGGTTCCTTGTACGTATAAACGAGACGACTTTATAGATCTACTTTGATTATATTCCAATGTTCAAAGAGAGTAGCAACAGATTTGATAATCTTTTTGCTATCACTTTAGCGTAATTATAATTTTGTATTGTTAATTCGTATTACCATATTATATATATATATAATGATAAGAATAATAAGAATAGGAAGAAGGAAAACAACAACAGATAAAAATAATAATGAAGAAAATAATGAAAAAAAGAAGAATAATAATAGTCCAATCTGACTTATTTATTCAACCGATAACATCTAGATTTGATTATTTACAAAGATTAGAAAGTTCGTTAATAAAAAACGGGTTCGTCTTAATTTAGGAAATAGGCTGGCTACGTACTCATATCTGTAATGGTTATATGGTATCAATTTGGTTTAATACCATGAAGAAGATTTAGAAGATCAAGCCAATATCCACCACGTGATCGCAGTAGAATCATCTTCTAGTGAGATGATGATATTAGTAATGGTTATATCATGGTTTCAATGGATGTCAATGCGGTATAGAATCTCATCTTATCGCATTTATCAATATGTGTTTTCATTCATTTCGGTTCCTCTGTTGAGTTTATGACTAGCAAACTATGGTAGTTCAAAGATGTTTAATGATCAAGAGCTTTATCTTTATGAAAGTTATTAAAGCGGAAATGGACTGCGGACCTCACAATTATGGAAACCTTTAGGTGAGGTCTTAATCATTCTCTTAATAGATCCACAATACAAAGTCTATGGGTGATTGCTGCGTTTTTTACAACGCATTATCAAACAATAAATATTTGATATCATCATAAATGTTATATTCTATTCTCCTATTACTCATTGCCAAATACAGGGGGTTGCGTCATTCAGTACACGCGTAACCAGGCAATCGATGTTGAAATCATAATTTTGTTATTGCACCTTTGACGTCATAAGCCTCTAAACAGACCGCTCTGGATCGGGGGTGAAATTGTATTGGTAAAATAGGGTTACTATTATAGGACAGGCTCCTGGCTTAAGATAAGACTCATTTTAAAGTTTAATTATAACACTACTTTCAAGTTCACATGGCCAGTGAAGATGGGCTTTTTGTCTCTGCCAAGTCCAGTAATGAGTTTTTTCAAAAGTAAAAATTAAATGTTAAAATAGGCTATTTTTTGTTTTTTTGGGGCGACCAAAAATGATTTTAAAATTAAAAACAAAAACTGGTGATGGTGATGGTGGTGATGTTGATGATAGTGATGTTGAAAATGAAAATGACAATATGCTGATGTAAATGTCTGACACAGAAAACGTATATATTAAGTAAACGGGAGTTCTAAAATATAGTGATGGATGTTTTATAGGAATCTGAAAATGATATCGAATATTAATTCAGCACTAGGAAAAGATCCGAGTAGGGTAAACGTGGATAGTGTTAATTAATACAACGTTCTTAAATGAATCAGGAAGTAGGGGAGTTTTCCTCAAAACCAACGACAAGACAGTCATAACTTTATACTCCAACTACGAAGATGTCCCTGATCTTCCTGCACCGTTTCACGAAGAGCTTACTAGCTATAGACATCTCGTGAAATCAATGCTTTCGGCGAGGAGAGGAGCAAAGACACGGCGTAGTCGCAATCCCACTGGAAAAAACCCAAAATAGTTTTAGGAAAACTGCAATTAATTAAATGAATGAGGGATTAAAAAAAAAAAAAGTGCCAGGGAATATGTAAGAGATGCAATATACTTCAAATTTGTGTAGATTATATCTTAGAATTATTTGTAAAATATAATTGTGAGTATTTCATTTTATGATCGGTGAATTAGTTTTATTTTTGAGATGGGTACCCCCCGGATATTTTCATTTGATAGGTTATAGAAATACACCTTAATATTATTCTTAGTAAATATACGATGTAATGAAAGTTTTGTCCAATGATTCAGGCTTCAGCACACTACTGAAATGACGAAACTTCAATATTCCAAACATTAAAACACATGTTTTAAGCTATTCAGTTTACACATTTAAAGAAGCAATTTATCTCAAAATGAATGCAGGTCTCAAAACTAGAGAATACACTTTAAACTACGGCTTGCTTGCTGCGGCAGATTACCCAGTCCTTCGAGGATTTAGACTCAAACGTGTATTATCAGTTTAGTGAAGAGGAAAAGCCTTAGATATAAACATTACATTTTTTCATAACTGAGATTTTCATATTATAACAAACAAAGCTGGGGGATTTTTTGGCCTTTTTTTGCCAGCCATATTCTACCCAATAAATGACATGTGATGGCGCTGTCCATCGACTAAAAAGTTATGACAGAGATATGACAGGTCTGAGGCGTCATTGCTACTTATTCAGGATGTTGGCATTGATCTTGACAAAGAGGGCTTCGTGAAACATATATCGGACAAGTAGCTCACTAACACTGATTAAGTCAAGAAGTTAGACGTTTGATGGTTTCAATAAACGGGCCCAAGTTTATTAATGTAAACATGAAGATCAAACTCTGTTCTGCGTTTATATCAAATATTGTCAATGTTTTAAATTCATTAAATAATGGGCTGGTATGGGCTAAATAATGGGAGCCAGCACAAACGTGGAGCGCTTTCTTTTGCATTATATAAAAAGGGTTGATTTTTGTCTTTGCACTTGAAGCCCATACCATGCTACAATATGAGATGAGTTATATAGCATTAAAAGGGACTTTTTAGGAAGATAATTTTTTTGTCCAACAAAGTATTCCAATATTCCTAGAAATTCATGTAATTATATGTCGTATGTGTATGTTCGAGTCCAGATGTTAATACTAATAAAAAAAATGGTGCTTATAAAGTGCTTATCACCGAAGTCCCTAAGCGCTATAACAAACAAAATACAATAATAAACAATTACAAAAATGCTGTACATTTCTTATGTTCTAACGCTATATTATCTATTAAAATATTATATGGAAACTCTGGGGTATGTGCATTGGCAGGTTTTAAATGTATGAAGTTCTTTTTTAAATACGAAGAGATAGTTTATTACTTTTAAGCCAGTTTGATACTTTTGGCAGTTCTAAATTGAGTGTATTAAAACATTTAATTTTTTTTTTGGTATTTTGTTTTGTTGTTCGTTTGTTATCTTTGCTTTACATTATGCTATTAATGATTTGGGAACTACGCTCGTACAAGGCCTAATGGCTTTATTTATGTAGTTCCCCATTTCATTTTCTAAATTTGTTTATGAATTATTTTGTATATCAATGTAATTTTTAACCGATAATAAAATAAATGAGAATGGAATTGAATTGAATTGCTGAAACTCACATGCATTGCATCCAAGAAAAGGACAAACGTTTTTCATCTATCATCTATTTCTTCCTATACGTCCATATTTCGGCTAATAATCACAGCCCGTTATTTTTCCGCGCGCTTCGTTTCTTTAGCGCCTGGTTATTATCGTCCGATTTCGGCTTTCTGCTCATTCATGTGATTTACTCTGATGAGTGCAAAACGGAAAGCTGTGGTGGCTATTTGTTATATTTGTAAATAATGTTAGGAGATTTAGAGAACGGAGCTATTAATGGGGGACATTTTTTCATGAATTTGTTTCCAAAATTAGCAAATGAACATTTCAACAATAACAAAAAGTAAGAAAAAACTCCCATTATTTTTCCTCTACCAGAACTCATCCTTTCTCTTTAAAATCGAATCTCACCCCCCGCACTGTAGGCCATGCAAGTCATGAATATGTGGAATGCCTACGGATCAATGGCGATTTCAAATTAAAGGGGAAAGAGGGGACGCCCCCTTTAAGTTTGGCCAACTTTTGTTTTTGTGATTTATGCTCCCTTAGCGCTTAGCTAGGGTGTATCCAGACTTTGTGCCCCAAATTAACTTGCTGACGGCAAACTCCTTTTGGGTATAAACGTATAAAATGGGGGGGGGGGGGGGTGAAAGGGTGGTTGGGTAACCTCTTCTTTCAAATACCCGGACCCGCCCCCGCTAAAGACTGTAATTGGTACGATGAGGAAAACGGCCAGAGAACGGTACAGGAAAAAAACACTTCTCCGTTTCCTGCTATAACATCCTATATCAGCTGTGCACTAGTCTATTCTAGAGTATTCATTTCCGTGTTTGATGAAGGAGAGCCTATAGCTTCTATTGCCAATGTTAACATATCTCTGTTTTGTTCTCGAAAAGGACCTTCAAACTCAATGTATAATAGGTAATGATGTCTACATCAACTCACATGTAGACATTCATCGAAACTGAAACATTTAATGACCAGTTTTTATATTAATATTTACTGAACAGCCAATATAGCTTTATTCAGTGGGCTAGTTCTACCATCATTTCACATTCAAAATAACTAAGCGTGACTGCATGTTTTAATTTATCACTTAATAACAAGAATCTTGGCGTAATTGAACATTTGTCAGTATAACGAATAATTTAAATAATTAATGTCGTTAAAATTGCAATATAATCAATTATTTTCATATAATTGCCACATATTGGGGGGGGGGGGTCATTTCCTTGTCATGCTAGTATTGTCAGTACTGTGTATGCAATAAGAATGACCATAGCGTAATCAAACCTATAGCAAAAGGAGGTATAAAAGCAAAAAATTCTGTTCATTAATTTGTTCATTACTTTTGCATATACGACATAGGCTTTGGCTGACTTGAAATATTTGTGACGTCGAGCTAGCCTTTTGTGTCACGTGATTCAGTGTCAAGGACGAACATTTCCTGCTTCGATTTCAAAAGAGTCGTTGAAATAGTATGGAAGCGCGGCGCGCTCGTCTCTCTCTCTCTCTCCATCTTGTTCAAAGTCAAAACCTCTCCTCGACACGTGCCACAAGAGCGCAAGAAGTTATCGCACAGATATCATACTTTACAAAATAGTTTTCGTACGAATGATAGTTTGAGAGTTTAAAGGCAAAGAGGTTCCCTATCGATCAGTTATGACGCGAATCACCACTTTTCAAGCTGCAGGAATCCTAGGTGAGACACAAAATATTCCGTTTCTATTATAAATTTCGATATTACCCTATAAGATTTACTAAGACCATTTGGTTCGAAATGTTGTTTCCGTCTTCTTATACACAGTAGTGTTTTCCCATGATCGCTTTGCATGTCCTTTAGATTTTTTCACAATATTTTAAATCATTTGATATGTCTCTATAAAGAAAAAGAAAATTAAGACATTAATGTACCATACTGCTGAATTTTTATTAAAAAATTACCATATTAACTTAGGATTTACTTAGACCATTTGATTCTAAATGCTATTTCCGTCTTCTTATACACAGTAGTGTTTTGCCATGAAATTATTTTCATATATGTTTTATATGTTCTTTTAATTCAAAATATCTGGGTCTGTGTTGGTAAGCAGTCTACAAATGTGAAGAGGATGAAATAATACTGAGCCAACCAGTCGTTTTGTAAATGTCGCGTTAGAAAAGTTGATGCCGCCTTGAAAATGCAGAATTATTTGGCTTTATCTTCAAGATGCAGATGGTCTTGAAATACGGGGTGTCTAAAGAAAATGCAACGATATTTTGACAATTTAAAGAGGTATCCTCATTGAAACTTTGTGCTCAATGCTGGACCAGAACTCTGTGTGAATTTCCCAAAGATTTATGCTACAACTACGAAGTATACCGACAAGTACCCTGTTCCAAATGTTAAAGGGATCCGGTAACTTTGTCTCAGATTCTGAAACAAAATCCTGGATTTAGCTCATGCTGCAATGATAACTATAAACCTTGAGGTCAGTCAGGAACCCCATGACGTTTACAATCCGATCGCCTGTCTTATTACCAAGATATTTATGATTGGAAATCGAAACCAAAATTTGCGTTTGCCTAACGGTTTTCATTACACTACAGTCTATTGGGGAAAACGAGTATGACAAAACCGGTCACTCTAAGATTTTTGCTTTTTTGAGGACTTCTTGGTCGTTTTAAAGCGCAATTTTTTTTTGTAGGCTTCAATATTAGACCATATCACAGACATTGATAACACCGACGTAGGGCCGTGCCTCTCGGACTAAACATTGTTAAACGATGCCTTTAAACGTGAGCGCGTTGCATAGCATTGAATTTTGTGCAATAAGCGTATACCTGTCGCTTTTGCATTTTACGACACATCTTTTCATTGAAGTCATAATTCTAACTCATATTTTCTTGATGACATCACCACTGAACATTTTTAATTGATATCGCATTTGTAAAATGTAGTGAATGACTTTGAAATATATATCTTAAAGATACAAAAAACAAAAGGCAGTATTCCGAGAAGTTTTTGATGCAAAGAAAATTAATTACTTGTTACTATCTTCAACTTATTCATATTTAGATCTGTGGCGTGAGCAATTTACTGTAGGAAACACCCGGATATTGATTTAAAAGGAAATTACATGATAAAATTGTTGCCCAGACCTGCAGGTGCAAACATTTTTTTTTCCGGATTTAAAATTATCTTGTGTGGAATACGGTTAGCACTATCTATGTTATTTTCCCATGGCGTTATGGTTGACAGTGAGAAGGGAAAAGATGAAAAACGGCTAACAATAAAAGCTTCTTCTTTTGCTTTCTCTTTGTCCGTCTCTTTCCCATTTCTTGCTTTTGTCTCTGTTCCTGGCTATTCTGCAAGCAAAGACTCTAGTTTGACACGTTATCACAATTCCTAAGAGCCTCAGTGATCAGAGCCTAGATCCGCCAGTTTCTGACTGTGATTAGCAGCTTAATTACAGAGTCTATTGTGGTCACAGTTTGCGGACACTAACAAGGGTTTCAGTTACAGTCTCAGTTTATTTCTTACATTATTTCACATTGTACATATAATTATTACATTATAATAAACATTACATTATAAAAGCCTTGATTAGAGCCTAGATCCGCCAGTTTCTGACTGTAATTAGCAGCTTAAGTACAGAGTCTATTGTGGTCATATTTTGCAGACACTGACAAGGTTTCAGTTACAGTCTCAGTTTATTGTTTACATTATTTCACATTGTACATATAATTATTACATTATAATAAATTCTTTGTAAATTATAATCAGCAATGGCCTCGTAACTGTGAGGACCCAGGATAAAAACCATGTCGATGTGCTATATTAGTGCCCTTTTGTGGGGGCATTAATCCTCATTACTGTCATTTATGACTTAAGGGCGTATATGTCTTCTAGTTGATAAGCATAGTAGCATACACATGCATTAAAAGTCACGCAAAACACACATTGTCCAATTATTATTCAATAAAATCTGATAATGTATACTATTATCTAGATCTATTATTTTTAAATTATTTTAAAAATAATTCCATAAATTTGGGTAAAACAAAAATATTCCAACTTTATGAGCGACAGTGTATATTGTAGGCCGGATTTTTAAATACTAATAAAATTATATATTCAAATTATAAGAAATATATTTTTAAATACATTCAGTTTTTTTTTTTCAGTTTCAAGTTTTTTATTTCTGCATTTTCCATAAACAATAACAAAAATAACAATGAATACATTTTAGCAATATAATGATAAGTAATACAAGTAGTAATTCATATAAATAAATAAATATAAATAATCAATAGTACAATTAATCGTATTTGAAAAGAAAGAAAAGGGGGAGAATGCAGAAGACCGATATCGTAAGCAGAGCTTGAAATGATACCGGCCTTACAAAAGAAGGAGAGGAGACAGGAAGAAAGAGCGGGTGAAGAGAGTGCTGTGCAAAGTGAAGAGTGCACTGCGCGAGCTCCTCAATCTATCAAAATAATTTCCTTTTTATATACAAATAAACAATGAATATTAAAACAAAATACATGTAGTATATTATGACCAGAATCTAATTTTCATACCTTATCATATATAATCCTAGAAAACACGAGACAACAACTTAAAGTAAACATACAGAAACCAGTACATATGCATGGGGGGTTTTATTAAAGAGCATTTACATATATCAATTTACATATACACCGTCTCTATACATTCTTAAAGACTAAAGTCTCTTTTTGTCTGACTCTCTTACTCTCCATATTTCTCTCTCTTTCGATCTCAATTCGTACTCTAACTATCCTTGTATATATCTATCTATAAATCAATCTATCAATCTATCTATAGATTTCTTTCCCTCATTCTATTTCTCTCTCTTCGCTCCAAAAGTGTTTTTTCTATCACCCTAATATTTCCCACAACAGATAAAAGTTTCCAGAATGCCATTTAATAAGTTGTAATTTCGTAAGATCTTGATAATTACAATGTTTTAATTTATGTTTTTATCTTTTTTTATTGATAGTGGCAGCACTGATGTGCTTCTCTGAAATATGTTATGCAAAGAAAACAACTACCACTGGACCTACAACAACGGCTGAAGCTACAACTAATGGAGCTACAACAACAACTGCAAGCAACATGACAACCACTGCAAGCAACATGACAACCACCGCGAGCAACATGACAACCACTGCGAGCAACATGACAACCACTGCGAGCAACATGACAACCACTGCGAGCAACATGACAACCACTGAACCTACCACTGCAAGCGACATGACAACCGCGTTCAGCAACATGACTACCGAGATTGGAATGACAAGCACCACGCCGTCAGGTAATTGTAGGCAATATTCACATTAAAGCCAGTGGGTTGTGAGTTTCCATGTGCGGAAGATCACAGTTTGTGACGTCATTGCCTCACTATTTATCTATTGCATATCTTTTTTTTTATCCCATTAATTTCCTTTTTTTTCCCAAAAAATTGATTTCCCCATGCCTTTGCCCAGGTTATATGATTTGTATCTTTAATATTGCGTGCATGACATGTTACAAAATCTTTTATGAAATTGAAGAATTAATACTATTTTCTGAATATTGTATATTCACAATTCTTGATTTTTATGTAAACAGTTTATCAAAATTAACATTTTTCACGATTTAACAGGACAAAAAATTACTCTATTTTAGTGCATCCACATAAAAACATGTACCTTCGATACAACTTGGATGCATGGTGTGAGGAAATAAGATTCTTAGGGTAAAAACGGAAAATTTATATCATCAATATAGAGAAAACAATTAGTGGATAGTGAGGCAATGACTTCACAGACTCATGAGTGAGTTGCCAAATGGTCTTGTGATTTTCAAAGTTTTTCATGTTATTAAAAATTCATAACTTTCTTATTGTTAACCGATCTTGTTCAAACTTTCATATTGCTCCGATTGTCTCATTTTCGCTCGCGTGAACATTGCCAGCACAAACCACTGACCTCTACCTCCTGTACGGATCATCGCCTATTCCCATTCATTATACGTTACGTACTAAAAGGCTGTATTGTCTGACCGTTCATGAATATTCATGTTTTTGCTTACCTCGGCTAAATGTTTGCTTTTACTAAATTGAAAAATTACGGTGGAGGGTTGGATGAAATGGACATAATGAAATAGGCAGAAATGATCTATGATAATTCATGCTCTTTATGTTTCGTGTGCTCGACCTATAATCTTCAAATCGCTTTGGAAACAGTGTCCAAAGTTAGACTTGTTTCACATGTGTATTATAGGCAATGACGAGCTTGCAACCTATTTTGAAAAATTACGGTGGGTGAAATTTCAAAAGTCAATGAGACATGAGGGCTCCAATGAAAGAGCTAGTGATAACGTACGTCGGGGTGGATGTGCTTTTCGTTTAAACAAAAAATGAATTTTTAAAGATTTTTTAAAAAAACGTCCATAGGCTAACATGTTAGGCTGCTGACTCTGACCAAGCTCTGACGATAGGGGGCGTTGTGAAATGAGACTAAACGGAGCCATATGTTCTGATTGGTTTGTCTGATTCTTCTGCTTCTATTGAAAGTAAGTTATTTTTGCAGAGGAAGCTTGCCCTTTAAATCATATGAATTGCAAATGTGTTTTTTTAAAGGTCGTTGTAAGGTAACGGGATAAAAATTACCTGAAAACATATGTTGTGTATAGCTAGAATGTATAACTACATCTAACCCCTAAACTTTACCTGATTTACAATGAAGTAATGAAGGAAATAAAACCAAGGACTTGGGTTCAGAGCAAGTGCGTTATGTTGCTTTGACTAGTCTGCACATAAGTCCCAGTATTTGCTGAGGATGTATTTAAACTTGCTTTAAAATTATCTCATCGGAGAAGAATTATTTGAAACACATATTTTTAATATATTATAGCGACTAGGAACCCCTTAAATACATATGTTTTGTTGTTGATGTGGTAATTGTTGTTGTTGTAGTTTTGTTATGTTGGTGTTGTTTATAGATGCCCTTTAAGCTTAACTTTAAAGTTTCCATTCATATTTGGGACATATAGGATTTTCGTCCGATTCATCGTCAAGTTTGCTCAAACGTGCGTTTCACTATATGTGTGCGTGTGTGTGTGTGTATCGCGTGCCATCTTTCCTATCAACCATTATAAACAGTTTGCTCAAATTGAGTTAAGAATAAAAGAAATACCCAACATATATCTTTTGATGTATACTCTAGCTTCATGGTGAATCAATATTATAGACAAAACAAACAAACATATGATTTCAACTTCCATGTGTGCAGAAGAAAATATCATAACGACATTACATGGACATCAAAATACCCCCCCCCCCCCCCAAAAAAAAAAAAAAAAAAAAAAAAACTCATGAAATGACCCTCTAATTGTCACAGGGAAATCAAGCGGAACAACACCAGCCCCAAAAGCCCGATGGGAAGTGAGGGACAAGAACGGAAAACTGTGTATGCTCATGGACTTCAATGGAACAATAACTGACGTAGGTTTGATCGCTTTTCTTTTCTTATAATTTTCTTATAATTTTAGCAAGTTTATCTACATGTATATTACAAATATCATATCAACACTGCTTGTATAATTGATGAAAATGTTGTAGTTTTGTGACGTACATCCAGGGGCGTACGCAGGGGGAGGGGGGGGGGGGTTTGGGGGTTCAAACCCCCCCCTTTGGTATTTTTATGTGTGTAAACCCCCCTAAAAAAACCTAAACCCCCCCCCCCCCCCCCTCCCCCCTTTGGGATTTTTTTTTTTTTTTTTTTTAATTATAAAAAAAAAAAAAAAAAAAATAAACTAGACATATAATACTTGTTTGGAACAAGTATAGGTGGGCTGGTCAACTAACATTTGAGACAAAATAGAGCAAAAATAAGCGACATACTGCTTACAAATTCTTAAAAGACAATATCATGTAGATTCATAACGTGAACTAAATTCACCTTCTATAGGCATAACACGCAAATTATGAAGTTTTTGACATGAGGCCTTTAATCAAAATTTTTACTATGATGACGTCATCAACATGAAAAATTGTTATTACTGCGCTTGTAGAGAATTGTCTTAGCTACAACATATCGAAATTTTGAAGAAAATTGATCAATATTTACAGAGATACAATCAATTTTACATAAATATGCTGACGTCATAATATGCAAATTCGTATTTTGAGTTCCAAGGCCATTGTGATGATGTCACGATACACTTAATGGCCAAATGAGACATGGAATCATATTTCCGACTCATACTCTATCTTAATATGAAAAACAATTGAGGATCCCGGTGCATTCCAAAGAGCTATAACGGATTTTGTATAGGCATGTTTTTGCCCATATATGCTATGTATTAAAAGACCTCGCGCGCACTGACATTTATCTTGAATTTACGCTCATCTTGTTAATAATGGTCATAAAGAGATAAACATGGAATCAAATTCCTTGAAAAAATATGAGAAATATCATGAAAGAAAAAAAAATGGCGATTCTATGTTTTTTAATGGTGTTACGCGCGAAAACGCGCGCGCATGCTCGTACGCGCGATTTTTTATAAAATGCTTAAAATGACCTGAAACGTATGCAAAATAAATTTGAGACGATTTTGAGCATTTAAAAATTTTGCGCGCGCATTGACGCGCGGACGTACGCGCACGCGCGCGTTTTTTGACTTAAAATTGACTGGACTGATATTGACCTTGATCATAATAAATATGAATGAGAAATACCTTTTGGTTATGAAGATATGATCATGAGTTTATTTTCAGAAAATTTCACAAAATGGCGCCTAGATGACGTCATCAGTCAAGGTCAAGGTTGAAAACCTTACTGTGTTTTCTCCATATGTCTATACATATGTCTGCCAAATTTTAAGGTATTTCATTCAACCATTTTCAAGTTATCTTGCTAACAAAAAAGTGGGTCGAAATAAGAAAAATAAATAAATAAATAAAAATAATAAAGGCGATTTTAACAAAAATATAAGGTGGTCTGTATTAGATACAGCCCACCTGAAAATATGCCCACGGCTGACCTAAAAAAAGTGTCCGCTTACCCCCCCCCCCCCCCCCCCCCCCACTGAGCGACTTTTCGGCCGGCGCGATTTAAACAATTTCAGAAGCAAAATATTTTGGGCCCGATTTTAAACCCCCCCCCCCCCCCCCCCCTTGAAAAAATCCTGCGTACGCCCCTGCGTACATCAAACACCAGTAGCGTAACTGGGGGAGCGGGGGCACAAAACTACAAATGAAATGGCAAAAAAGGAAAACAAATTAAAAAAAATAATGGCAACGGAACACCAGGATCTTGTGCTCTCAGATGTAAATTTTCGAAAAGTGTTTTTATTTACTTTAAAAAACTGAATGGTAAATTGTACTAAACTCCAACACTAGAGGTCGTTCAAGATCCATACACTGTCTGCGAGCATGAGCACCATGACAAGTTAATTTGGAGAAGTAAAGAATTCCATTTTGTAGCCTTCGTACCGTATCCCTATAGCTGTTTGTGTCTGGACGAATAGCTGGATTTTTATTTCTATCCTTGTTTTTTTTACAAATTTATCTGTGTATAATAATAATAATAATAACTCACATTTATAACGCGCCTAATACATTGTTTCTAGGCGCAGTGGTGCTGTTGTCCCAGCAGCTATTAAGTGAAGCAATATCCTTACACGAAATAAAGCCGGGACGACAGCACCACAAGTACACAATATTATTCAGTACACAATTATACAGTATGTTATGCTATGTTACGTTACAAAATCAAAATTACAGTTTGTTTATACAAATAAATAAATAAATCAGCTTAATCTAACTTAAATTCTGCTAAAGATGACTTATTTCATAACAAATAAAAGTCCAACATCATTTATTTATTTAACAAAATAAAAAAGACAAAATTATGGTATTTTTTTGAACAGATGGGTTTTTAACATTACTTTGAAAGCGGATGTAGAAGGAGCATTTTGAATATAGGACGGGAGGCTATTCCACAACTGGGGAGCAGCTACAGAAAGCGCTCTATCCCCGTATCTCGTTTTCACACGAGGGCCAGGAATTAGTTGTATATGATATATATTTAAAAAAAACAGTTGATACCATTGTTGGTAGTTTTGAACATTCGATATAAATATTAATTGACATGTTTCCGAAGTTAAAGTATATTTTTAAACAAAAGCTTCTGTTGATGATTAAAAAAGCTTGCCAGTGGTTTGTCTGACGTAGCAACAAAATGAATGGCATCCACATATATGCATTTATGCATAGGAGGTTAATCACTTGGGTAGTAACCAAGGGATAGATAGGCCCTAGAGAAATATGCATAGGCCTACATTGGTAATAGGCTGTGTGTATTCTCAGCCTCATCCACAATTATACCACAATTAAAGTTTTCCTGCGAAAAAGAGTTATAATATCATATGATTATATTACAACCTTGTCAAAATCTTACTGGACAATGATTTACTTGCAGCTCGTTAATGATGTGACTGAACAGATACCGTCTTATGCTTCGACATCGAAATCCAACTGCAGCTCATCTTCTTATTCAGCATTTGTCTTAAATTTTAATACTATTTCTACTGCATGGGAAATTGTCTTGAACTTCACCACTAGAGGGGGATCTTTCAAGCTCAATACACTATCTGCGAGCATGAGCACCTCAAGTGAGTTGATATGGCTCATAGTCATCATTTCATTCGATCGACAAAATTTGATTAGATCATCAAAATCTTGCCACAAATATACAAAAAATAGAATATTTTGGTAACATAAAGAAACAAACAAACCAAAATAGCACAATGCTAACTGAGGTTCGTCTCACAATTACTATTCGTAATTTACATTTACACATCATGCAATTTTCAATTTATATCGATATTTATATACAATATATAATATTTCACTACACAATTTTTGCTCTTTTACGGAAATTCACTGATGGAGGATTATTTTCTAAATCCTGTCGGTCCGCTTTTAGACCTCTTTTAATACATGTATAGGAGAGGAGCTGCGGAGAAAGAGGAAGGTTGCCAAGCCCTGTTTTTATATTGAAATCTATATGGGATCCAACGAATGATGGAGAGGGAAATATAAAACGATGGGAGGAGAGAGAACAAAAATGATAACGAAGTTCAGAAAAATAGACAGACAACGTATTAGTCACATCACGATAAGGTACACGTCGAACAATAATTTATTCACACTTGTCTAAAGGCCTATTGATCAAGTAACATTAATTACTCTATTTTTGCTCCCAGCGTCACTTTCCTCTTCCGTGACCACAGACTTCTTTGACGTGCCTCTTGGCGACTATTACACCTGCAGTCACTTCAGCTACAGTCTTGGTTCCTTTCATCTCAACCTGACCAACCCTTCGCTCCAGCCTTTCGTCCAGAGAACCGAAGGTGGGGACAACTTTGGCCAACGTAAGGGAGTACTCATTTTATTTTTCGACACACAGATAACCATTAAGCCCGAATTTCTTTGGGTTGATTACAGATTAAGAAGTTAGAAGAAAATAAACATGATAACGAATATCATAAAACCGTCTTAAAAATAATATTTCCACCTGTGTTCCATAGAATGTACCGTCGGTGCATAATTAAATGGATAATGATTACGCAACTTTCATGAGTACGCAGTACAGCTCCCTGCTGGAAAGAACACACTCATTCACACTCATTCACAGTGTGAATCACAGTGTGAAATCACAGTTCACACCGTGAACACAGTGTGAAACACAGTTTGATTCACACTGTGAATGAGTGTGAATGAGTTTGTTCTTTCCTTTTCTGGTTATCAACACTGTGAACCACAGTGTGAAACGAATCGACCACAATGTGAAAACGCCCCAATTTAACATTGTGGAGCACACTGTGATTCACAGTGTGAAACACAGTGTGATTCACACTGTGAATGAGTGTGGATGAGTGTGTTCTTTCCAGCAGGGAGTTTTGTACAAATGGAATGACCTTTATCTGCCCATGCGCAGATTGTATCCATATGTTTAACGTTTTCCATTTTTATCTCGATCTCTCACCAGCATATGTTTGTCGAAACAGTCACACCGGTATCATCGTCGGGGTCATCATCGCAATCATCGTGATCATAGCAGTCATCGTAGTGACGTACTGCGTGGTGAAACGGCGAAGAAACCCGTCTTCCCCTGCCTATGCGCGGGTTTAGTCAGGGGTGTGCATGTGAATCATTGGCCCCGCGTTTCAGACTTCCATAATAATCGTATAAAAGATAATCATGTAACTTACTGTAAGACTAGTATTGGTCTTTTTCTAGTCTTTAACATTGTATGATTAAGAAACGTTACACACATATAGATAGATAGATAGATATATAGATAGGTATTTGGTAGTTGGTAACTCTGTCACGCATCTCGCAAGGCCCCCTTCCCACTTGCTCTGCCATGTCCATGTCTTCAATAAACTACTAAATCAATCATGACAATTAATAAGTACTAGAAATCCGTTGTCCCTTTGCTAAATCGAGCTTATTCTGTGCAGTCTGTCCCCCAAATATATTAAGTAAATATTAATCGACTACCGAGGGTAATGGTGCAAACTATCATCGCCGAGGTTGATTGATTGATTGATTTTTATTCGACAAGCTTCCAACATACAACAATATACAATAATAACAGATCAAAAATAAGTCAGCTTGAACAGGATAACCCACGAAAGCTCGAGAGCTTATTTCCAGTGGGGTCCCTTACAGACATGTATAAAATTAATAAGTTAAAATAGTAATATTTACAGACAGATAAGAAAATTAAAAGAACTACTTATTAAAGATAATAATAATAATAACAACATTAAACTGATGATAGAAATGATATTAAGTACAAGAAGAAAAAGAAGAAGGAGAAGAAGAAAAAGAGGAGAAGGAAGAAGAGGAAAATAATGATGAATTTGTAGAATTTCTATAACGTACGAAAACATAAGTATATACAACATGAAAAGGTATGAACCGACAGAAGAATAAAAATTTCAATCATATAACATGTCATTCACTTCTCTTCTCTGACTGTCAAGTATTAGGTATTCCTTTAATTTCCTCTTAAAATGATCATAGTTTCCTATTTCTTTTACACCATTGGGAAGGGAATTCCAATGTTTTATGGCATTGTAATAAAACGAATTTCCAATACTACCTACTCTTTCTGGTAAGTTAAAGTTGAATCGTCTATTTCTTGTATTATAATCATGTACGTCAGTAACAAGCTCGAAGTTGGATCGAATATAATGATTCGACCTAGTATGATATATTTTATGCACGTGATGCAATGCGAGTTGTTTTGATCTTTGGTCGACTTCAAGAAAACCAGCTTTAGAAAGTTCGCTGTAGCCAACATGAGTTCTTGGACCAGAACAGTTGATAAATCTCACCATTTTGTTCTGTATAATCTTCAACTTCTTTTGATCTGACTTGTTTATGTTACTATACCATGCAGGGTTAGCATAGTCAAATAAACATTGAATAAGAGCAAAACAGAGTGTACGTCTTGCTTTTAAATCCATACAACTTTGATATCTGTACACAAATTTCAGACGAGAATTTGCTTTTTTTACAACTGATTCTACTAAAGATGAAAATGAAATTGCGCTAGCCAACTCAATGCCTAAATACTTCACAGACTCTTTTCTCTTGATTGCTTGATTATTGTGTGTCACTTTGAATTCAAATGACTTTTTAGAACTACTTTTAGAACAAAATAAAATGCTTTCTGTTTTTCCCAAGTGTAAAGAAAGCTTATTATCAGTCATCCAATCGACACACGTAGACAGCTGTTCACTGAGCTTTTCCTCAATATATTTAGGATCAGGATTTGAATAGAGTAGTACGCTGTCATCTGCGTACAATAATAGTTTGAAGTCTTTTATACAAATACACATATCATTTATATAACTTGAAAATAGAATTGGGCCTAAAATGCTTCCCTGAGGAACACCGCATGTTATAGGCATTAGTTTGGAACGAATATCATGAATGGCCACTACTTGGTGCCGATTAGATAAGTATGATCTGAACCAATCTAAACTTGCCTTAGCAAAACCCATTAGTTGTAACTTCTTCAATAAGACGCAATGATTAACTGTATCAAAAGCTTTTTGCAGATCAAGGAGCACCATACCAACAAAGCGCCCTTGGGAAGTTTCTCTCCTCAAATAATCAGTCAAATGAATTAGACATGTTTCAGTCGAATAATCATGTCGAAAACCAGATTGAAATTCATAAATTATATCATTTTCTTTGAAGTATCTTTCAATTTGAACACAGACCGATTTTTCTAGAATCTTTGATGCTACGCTTAAAACACTAATAGGTCTATAGTTGCTAACATCAGTTTTATCTTTCTTTTTATAAAGTGGAGTCACTTTTGCTATTTTCATATCTTCTGGAAAAGTACTCGTCAAGATAGATAGGTTCATTAAGTAACTTAGAGGCTTAAATAAAACCTTCGCACCATCTTTTAGAAATTTAGCTGGAATCAAGTCTAACCCAGTACTTTTTGATACATTCAACTTACGTAACTCTTTGAAAACAAATTGTTCACTGATTGGTAATAACTCGAAGCTGTTTTCATGTACACCTTTTCTTTCGTAAAAGTCACGAATACAATCATTGTCTGCGCTGAAAAAGTCTTTGGAAGGGGGGAGTTTGTCTACTAATTTGGCAGCCACATTTGTGAAATGAGAATTGAATTCATCAGCGATGGCCATCTTATCATGACATAATTCCCCATCAATTTTAATGACAGATTCTTGTTCTTTTCGCTTCTTATTTTTCAATCCTAAGCTTTTTAGATTCTGCCAAAGTTTTTTCGAATCTTGTTTATTTTCTTCTATCTTGTTTTGTAAGTAATCGAGTTTAGCCTTTTTCACCTCTCTTTGGACCATATTTCTAATACTCTGTATCTTTTATAGAGCTTCTCATCTTTTGCTCTTTTCCTCCATTTTTTGTATACTATATTTCTCTCTTGAATTAGGGAAAGAATATCTTTAGTCACCCAAGTTTCTGATCTTTGTTTTATTCTTATCCGTTTCAGTGGCGCTATCATATTCAAATTTGAGATAAAAACATGTTGAAATATTGACCATGCCTCATTTACATCAATTCTGTACAGTCAGTTATTCGTGACCAATCAACAACAGATAGTTGAAGATTGAAAGACTCTTCTGTATATTTTTTCATGGATCTGATATCATTAGTCCTGTGATGACCTATAGCCAGTCTAACATTTTTCCGTGTACAGAAAGTAAAATAATGGTCGCTAATACCTAGATCAATGACACCACTTTGACTTATTTTATTTTCTTTGGTACAACCAACATGATCCAATAGAGAAGAACATGTAGGTGTAACGCGTGTTGCCTCTTTAATGAGTTGACTAAACCCATGAAGACTCAACAAGTCAATATATTTTTTAGCCAGTAGCGATTTGCGAAGAAGACAAATATTCATGTCTCCTAAAAGAATTATTTCGTCATCCTTTTTTAATGTATCAAGAATATTGGACAATTTCTCGATAAACAAATTGTTTTTCGGAGGTCGATACAGAACACCAACAACAATTGGTTTTGATCTTGGTATAAGCAAATTTATCCACAGGCCGATTCCGTATCTCCAGTACTTATAGCATCCATAATATTAAATGCAATATCATTTCTGATATAGAAACATACACCACCTCCAGAGCCAGAGGATCGATCATGGCGTATGATTTTATATCCGTCTATTTCAATTTCTTCATCATTTATGGAATTGTTTAACCATGTTTCAGTGAAAGCAATAATAGACAGCCTTTTTCTTTTAAAAAGAATTCTAAATTCCGATATCTTGTTTAGAATAGACCTCACATTAAGGTGTAAAAAATGAAGACCTTTAGCTTTAAACTTTTCTTCAAATTCTTGATAAAGAGAAGTGTTTTCATCTCTGAGGTTTGGCTGAATTACTCTTGCTATCGCTTGCTTTTCAGGTGTAACGCGCGTTATCTTAAAATAGTTTTCTTTTAGTCTATCCTCGTTTTGGCTTTCTATCTCTATACAATCGTCATTAAATAATGAGTCACAAAAAGATGGCAGACAACATGTAAAACAATTCCACTTCTCATCAGGGCATTCATAATATAATCTGCGGTACTCTGAAAAACTGATAGCTTGACAATTAGTGTGAAACCATTTTTTACAAGAAGAACACAGAAGGCCGTGTTGATTAATTAATTAATTAACACGAGGTGATCTCATGGCGGCGAGGGAAGATGGTAGCCCCGAGATCACCGAGGCCGATGATAGTTTGTATCCATTGCCCGAGTAAAGGAGGTTAATATTTGTTTTATATCCCACACCGGCGATAAGGTCTATTTAAAGTGAATTTTACATAACAATAAGAACTGATTCTGCAGACAGTTTAGCTTCAGCTAGATTTTACAAAGCGCAACATGCATACAATAAAATACAGTCGATGCGCGCTCATTTGACATTGACATTGACTTTGACATTTTCGCGTAATCTACTTTGCTATGCGTATTCAATGGGCAACGGTGGGCAAGTGGGGTAGCAGCAAAAAATTACTTTACAATAAGTACTATCTCAGGTAGATAGTACTTATCTATACCTTTTTCATGCTCTGTACAATCGCAATGCAAACAACTATACATGAGGGATATAAATATTGATAGACTTAATTGTGCTTATGCAAGATGTTCACCTGAAATAGTTCGGCACATAATTACTATACAAAAATGCAAAAATCGAAAAAGTTATTTATTTCATTTTTAGTGGCAAAGCGTCATTTGTATTAAATTATCTACCTAATGTGAGGTGGGTTTAGGTAATTTGATGTCTTTGAAGAACTATTTTCTAAAAAAATTGTCTGTTTTTAAATACTAAATTTCCCTTTCCTCTTTGGCCTTGAGAGTATGTGTGTGTGTAATTGGGTTTTTACAGATGTGTATCAATCAGATATTGTTATTTACGTCTGGGGACCGACCTTTAACGTCACCATCCAAAAGACGTGACTCACCTTCGAACCGGGGTTGTCTGAGTCAATTTGTAGGCGAAGACAGAGAGCTGACCGAGTGAACGTGGTGCTAGACCAACTCATATTATCTCCCTCTCTAAAAAAAAGACTGCCTTAAGTATTTTACTTTACTTTTGGTTTCATTGTTATCGCTTTTACGTCAGTGTTCTGTATACGTTTTTGTCAACCTTTCTTAGTCACAACATCCTATTTTATAAATAATATTTGGAACCCCCCCCCCCCTTCAAAAATGTAATGGAAGCTCTTATTACCAATCATGACTTGGGGGGGGGGGGGGTAAGAGGACACTTTTTTTTTTCTTTTTTTTTCCCGAAAATTAAAAAATCACGCCGGCCGAAAAGTCGCTCAGTGGGGGTAGTGAGCACATTTTTTGGGGGGTCTTCGAAATTTTAGAAATATGCACGCCCCCCCCCCCCCCCTTGAGCGCCAGGGGGGGGGGGGGACAACCTCAAAAAAAGGTAAAAATCACGTTTTTTTACATGATTTTTTCCTCAAGGGGGGGGGGGGGGGGCCGGGCCCCGCCACTGTTGAAATCAACACCACCACTAGTTCCACCATCATCATCATCACCATCACCATGTCTACATGTAATATATATTAAGCAAATAACTACCGTTGGTGAAGGTGATGGGACAAACTATCACTTCCTAGGCGATCTGGATGTAGCTATCTTTCCGAAGCGAAGCTGAGGAAAGATAGCGTATACATTCTGATCGACGAGGAAGTGATAGTTTGCCATCGCCTGAAACCAAAAGGTGATTATTTGCTTTATATTCCACATCTAAAACAATTTAACTACAAAAAGAAAAGGACGTGTATGCATCTACATGAAAGACACCAGGCCCAAATTCACACCAAAAAAGGTAAAAGTTTAACACAACCCCTTGAGGGTATGGTGCGCGCATGTGTTTGCTTTAATTGCGCTCATTGGTAATGCGCGCTTAATTACGCCTGTTTTAGTGCGCTTTTGGATAATCTTCAGTGAAGGTGCGTTGCCCTTTGTAGATAGTACCTCTATCTTCAGTAAAAGTGCGTTGCCCTTTGTAGATAGTAGTACTATCTACAAAGGGCAACAAACTTTTTGCTTCTCCCACTAAATGATGGGCGAACTATCTTTGATCACGTGATTTACTTATGACCAATCGCAGAGCAAGATTCTTAGTATGTGGAATATAATATTTTTTATATCAACCCCTACCCCTCTCACAACCCCGGGCCATCATGCGCTATCGAGCAATCGCTTATTATAATAGCCCTAATTTTCTTTGCAACTTTCTTAATGAATAATTCTTGCAACGGTATTGTGTTAATTATCATTTTTATTTTTTTGAAATACCATCATTATTATTATTATATTGTAAACACGATAACAAAAAACTTGTTATATTTTTTATAATGTTGTATTGCTGAAATGTAATTTGATTTATATCTTGCAGAAGAAAATAAATTCAATTCAATTTAAAAATTATCATGTTGTCCCCACGTTTCTGATTCACATAATAGTACATTATTATAAAGAGCATTTTCGAGCAATCTATCTCCGTATATTATCTCACGTTCCTTTTCCTGTTCCTTCATCTCTCCCCTCGCTCTCACTTATTGTGCCATTTGATTGGGGGCGGCACGTTCCCCCCCCCTCCTTCCCCGTAGCTACCTGGCCTACGCCACTGATTAGGTATTACGTAATCCAAACATGTTTCCAATGGGACAAACAGACATGCAATTTAACTTTTATAGTGTAGAGAATGATTTTAAAAAATACACCGTATGATGATGAATTATTTATAGATTGAAAGGGACGGAGAAAGAGAGATAATTTATTAGAGCGAGAAGGACAATTAGGAAGACAGAGAGAGAGAGAGTGGGAGAGAGAGAGAAAGACAGGGAGAGCGAGAGGGAGACAGAGACCATCATGGAGTTACTAACCTAGTAACTAGGCTTGTAACTCCATGCAGAGACAGAGCGTAAGAGAGAGAGTGTGTGTGTGTGTGGGAGAGAGAGAGAGAGAGGGAGAGAGAGAGAGAGAGAGAGAGAGAGAGATCGGTTGTCATGATGAAGCACCGTTTGCAAAGGAGATTTTTTTTTTGGAGTTTCCAACATTTCTAGAAAATCAAATCAAGACATGTCCAGTTATATCTGACACGTTTGGAAAAGCTTTTAACATCACGATTTCAACAAAAATAATACCCAACTATTTTGTTTTATTCGTCGATTAATTAATTGTTCTTATATTTATTTCTTATAATTATCTCCAAGTTTATTCCAACAAGCATCAAGATCATCTGGTCAAAATGTAATTTTATGACATTCCAAACAGTAAAAATAGTAATTTAAAAATTGCCATTGTATTTGGAATGATTATCCTGAAAAATAATAGACCTACAATTAAATTGATAAAACAGTGGATAATTATTGTCGTCTTAGCAAATTAGCTTAGACAATTAGACCGGAATACAACTAATCCTTCTCTAAAATACTCGGTACAGTTAAAAATAATGCAGCTGCATCATTTTTCCGAACAAGACAAAGGCGACGGAAAATATATTTGAATTTATTACACAGAATTCTTGACATATAAAGCTGCTCAAAATATTAGATGCATTGACTTACTAGAGCTAAATGATTAAATGTAAATTTATTTTAAAGAAAACTAGCCCACTTTGCATTCCATAATTTTAGCGTAGATACGATGCATACATGTAGAGGTCAGTGGTTTACATGTGAATTGTGATTATCCAGCATAGAATGATAGATTATTAAAGATAGGTGGCTTCATCAAGGTAACATTCATGATTCATGCATGCATGTTCTTCGAAAGGAACCAAAAAAGGTGAAAAGTGGAAAACTCGTGAAGGATAGACGTAGATTGTCCGTGAGTATAAAAAGGCAACTGCTCATTCACTTTGTACGCGTAGGCCGACGTACCGGTACCGGTACATGTAGCACCGCACTGCACTTTGCAGTTCATAATTGGCGTGCAAAGCCATTGCCCAATGGCTGCAGCATCAGCATGCAGCATGCCTATCGACATGATCAAGTTAATTTAAAGACCCTATCCGATATCAATGAAAAAATACAACTTGATATAGATCTAGTCTACATGAAAAACTGAATGAATGTAGAATATGAATTTAACAGAATAAAAAGTACCGTAGATCTAGACTAGACCTTTTTCTAGGTCTAGATCTAGACTCTATTCACCCTTTCATTATCGCACAAAGCCACAAGATAAGATCGAGCAAATAAAAACTTCATTTTCTGCAATCCAAATTAGACTCTACGGGTCGAATACTAGTCTACCAGGGGCGCTGGTCTGAGAGTGAGGATCGTCCGCATTAATGAGGATATCCTCATATACGCATACAAAATGCATTCTAAAAAATAAGGATCCGCATTTTTGCGGAAGTTTTTTTTCATCAGCGCTCTGCAGGTTTCATGTTACACATCAACGAAAAAAATACACAGTGGCGACGGGCGATTCGCCCCCTAAACCTCTGAAATCGCCACGGTAAAAATCAAGACGAGGGCGAAAAAAAATCAATAGATCTAGATCTATATCTTGAAAAATCGCCCCCGCCATGAATTGATATTCCCTAGGAATTAAATCAATTTATTGATGTGTCTGAGTGAAATGTCCGTTCCAACTACCAACTCCAAAACTAGAAACTTCCATCAACATTTTAAAAGTTTTGTGAGTTGCAGCGGATCGGCGGTCATACATGTACACCTACTGTAGCTAGATCTACAGCGGTATCCGCCTGCCTGCGCCTAAGCTCCCGGCGGCCAGACAGGCCACCGGCCCCGATGTAGTTTTTGTACACAGAAACGTACTAGCTTAGCTCCAGCGCGCGCCCGCACGCTCCTAGTATGAAGCAAATAAGTATTTGCGAGTGACGAGAGCTGACCAAATTGGTACGTAATATGTTTATTTCGTCTTTTTTCTGGCCCTAATTTTTATCATGGACAATGCAATCCCATTAAAAAAAATGTTATTCCGTCTAAAATTGTGTTGTTTATAAGTTAAAACCATTAAATGTGAGTATATTTTTACTGTTGTCCCACATACTGATATATTTGTTATAACGAAACGTGCAAAATCAATGCCAGATTTTTTCCTGTAAAATCGGTATAAAGCAAGTTTCGTACACAGAAATTGAATTTTGTTATAAAAAAACCGTAAATAAATATATAAAGGATGTTCCTACTCCTCAGAATTTTTCTTACAACTGTTTAATTAAATTAAATTATTTATATACGATCGATGCCAAGCCAATTGTCATGAGTGATGACATCAATTTCTGTCTACGAAATGAAACTAGCTTTGGCTTGGCCTTTAGAATTAGAGTCTATAAAAAAAAAAATAAGGCCATGATTTTGCATGTTTCGGCATAACAAATACATCGGTATGTGGGACAACAGTAAAAATATTTACTCACATTTAATGGTTATAAATGTTATAAATAACACAATTTTAAAGGGAGTTAGTCTACATTTTTTTTTAATGGGATTGCATTGTCCATGATAACAATTAAATTTGGGACAGAAAAAAAGACAAAATAACATATTACCTACCAATTTGGTTGCTAGTAGTAGATCTATGATGGCTAAGGAAAAACACAACTTATTGTTGCAGCTTACAATATGGCTTTAAGGAAGTAGCCCCTTGGGTTTTTTTTAGGCAATGGGGAAAAGTAGCCCCCATAAAAAAATTAATTCCTAGCCCGCGTGTCAGTGATAATATTTTCTTAGGATATGAAAAACGAACAGTTAAACAAAACACTCCTTTTGACAAGTTTTAGTTACATGTAAATCATAAAGCCACACGTTTAACACAAAGTGAATAAATCATGGGTATCTGAATGTCTGCAATACTCTACATGACATATGTACGCTACAATTGTATCTATTTTTGCCTTTGCTTGGAATTTAATTAGGTAAAACCGTGTTTAAAAAAAATACAACCTTTAAAAAAAAAAGCCCCCCTGAGCTCCAAAATAGCCACCGCAAAATAATTAAGGGGGGCTATTTTTTTAAGGGAAAATCTGAAAAGAGCCCTCGTAAGAAAAAAGTAATTTTTTGGTTGTAACACATGACATATTTCCATAAAAAGTTCATTTTTAAAGAAGTATAAACCCCTGTTTAAGTGAATATGTACAAAAAGGATCAAAGCTGGAGGATATCATGTCCTTTGTTTGCCAGCCATAGCGTACTCAATAAATGACATGTGATGGCGCTGCACATCGACTAAATAAGTTATAACAGAGATAGACTCTAGTCTAGATCTACCAAGTCTAGCTACTCTAGGCAAATTCATGCAAAAAAATCTATTAAAAAAATTGACTTGAAAACACATCAGACAATTAGTCTGAACCGGGCCGAGTCAGGAGCAAATTTGAAGAAATTATATTTTTAAATGTTGTACAACCAAAGATATAAGAAGAAAACTGACCAAGTATCTGTCCTAAGAATCGTACATGTAAAAATGTCCTTAGACATTCGACAGCTGAAAATGACGCGCACGGTTGCGTTACGTGCGTTCTCGAATCCAAAATCGTACCTCACACACACACTCTCGCCATACCGCGAATGGTCCGTCATGGGGAGCTAGCCGGCTGAGAGTTTGCCAGTGATACCAACGCACCTTCGGAGCTACGCAGCGCGCAATTTTAGCGGAACTCAAAAGGTTTGAGGTGAGAAGGTGGTGGGCTAGCTTTTTGCCAAAACAATGCTAGATCGTCTGCTGGCAAAGTGAAAATAACTACGATCGAGAACATCGTCGGTTTCTTAACTTTTTAGTTAGATAATTCTGAATTCTAATTGAGACTACATGTATATAATAAATTAAATCAACAAAGAACCCTCGGTAGATCTCTTATAACTATACAAAAGCTTGTTTATTTCTTCATTTGACATTTGTTTTTGAGCCATTTTTTTGTGTGCGATTCAATGCAAACCATGTATTACCAAACTTTCAACACGCAAGGAACGGGGAACACTCGCGGACCTCGTATCAAATTTGTTGCAAAAAAAAAATTCAAGGGTGATTTTGAAGCAGTGAAGAAAATTGGCGCTGCGATGCGCAGAAATATACTTGAAAGAAACTTTAAAAATCACACCTGAATTTTCAGAAAATCGTATTTGTATTATCGTACCTACACCTGTACATGTAGTTGTGAGTTGTTTATAACTCAGATTTTATGAAGATTTGTCAGAAAAAAATGTCAATTTTTTCCGTTTGGTGGTCATTTCTAGGCTAATAATTAAAAAGTTGCATCCAAAATGGGTCCGATGTTTCTCTTCTTGTACTCGCATGTTATTTCTACTAAGATTAAACATAGGATGGTTAGGGGTAAGACCGGATAACATTATAAAAAAGACATACATGTATCCTTCCACCCTCCCATATCCAAGTTTTGGGCTGATTATTGCCGACCCACCGCAGCAAGGCCATTCAGATTTTTGTACGCGGTCAAAGTGCCCTCTAGTGCCCCATGAATGTGCCTACCAAGTCACGACGAGGTCAGCGGCTCGGCGACGTCTCAACTCTATAGACATGATGTTGTCTTTGATCTTGGCACAGAGGGCTTTGTGAAGTGTAAGACTGTAATGCTAAATTGAACAAGTACCTTACTAGCGCTGATTTAGTCAAGAAGTTGGACCAAGTGATGATTTCAAGAAAAAGGCCCCTGGTGATCATGGTGATAATGTGATATATAATATTTATATCAGTACCCTTAAGTGGGACTTGTTAACATTGTTCAGATGAGAGAAGATGGTGCTAAGGTAGTGACTTCAGTGCTAGATATACAATTAAAGATAATCTGAAAGTTTGGGTGAAAATAGACCATCAATAATGATACAATTTGAGAAAAAACTGATCTGATCGATGCCTTATTTCTCCCAACTATATTATTACAATTTAATTATACTTTAGGTGAATAAAAACTGTTTTTCCATTGCCAACTAGATTCGTACAGGTGTACTTCACGATAATATCGATGAGTTTGATATACACTGTACTAAGGCGCTGATTTAGCGAATTCCCAGCCCATGCCTTTTTACAATAATCTCTAGTACTAATGTGTGGTGTGCAAGGTGACTATTTATTCAACTTTAAATAGCATTCCAAATTCAGTTGCATGGTGTAAATAGTGTAGATTTGATTGCTCATTTTATTTTATTTAACTTTTTTTTCCCCTTCCCGTAGGACCTCTGTTGATGGCTGTAAGCTTTGTTGACAGGCAAACAAGATGGCTACTATTGTCACTGCTGTGCATTTACCGTAAGTAAATGATTTAGTCTGTATTGTACAGTACTTGGTCTCACTCTTATGCTGTGTTGCGTTATTCTTTATTGTGTTATTTTGGGATATATAGAGTGGTGAAGTGTGACGTCATCAAAAATCTATTTTTAGAATTTCTCAATTTTTTCTTCATATTCCGAAAGAACATCAAAAATAATGTCCAAATGTCGAAAACCAATTGAATATGTTAAGTATTGGCTGAGATATGACCATCTGAATGAATATATGTCCTATGGGAACTCAGTGTTATATGCTCTGGCTCCTATTAGGAGCCAGAGCATATAACACTGAGTTCCTATGGGGAGTATATTTATTCAGATGGTCATATCTCAGCCAATACTTAACATATGCAATTGGTTTTCGACATTTGGACATTATTTTTGATGTTCTTTCGGAATATGAAGAAAAAATTGAGAAATTCCAAAAATTGATTTTTATGACGTCACAGCTTCGGTACTCTATTTCCCAAATGATTTGGGCAATTAAAAAAACTACAGATCTACAGAATTTACATTGTTGCCTTTTTTGTAAATTAAAAAATTTACCTCAAATAGAGGAGGAATTAACCTCTGGAAAAAAAAAGTTGTATCAATCAGAAAATCTTGCACAAGTCAGTCTTTGATCTGATATCTTTTGGTTGTAGCAGCTCACTCAGGAAGCTGTACTAGCTGGGATGGTAGGTGGGGCGAAAAGTTGCAAAGAGTGCCATAAGGTGCATAAGTGGTGTGTAGATACCGGAGTGTTGGCTCAGTCAGTAGAGCGTCTGCCTCACAACCGGGAGGTCGTGGGTTCGATCCCCGGTCGCGTCATACCAAAAGACGTTAAAAGATGGGAGTTGCTGCTACCTTGTTTGGCGTTCAACAATAAGGGATAGAGCAACGTCAATCTGGCGCTGCTCAGTGGCTGCCGGGCTCACGATCAATTGGGCAAAAAGAATTTTCGTTTCGGTTTAATAAAATTTAGAGTTGACTAAAAGATTTTTATTATTATTATAGACAAAGCACTTATCAATGTAAACAATACTTACTTAATTAATTACTTCTTCTTTTTTTTGCAGAAGAAAATATTTCCGGGCCCAAGTGAGGAAAGAGAAACGAAAGAAAAAAAGGCAAGCAGCTGCTCAGCTTCGGGATGCTCAGAGAACAGGTATTCAGTGCATTTCTATTAACAATCTCTCTAGTTTTTTCTGTCTCTCTTTCTCTGTCTCTCTCTCTCTTTCTCTCTCTCTCTCTCGCCCTAAAAATTATACCTGATGCATGAGAAGAAAGGGCAAAAAACCTTTCTACAATTTTGTTTCATGACTTAAATTACGTTTGATGCCAGGAATTTAAAAATAAGGGAGAATAAGATTTGATTCCTTAAATTTGCCACGCATTGAGAGATTCAATATCAAAACTTTCCAATCAAAATTGGCAACTTTTAAAACTTTTTCACAGCATTCTCTTGCCAATGTAAATGTGCAGGGCTCTGATCAAGGGCACAAAAGTGTTACATATGAGGTGAATTTTAAAAGTCAATTATAGACTGTGGCAACATTATTTTTGTAATCTGCAAACATTATGCAACACATAGCTAAAAAATCAGACCTTAACAAATTGCCGTTAAGCGGCAATCAGTAGCCAAATATCACATCATCAAAAATGTTACGTACATAACTCGGTGTCCACTTCATGCTGATATTTCTCTTATAATTTTAATTTTTCTCAACAAAGTACATGAGATGTTAAAACATACCCTAAACAAAACTTAAAACCATTGCCATATCAACTTTTTTCAATTTAGTTATTAGAATTTGGCCAAAACAAATATGGACACCGAGTTATGTACAGTACATCTTATTCTCTAGATGCTTTCTCTTTGCCTTATTGTCAGATATGGTTTTGCATTAGTCTAATATCAACTTCAATTGAAGGAATGATGTGTTTCCTGAATGAAACATAATTTGCAATGTGTAAATAGTTTGTAAACTACTATTTCAGGACTGAAATGTAAGATTTCTGTACTTAATCGTACATAACTGTGGACACCAAAAGTAAGTAGTTTTACATTCAAATTATAACTTCTTGTTCCTTAAATTCAATAAATGTTTGTTTAAATGAAAATGCAGAAGGGTGCAATTCATGCTGACAGAAATAAATTGATTCATTTATGATAATTTATTTCAAATTGTGATTGGCAGTAACGTACATAACTCGGTGTCTTTTCATAACGGTGTCTTAGTTATGTACATGACATGAAAAAGCTCAAACTGCAATATTTTTTAATATTCTTCTCACCAAATCAGACGTGTGTATGTCTTATACATTGTTTACTACCTACAATAACAAATAACTAAATATAGGGGGTCTTATTGAAGAAAAAAAAACATGGTGTACGTACATAACTCGTCACGTACATAACTCGGTGTCCATTCATTGTTGATTAAATCACACATACAAGTTAAAATGGGGAATCCAATGTTATCAGTGCTCTTCATTCACCTATATACACCATTGCATTATCATTTTGAAAGAATACAATAACTTTTTGTATAGATTCTGTTGCATGATATGTTCATAACTGCAGGACACCAAACATTTTCCATTTTCAGAAATCTGAATATTTTTAAAACCATGACCCATAATGAAATGATCCGATTAGAAATCAAAGATAAAGTGAAACTAAACATTATAACATTGCAAGCTTGTAAATAAATCAATTATTTATACACCATTCTTCAGTTAGTAAGATTTGAAATTTGCAGGACACCACAGTTATGAACATATCACAAAAATTGTATCACGTGTAAATGGAATAAGAAAGTAAAATAATAGGAATTAACTCAACAGAAATGTTAATTATTACATAGATTCTACATCAAGATTTAAAAAAATCACAAGTTTTGCATCCCATTAGTAAAAATATGGTATCCAATTAGTGCATGTTTTGAATGTAACGTTAAAAGTGCTGAAAATAGGCCTTTTTACATCATAAAATTGCTCTAAAATCTTTAATTTGAACTCAATGAAGCTGAAACCTTGTTTGGAGCTTCCCCTGATGGTACTTTCTAATATAAAAATGCTAATTTGTGTCTGGGTCTCATGGTTTTGGATAATTGAACAATTTCCCAGTGTTCAATCTACATTTTTGTAAGTGTACCCTTGATCTGAGCCATGCACAAATTGTTTTCACAGTCATAACATTTTATTTTAATAAGGTAGCAATGAGAAAAGATATTATTGTTGCCAATTTGAAGATCAACATGTGATCAATTTAGCCCTAAAAATAAATCCTGTCCTGAAATGATTGAAATAGAGGATGACATTTTGTATAGTACAGTGGGTTAAGTTAAACATTGTCCTCTTTTATGAAAGAATGCAAGACTATGATGATGAAGGGTGTATTGGATTTAACCTGGTTACCTGGTACAAATTCTCTCTTCTTTACAGTCAATGAGAGTCAAAATGATGACGATAATCAAGATGTAGAGGAGAATGAGGTGGAAACAGAACAAGGACAAGGTGATCAGGATGAGGAGAGAACCATGACATGGTAAACCACGGCATAAACAATTTTTTCTTTTTTTAACCGATTTATGTATGTAAACAAATGGCAACTGCACACAAAAATACTTACGGTAGGCCTGTTCCCTTTAATCTTGGGGTATAGGCCATCAAAAAGATCTCTCTAGAGTCCTCTGTCCTGTGCTTTCATTTTGAGCTGACTCCAGGTGTAACCCATCTTTTTTTTGTATCGGCCTGGAGGTCTCTTCGTCTGGTTTTTCCTCCAATAGCTAACAACCCTTAATTACTCGCTGCTATGGCACTTTTATTGTCCTGGACAACACTAGCTGATTTAGAAAATCAAGAGGCTTACCTAAAGTACTCAACTCTAATATTGTCAGAGTAAGAAACTTTACACCCCCCCCCCCCCTTTCCAAAAAAAAAAAGATGCAGACATTTTTTTTTTTTTTGGCAGGGGGGGGGGGGGGGGGAGGGGGGACTTGTCATAATTTACAGAATACCTTGCCTCATCTTTTTTTCAAAATCCTTGATTCACCCCTTTAGAATACAGAAATTGCAGGGTGCAGGTATGAGAGAGTAAAGTGTTTATTGAAATTGCTATTAATGCATGCACATCTACAGTGTGCAAAGAAGAGTTACCGGTAAGTGAAGGAGGTGAACATTGTATTCTTGTATGACTACCAAGGATATATGCTGTTATACATTTTGTTACATTAGACACTTAACTGTTATTCCATTTTGCAAAGTTTTAAAGTAGAATACAGATTTCCAAATGACTTGCCTTTAACTGCCTTTAGCCCTCTTGAAGTTGATTTTGCAAGAATTGTACATTGTATTAAAGAATACGTTATTTAAGCAAGTAACAACAAATTACATATTCTGATTACTAATGCAGTGTAATTCTATGTTTCCTTGTGAATGTTTAACACACAGCCTTGAAGCTAAGGCTGCGTGGCTGGAGAGAGAGAGTCTAGCGCAGGCCGAGTTTGAGAAACAACGGAAGATTGCCGAGGCCATTAAACAGAAGGAGATGGAAGAACGGGTAATTCATTAAATCCATTAACCTTAACATATGTATTTCTTTGTTTGTATCTTTTATTTTGTACATGTATGCACAAATATTGTACACTTTATCATTTTAACAATACAAACTAAAGATAAGAATCTTTTAACATGAGTTTAATTCAATTCAATTCAATTCAATATTCATTTAATATTATCACAGCTAAAAGGCTGAATTGCATCATATCCCATGATTAAAATATGGACAGATTACTACACAGTGATAAGTACAATAGTTTCTAAAACACACATGTGTGAAAAACAGAGGTGAAAATTAAAAAAGAAACAATATTTGTACATACTATAGTGTTGATTACCTTTTTAAATACTAAGTAAGGTGTGATCCTGTTCATTTTTTCAATGAAACAAATTTAGAAGGCCATTTGAATAACTTTTTGAAACACTTTGTACCTGGGAAAGCTATATATGTTGAACTAAATTTGTATTTATTCCAATCGACCTGCATAAATAATCAATTTTGGGGAAAGATCCTATTTTGAAACAAGATATTACAAAAATCTTTTCTAACCATAAGAGTAACATTGTTTCTTTCCCTCTGTTTCTTTCTATCTCCTTAGAAACTTATCCAAAAGGAATGGGAGGAGCAACAGAAAAAGGAAGATGAAGAGAAGGAGAAGAAGGATCAAGAGCTAGAGGTGATAAGATGCCCAACTCTGAGTGTCAACATCGCGGTTTACATATCCAATTCATTTTATAAACTTGTTTCTTATGCATGTTTGTCGGTCATGAGTTCATTGGCCTGAGTCGTTATCAAATCAAGAGGTTGGGTGTTTGAACCCAGCCCAATATGCATGTCTGTAACTCGTTGCCTACAGGAATCAGATCGTCCCTCTGTTTAGACTTTAGGGAAAAGATTTATCACGAGTCAAGGGGTTAAAACAAGGTATTTTATCTCTAAATTTAATACTCTTGTTATTGTTATCAGTAGGTATTTGGTATCTGTTTTTACTTTTTTTAATGCTGTTGATACTGTAATGATAACATTCCTAAATTCAGGATGATTATTTGTGGAACCCAACTCCCTTCCTGTAAGATTGACACTTCAGATTAAGCCTAAAAACCTTCTTTTTTCAGCAAATGTGTAAATGTAATTCTGTACTATTGTTGCACCATTCCTTAACCAACTCAATACGTAGCAGCTGCAGGATGAGATCGCATCAACCTATCTTTACTCAACCGTCTTCAATCGTATCTTTTTATCATGATCAACTACAAGGGAAATGTACTTGACCGACATTCACCTTGAAAATGTTATCAAGACCATTGGCATAATGCTTTCAGTGGTATAACATTATTTATTTTGTATCAATATTTTTCAGCAATAAACCGGTGGAAGATCAAGAATAGATTATGTATAAAAACTCAGTATGTAGAAGAATGTGTGCTGGGGAGTGTTTCACAAAGATTAAGATCAATTTTAAGTTGGACTTAACTATGGCAGGCCTTTCATGCCACTGTTTGCTCTCACCATACAGTGTGTCTCTAAAAAAAGTAAACCCAACTTCAACGGCAAATTTTCAGATAACTATAAAATATTTACACATTATTTTTTCATGGTTAGATAGTCCAATAAGTCCTCTGTCCAATTATATCACTTAGGTTATCTGACGCTCATGCATGACTGAGCATGATTCAACTTAGTGAACTGGTGTCAAATCATCACTGTGGCAAGTTATTTCTTGCTATTGTCATGCATTCAGGGCCTATTTGAAGTTAAATGTTTGTCACATGTTAGGCCTATGATTAAATCATCATTGTGGCAAGTTATTTCTTGCTATTGTCATGCATTCAGGGCCTATTTGAAGTTAAATGTTTGTCACATGTTAGGCCTATGATTACATAACAACTTCAGCAAAGGTTGTTCCTAACACAGGCACACTTCACATGCTTTCCAAACATGGTACAGTTGACAATTGAGCAGAGAGTATTCCTGGTAACTCGATACCAGGAAACAAGAAGTTTCGTGGAAGTTCAAGATGCTTTTCGGGTGCAGTTCCCCGAGAGGCAGCCTCCAACAAAAAGAGCCATCTGGTACAATGTGAGAAAGTATGCTGATCACGGAACCAGTTTGAACAGGAATAAAGGACACTCTGGCCACAGACGAACTGGGAGGTCTGCTGAAAACATCCAAGTGGTAAGAGAGGCCATCCAAGCCAACCCACGCATAAGCACCAGGAGAAATGATACTGGAATACCACGCGCAACTTTTAACAGAATAGCAAGACTGGATTTGCATCTCCATCCATATCATGTTCATGTTCAGCACCAACTTCTACCAGCTGATTTTCCCAGACGACTTCGATTTTCACAATGGTTTGTGAACCGGTGCAACCGAGATCGACAGTTCCTCCAGTTTTTTACCATCGGGGATGAAGCAACGTTTTCCATGGATGGAATGGTAAACACCCACAATGAGCACGAGTATGCTGAACTCCATCATCCACCGGGATATGCTTTTAATAAGAACATGAGCAGGGAGAAAGTGAGTGTCTGGATTGGTCTTTGTGGCAATGGTTCATTGGTGGGACCTTACTTTTTTGAAGGCAACATCAATGGCAGGGCGTACCTTGACATGCTGAACAATTTTATTGTGCCTGAGATGGAACAGATCTTCCCCCGACAACGACGTGGAGCATTCCGCAGGGCCTGGTGGGCTCAGGATGGGGCCCCAGCCCACAGACTTATTGCTGTGAGGAATCGTTTGACTGAACTCTTTGGCAATCGCATCATTGCTCTTCATTTCCCAGTTGAGTGGCCTGCACGTTCACCAGATCTGACACCATGCGATTTCTTTCTTTGGGGGTATCTTAAAGGAAAAGTGTTCCAAACCCCACCGGCCACAATTCAGGAGCTGAGGCAACAGATAACAGGTGAAGTGAACCGATTACGACAAGATCAGGGAATGATCAGGCGTGCTGTCAGGGACATGAGGAGGCGTTGCGAGCTTTGCATCGAAAGGAATGGCGGTCATGTCGAGGGTACACATCCCTAAGCTATGCTCGTAAGAAATCAGACATTTCCTATGTCATTTGATTGATGAACTTCCAATCAAAGTGCAATTCTAACTTGCCACAGTGATGATTTCACACCCATTCACTAAGTTGAATCATGCTGAGTCATGCATGAGAGTTACATAACCTACGTGGTATCATTGGACAGAGGACTTATTGGACTATCTAACCATAAAAAATAATGTGTAAATATTTTATAGTTTTCTGAAAATTTGCCGTTGAAGTTGGGTTTACTTTTTTTAGAGACACACTGTATACTGGCACTAGTCTCTCAAGAGACGTACAGATCATGGTCACAAATTAACAGAATTTACCATTTTTTTATCATTCATTATTGAAGGAAAAAATATTGTCTAATGATCATAATAGTGAGAGCAACCAGTGGCATGAATGGCCTGCCATAGTTAAGCCCAACTTAAAATTGATCTTAGTCTTTGTGAAACACCCCCTGGACTAATTCAGAGTTTCAATCTAGCAGTAATGTAAACTTACTGATCATAAGAAGCTATACTACATGTATGTTTTGAGCCATGCTACATTGAGACATCTCTAATGTTCTGCGAAATCTTGAACAGTCACAACTTCACAATATTATGCAATTTATGTTATTCTTTGTCTTTACATAGATATGCCCTCCAAAATCACAGGATTTGATATCATTCTATGTCAGGTGACTACATTTGATCATGTGACAATCTGTCATGTGATATCCCGATCTCTCAGCCTGTGAGAAAGTTGTGCAGCAATTTACAAAAAGTAGCAAACTATTAACTCAAGTGCATGTATTTAATTTAAGTATTATGTTCAGACTTAACTCAGATTCTTTCAGAATTTCATCCAGATCTAAGATCTATGGAGTCAGGTGATCATTCACATCATGTGACTGATCATGTGACCACCTCACCTGTCCTCTTTGAACTCAGAGTGTGCTTCAGCAGCTGGACCACGAACTGGGAAACAAGAAGGTGAGATACTACAATTATAGCCCCAAATTTCCTACATATCCTCACTACATCCTCCTACATTTTACTCACTAATTATGTCATTGTTGTAGTCTAAAAAAACAGCATTCATCTCTTTTTTTCTATCTTCCGTAAAAAGATTGGGTATCTTTGTCTCAGATTCTGAAACAAAATCCTGGATTTAGCTCATGCTGCAATGATAATTATAAACCTTTAGGTCAGTCAGGAACCCCATGACTTTTACAAGCTGGTCGCCTGTCTGATTATCAAGATATTTATGATTGGATTCAGAATTTTCAAAAAAGCGTTTTCTGAACGGTTTTCATAACACTACAATCTACTGGGGAAAATGAGTGGGGTAAAACAGATCACTCAAAGATTTTTACTTTTTTGAAGCACTTCATGATCATTTTAAAGCGCAATTTGTTTAGGACTTCAATATTACACCATATTACAGACACTGATAACTCGTAGGGCCATGCATCTCAGATTTGTAAAACTGGAAATATTGTTAATCGATGCCTTTGATAGCAGGTCACTGTCTCCCCCAATTGTTATTTTTTAGGTAAACTGATGGCTGCAATCTCATGAAGCTTCATGCTTATGCTGTAGCTCTCCTATATCATGTTTATCTTATTCACATTCATTATGCATTGAGCCTGTAACTAAATTTCTTACCTTTTCTATATTCAACATTAATACGGCATGAATATGTACGTTTCAAAGGAGGATATAGAAATCAATCGAATGAAAAGTCCAGTAATGGAACACTAAAAAAATACCAGCTTCATTGGTTCACAAACCTGAAAAACTTATTTTAAAAGGCATAAAATGTTGATTCAAATCATTCATATTATAATGACGAAGCAACTTTATCGTACTTTTCTAAGGCTTAATAACCCAGAAATTTCTAAAGTATTTACTTGTTTCAATGAGCTGTATAATATGAATGAGCAACAAGTGTCAAATCTCTTCACTCTACCAGCAAATGTTAAAATTGACTCCAGACTCTGAATTACGCACTTTAAAATTTTGAATAATCTAATCCCAACTAATGAATGGCTGGCACGTATAAGAAGAAAAAATAGCTCGCTGTGCTCTTTTTGCAATGTGACACCGAGACAATGGACCATTTATTTTGTACATGTCCTAAGATTACAGCCTTTTGGAATGCGCTACGCAGTAGAGTGACTGATTATAATCCTGATTATTTTCTTACAGGCAAAATCATTTTATTTGGAATTACCGAACCAAAAAGTCAAGCCACCTCAGCTTTTAATTTTATTATTTTACTTGGTAAACAGTTCATTCTACGTTGTAAATATCAAGAGAGTATACCTGGTTTGAAACAATTTAATGATTATATTTTGTCTAATAAATCCACTGAAGAAGCTATTGCAAAAAAGAAAAACAAATTTGAGAAGCATATGGCAAAGTGGCAAAACATCAACAAGTATTTCCGTGTTGCATAATGATAATGTTGTATATTATGTGCAAAATGTTTCAGGGGATAGATTTATTTGTTTTTGTTACATTTTTTTGTTTTATTCATGTTGTGGTGTATTTGATGTACTATGTTCTATTATGTAATAGAAAAGGTCAGATTATATCATGCGTTATACCCCGGCGGTGCAGCCGGGCCGACTACGGACCGGCGGGGGAGAGAGGGGCTATAAATGTTCTTTACTTCTTAGCCTCTCTCTCTCCATTTAGTGTCGGTCTGGTGGTTGTATCGTCTGTGCGGCCGGGGTATAACAGAATTATCATGCTATGGTTTTTAATGTTACACTGAAATGTGAAACCGCAAGATTGTAAGTGTGAAACAATATGATTATTCATTATTTTCGTGCCAAACGATGTAACGCATATTTTGTAAATCATTGTGTTTTCTGACCAATAAAACAACAAAAAAGGGGGGATGGGTGGAAAATGCAGAGTATTGCATTTGTAAGGCTTGTTGGTTATCAAAACTGAAGGCTAATCCTGGTAATTGACATCTGTTATCAGGTAAACAGTCGACAACCAAATGGTGGTCGAATTCCCCATGAGAGCCCACTTCTAATCTATGCATCTTTAATACAAAAACTCCTTAAAGCCCATCTGTACTAGTTTACAGGAGGGATTAGACCACCCTGCAAGTTCACTTAAACAGGTGTTATCTTATCAAATCAGCTCTCACTTAACACGATAAAAAGAGGACCATGGGGGACCAATGGTCACTGATTAGGCATGGTTTGCTTTATAGAGGGCGCAAGTAGCTATAAGTAGTGCGGTGGGGCTTTAAAAATGCTGCCTCTGTGTGCGCTTTGAGGTTTATGAAAAGGGTATAACAAATGTTCACCACGTCACTTTCGTTTTCAATGCAGGAGCCTTCAAAAGGATCTAAAGAATGGCGTAACCCAGAAGCCCCCGCGTCCAGTCAACCGGCCTCGAACCAACCTGGACGAGCGGAGAAGAAAGAAGAGATATGCTCGTTCTTCTTGAAGACCGGTGCATGCAGATTCAAGGAGAGGTACAAAACCAGGCTTGATAATGACCCAATTTAAATCAGTTTCCTGTTTTTATTCTTTTTCTTCCCGATTTTACCCCAATTTTTCAATTATTTTACCAATTTTCCTACTCAAAAGGAGGGGGAATGTTGTTAAAAGCCATTTTTTTCTTCCCTGAATCCTTTTTTTTTTTAAAGTGCTCACTGTCACCCCTGAAAACTGGGGATAGATGTAAACTTGGATAAAGTGATCGCTGTTGCTCGTCTCTCCTGCTCCAGTCTCCTGCACAAAAAGCCAATTCATTTTTTATTTTTTTTTAATTTTTTTTATTGGGTACTCAAAAATAACATAAAAGCCAACTGGCTATTTACAATCATGTACAGGAATGTGAAATGACAAAAACATATAGTCCACTACAACTCAAATATAAACTTTTTAAAACAATAAGCCAATTCATAGTTGCAGTCTGAGCATGAGCAGATAAAGGTCATTGCAGACCGAATTGTGAAATACACGGAGTCAAAATACTGGATACGAGCTCATGAAAGTTATGTAATCATTATTCATTTCTGCACAAGCAGTGCACTCCATGATACACAGGTGGAAGTGTTCTTTGAAAAGGGGAAACAAAGGCTATTTATGTAGCACCTCCATTGCTGTGGGAGGGATTATTTCAAAATGTACAAAGTGGGACTTCTTCATGTTTTCAAGATCTGTGGATATTCCGGGTCATTTGGGACATGTGCTAATTGTGAACTGGTCTATTTCATCTACAGCATACATCTCTCAGCAACAATTGCTTTGCTGTCACTTTCCTACAATAACTAAATTTCTAACTTGAACCGTTACTCTAACCTCGGCTAAGCCTAGCTTAATGGCCCACTGTACTACTTGTAGCTACTTGCTCCCTCTATATAGAAAACAATGCCTCATCGGTGACCATTGGTCTCCCATGATCCTCTTTTTCTTATGTTAATTGAGAGCTGAGTTGATGATATAGCCACCTGCCAGTGATCTTCCTGGGTGGTCTAATCTCTCCTAGCCAAACTAGTACAGACAGCCTTTAAAACTTGATTGCATCTCAGACCCTAACCCTACATCCTTGATGAAATAAAGCTCAAAGCAATTGTTGCTGGAGCATTTGTTGGATTACCCAACATGGTCATGCAAGTAGAGAACCTGAAACAGGTTCATTGTGACTCAACAAAATTATGCTGATAACATATACAGTCAAACCTACTTAAGTGATAACCTGTCTACAAGGACCACATCCTTTGTTTCCCTTGAAAATGGTTTCTCATTGAAACATATACTAAAGGAACCTGTCTACAAAGACCACTTTTGTGTTTCCCTTAGGCGGTCACTGTAGACGGGTTTGACTGTATAATTTACCTTTGTCAGACAACGAATACAGTCTATTAAGGGAACATAAGAAAATGTCAGTCTTGTGGGCTGTCAGTCTCTTGAACCATTGGTCTCATGGGCCATCGGTCTAGGAACCCTCTGAAAAGTGGCTCGCTTTCAAAATGTATAAAGAAATGTGCCCATATGTGTGTATGTGGTACTTGACAAGTGGAATAGTGATGCAAAATGATTTTTTGTTTATGTTTTGGAATTGGGATGATGGTTAAAAAATGCTGTTCTAGTAAGCCCTCTGAAGATTGGCTCGAATGACCGATGAGATCAACATCGTCTAATGGGTTGTCAGTCTTGTGAGCTATCAGACTCCTGGGGGTGTTTCACAAAGATCCTTAGTTGAACTTATCTCTTAGTTGTACTTAAAAATTATTGAAAGCCATTAGCATCTAGGAAAACATTTTGCAACAGTTATTTTAAAAAGCATAAAATGTTGATTCAAATCATTCATATTTTCTATCATCAAGGGGATTTCATGTTCTTGATGTGGAATTTATGAAAAGTCTAAAATACTCAAATTTTCACTTTTTAATATATTATATTTTAAGGCTACGAATGGTTCTCCATAATATTTAAGTCCAACTTAGAGATAAGTTCAACTTAGGATCTTTGTGAAACACCCCCCAGGGCTGTAACCGTGACCTGGCAGTGAAGACTTCTCTTGGCTGGGAGAAGGACAGACCAATCATCCAAGAGACGTTTCAGAACTTGCTAAAAAAAATTGACCAATTCATGTCTTTGGTTCGTTCCTGTAGATGTTCACGGACTCATCCCTATCCTGAGCAAGGTACCACCCTCATGATACCCGGGATGTATACAAACTTTGGTCTCGGTCCCGACTTCAAGGACGAGTACGATGCCGACGTGGGTTTGGAATGTGACGAGGAGTCGGCGTACGTAAACTTTAATGAGTTCTACGAAGATGTCTTACCCGAGTTCAGGGAATACGGAGAGGTCATTCAGTTGAAGGTAAGGGGTCCATTTGTTTGTTTGTACAGTCAAACCTGCTTTAGTGACCACCTGTCTACAACAAGCACATTTTTTGTTTCCCTTGCAAATGGTTTCTCATTGAAACATGTACTAAAGGAACCTGTCTGCAAAGACCACCTGTCTACAACTAGCAAATTTTGTGTTTTCCTTGGGCAGTCGCTGTAGACAGGTTTGTTTGTATGTGAACATTGAATGATGAAGATACTGTTTTAGATTTAGAGATCAATGCAGGATCAATTCAGGTGCAGTGGTGTTCAAAATATTGTTTTGGAACATGCAATGAATTTTGGTAACTTTTTTCATTTAAATGGAACCTCAAAGTATTTTAGCAAAATAGCAGCATGGGAATTGAAGTCACAGCAGAACTTGGAAGATTCTTACATCAACAATTACTCTTATAGTACTTGCATCAATCCTATTACATCCTACTTAAAAATTATGCTAGGATGAAAAATTGTTTAATAATATTATATTATTATTACTCAAAGAGTAAAGTCCTGCCAAGAGAACCAATGTTTTCTTAATTCAACTCTTGTATATACATGTAGTATACCATCTGGTTGTTTTTGCTTTTCGGAGGCGTGATGGGTCAGTGGTAGAGCAATGGTCTTGTAACCAGGAGGTCATGGGTTTAAAAACAAGTCGATGCTCTAGTGCCCTTTGGTAAGGCATTAATCCTCATTACCAAGTCCTTTGGAGTGGACTTACGGCTGTAGGTCCCCTAGTTATTTACTTACAAGCATAAGCATCCTTTATATGCAGTCGGGTAAATGTGTCAAGAAATGTGGCAGCTAAAGCGCACAAAAGACAGCCACCAAAATATGACCCTATAACAAACGGAACACAGGTGGCAGCATCACCAAACACTAAAGATGTGTAGGGTAAAACGAATGAACCAAATGATCCAAGAGTTTAATTGATATTTCTTTGGTGACAGGTATGTCGTAACTGGGAGCCCCATCTTCGAGGGAACGTCTATGTCCAGTATCGTAACGAGGAGGAGGCTGCTAAGGCCGCTCAGGTCTTCGCTGGGCGTTTCTACGGCGGGAAGCAGCTCGATCCACGGTACTGTCCCGTCAGCAGATGGAAACCAGCAATATGTGGTAAGAATTTAGAATCCAAGAATTTCAAGACGAGCATTCCCTTATTTGCTGGTTTGGCTTGATAAGATTTGATTCAGACCCTTGGTGATTATTATCTGTAACATACAGATGTCTGCCCTTCTGGCCTCAATGACCCTCTCATTGGCCTTGGAGATTTTGTGTGCCCTTTCCAATTATTACTATTTGTGCTGTAATATAGGAATGTGCCCTACAGAAAAGGGGCCTTCCCCTAAAAATATTGAAATTTAAGGCCTGCTTTTGTATACCATGAGAACTGATTGGCACATTTGCTGGCATGCCTGTTTTTAAGCAAACTCAAGCAACAATGAGTGGGATTGCAACTTGCATTATATAAGCATCTTGTACTAGCCCATGTCTGGTGTGAATTTTGGCTACTCGAGTATCATTTACAGGTTTGATATTTTGGGGTAATAGGGAGGCAATTTCATTATTTCTTTGTCTGATTCTGATGTACAATTTTGTTTGCCCTTGTGTGTGTTGTGATTGAAGGTTTCTATTTTGTTTAGTTGATATTTAATTATTATTTTATTTGGCAGAAAACACAATGATATCAAAATACAGAATTGAAAATAATTAATTAATAGCAAATCACACAAAAATGCTTATACACTGGGTGCACCCAGCTGTGCTGCCAGGCCTTGGGTAAAGTTAACCAAATAACTATAGTCCGCAGACCGCCCTCACCTATATCCCAACCAGATGCAACCAGTGTTGCAGGTTTATGTGACAAGGACAATTTTGTCCATGGACAGTTTTGTCCAGGGTATTTGAGAGAGTGCAACCACCATTATAATCTTTGTTTTACTTCTTTCCAGGTCTCTTCCATCGGGACAAGTGTCCCAGGGGGAAGCACTGTAACTTCCTTCACGTGTTCCACAATCCTAGAGGTGAATTCTCGGATGCCGATCAGGATCGTCCCCCAAGAACACCACGTCATCGCCATGACGACCAGAGGAGGAGGAGAGATCGGCAGGCCAGGGAGTTCAGGCGACGCTCCAGAAGTAGAAGTAGAAGTAAATTGGATTACAGACGCTCAAGAAGACGCTCGAGAAGTAGGAGTAGGGAAAGAAGCAGTAGGCGTTCCTCGCATAGGCGTAGCAGAAGCAGGGAGAGGGATATCAGAAGAAGCCGAAGTAGAAGTAGAGATAGAAGTAACAGGAGTAGAAGCAGAGAGAGGACGAGGAGAAGGAGTCGCAGCCTGGACAGGAAAGGCAGAAGAATAAGGGACCATAGACGAGATCGTAGCAGAAGCAGCAGCGGAGAGGATAGTGATAGAAGAAGTAAAAGTGGAAGTAGAGAGAGGCAGTTGCCTGATAGTAGCTCAAGAAAAACTAAAGATAGGAAGTATGATCACGATAGAAGCAGAAGCAGAAGTAGGGAAAGAAAAAGAGAGAGGAGAAGTTTAGAGGATGATGTCAGAAAAAATGTGAAGAAAGAAAGGAGGATTAGAAGTAGGAGTAGGGAGAGAATGGCAGATAGAGGTAGGAGTAGAATTAAGGAGAGGGGAAAGAGGAACAGAAGCTCCAGTTTGGAGCAGGACAGTGATACATGTAGATCTCAAAGTAGTTCGGGTAGTGATCATGAGCCTAGCAAACCCAAACAGAGCATTCCTCTGAACTCGAATGGTTTGAGAAAGGAGGAAGGTTCTCCTCGACAAAATTTCAAAGATGACGGACGGGTTGAGAGTCCATCTTTCAAAGATGAGGAAAAGTATGATGTATCGAACGATAAGTCTGTGCCCATTTATGGCAAATTGACATCAGCAGTCCATAGGAAAAAGAAGGGTAAATCAAAGAACAAAGCAAGGCACAAACGACACTTGTCATCAGAGAGGAAGAAAAAGAGAAGGCATCAGAAAAGCGAAAGTTCAAATTCAAGCTCTGCTGAGGAAGGAGAGAAAGAAGATTTGACAGTGAAGGAAAAGGAAATGAGAGAAAGAATACAGAAGAGACATCAATCAACCGCGAACCCTGAAGCTTGTGACATTGAGACTGGAGAAGGTCAGAGTAATGACTCGTCAGATGATGAAGCCTTGAGACTTGCAGCTATGAGAACAATGGGACAAAAGAAATTAAACAGGTGACCTTGAGTAAGCTGACCTTCAGTTATGACAACAATGGGACATGATGACAACTTAGAGAATTCATTTCTTTCCTGTTTTTTATCAGATATTGCTTAAACTTTCATTAATTTGTTTCTCTCATTTTTCTGCTTTTATTAAAACTAATTTAATATATAGGTGAACTCTTCCTTAAAACCAAAGAATAAAACTGTTGACCTCGGTCTAACGTTCTTTTTTAAACTCAAGACTGAGCTTCAAACCAGTGTCGCATTTAAAGTTTAGTAACATATGGGCCTATGAGTTTACGTAATTACTGTTTAAAACAGTCCTACTTGTCCTGCGTACCAAAGAAAGTCTGCAATTAATTGCAACCATCTAGTATTAAATTGTCACCTGAAACAAGGATTAATTTTGATCATTATTTGTTCATATTTCTGAGTTCCCTACATCTTGCCAGTGAAGATCTCCATCTTAAGAAGGTACAACAGATTATCTGGTATCTCATTGGCTGATACTCCTGTTAGTCATTGACATTCAAGTTTGATTGACAAATGACAAGATGATTTTAATCCATTTCTATTGAACCTGGGCCCAGTCTTACAAAGAGTTGCGATTGATCCAAATTAATCGTACGTCCTCCAATCAATCGCAAGTTTGCAGTCTCCTATCTGTTATGTACATAGTTGCGATTGATATCGATTCTTTGTAAGACGGGGCCCAGGACTCTGTTTGCATAATTTTGAACTGTTTCTTGATTCAGATTCAAGTTGGTGAATGTCGGGTCATTGTGATTGGTCTATCAGGCATTTAGTGAACTGTTTTGTTTTGTTTAATTTTGTCTGTCTACCTGAAAGCAACATAAATGGTCTGAGACTATAATAGTTTTATTCATCAATGTCCATCTTCAGTCTAACTATTGAAGTGAGTGCTTCATGTAACTATGTTCTTCAGAATTTACGAAACAGCTGATCTTGAGCTCTGGCAATGTTGTTTTTTCAAAAATATCCCCTCTCGTCCTCTCTCTCTCTCTCTCTCTCTCCCTTTTTCTTATTCTTTCTCTCTCTGCTCTCTCTCTCTCTCTCTCTCTCCCACCCTCTCTCTGCCTTCCTTTCTCTTTCTCTTTCTCTCTCTTCTCTTTCTCTCGTTCTTTAACTCTCAGTCCTTTCCCCATCTCTTGATATTCCTCCATGAACACGTTAGCAAGTACTTTAGAAAATTCAAATTAAGGCAATTACATCAGCCTTGCCAGTCAACCATTGAAATGTGTGAACTTGACAATAACGTATTACGTAATTGTGAACGTTATTTCTCTGGGATGTACAATAGGGGTATTGAAAATGCTCTTGTGAGTGGGTTGATGTTTCGAAAATTGTTTTCGATTGCGATCGTGTTCATGTACCTCTCTCTCTCCCTTTCTCCCCGAGTATGATGCGATAGAAATCATGCATGTAGACCATGTACCGGCTCAGATGAGGTAAACGTCAAAGTTTTGATGAAGTCTCGGAGCTAAAATAAACCCAGTTGCACTAAGGAAACTTCCAAAGTAAATCGTGTTCAATATTGCTCCTTAATTATACTAATAAAAGTCCCCACTCGACTTGGATGGGGTTTCCTAAATAGTTGTGCACTTTATTGTCTGAACCTTGATTGGATGAACTACTGATGTTTGTTTTAATAAAATGTACATAAACATGACTTTATGTCTATGCACTTGTTATTGTCCTTGTTGTTCCCAGAAATTTTAAACACTTTTTTTCGTGTTAATCTTAACTCTTTACCATGATGCTTGGTTTTTACTGTCTCCAGAATATTCAGTGTAATCCATGGACCTGTACTATTATGGACAATTCATAGACTGAAGCAACACGAAAGAAAGGGATAGAAAACAGAAGGAAGGAGAGGAAGGAGAGGGAGAGAGAGAGAGAAAGGTAGTCATTGTGAATTACAAATAAGGAGGGAACTTTCATAGAGCGAGCACAAGACGGACAGAGAGAGAGAGAGAGAGAGAGAGAGGGGGGGGGGAAGAATTGGTGGACAATTAATCGATGAGTAAGATATGTAGAGGAGTGGGTTTTATTTGAAAATTTCAATGTTCCTTTTTTTTGGGAGGGGGGGGGGGGAGGGGGGGTTAAGACGTAGCCTAATAAGGTAGAATAAGA